>VZRU01009164.1:168276-241292 GCA_013398155.1 Pedionomus torquatus
GGTTGAGGCCCCTTCCCTGGAGATATTTGAGGTGAGGCTCGATGAGGCCCTGGGCAACCTGGTCTAGTTGGGGGTGTCCCTACGACTGCAGGGAGGTTGGGCTAGATGACTTTTGGAGGTCCCTTCTGGCCTGGATGATTCTATGATTCTATATGCAAAACAGGAACAATGCCTGAAGTCTCTTTGCCTTCAGAGAAATTATATCTGGGCAGAATTTTTTTCATGATTTTGAAATGGTTTCAAAATTGTGTATTTGGGAACTCTGTGCTTTAAAGACAGTGACCAGGCTTTTCCTGAGCTTATATTCTGTTTCTTGTTCCTACATTGTAGCTACAGGAGAACACAGTTTAAGAGGAAGATGATTTGCTGGTACCATTTTGGCAACAGCAACAAGTTGTATGTGAACGGTCTATAGACTAGGGCCAATGCCCTCTCTTCTTGATCATGCGGTTTCTTACTCTTTTTGAGTGTGCATGAAGTAGATGATGTCATCTCCTAATTTGACCTGTAAAATTGTGGGAGGATAGGATCAGTCCTTGGGTGATGTCTGTGGACAAATTAATTTTGGCCATATTGCCCTCTCACTTCCAATCCTCAGATTCTCATAAACTACTTCTGTTTCTCAGGCAGTCTGTTAAGAGTCTGTTAAGTCCTTTGTGGACTGGTTATAACTGCACAGTTTGCTCACAGGCTTCTTTTGAGTACTCTCAGAATAAAATTTTGGGCCATGAGGTAGATTTTGTGGAATGATGAACTTTGTACCCCTGCTTTGACTAGTAGCACAGCAGCCTTTGGTTGTAGTCTTCTTCTGCTTCTCTTTTTGTTAAAATGTCCTGTATGTAAATCCTCTTATGCATTATGCCATCAAAAACATGTTCTGGCTTCCTGTGAAATGCCTAAGCACAGTACTAAATTCATTTTTACATGATCTCTGATGGCAGGGGGCTTTTTATCAATGGCACTTGTGTCACTCCATTCTGGCAAAATTACAGGAAAATACCTAGTATGAGGGGACTTTCAAAACTCTACTCTGCCATTTGCTCCCTTCACATAAATATTTGCTTCTATTTGTACCACTTATAAATGAGGCATTCACCCTGTTGCCCTATAGCGGTTGGGAAGTTCATGCACACAGTAACTTTTTCTGCTGGCTCTGTACTTAACAGAACAATACACCTCTCCAGCCCCTCTTTTGGCTTCTGTCTTGGAAAGAGTGCAAAACTTTCACTCCCTGCAAGAGCTGAATTGACTTTCTTTGGGGAGACTGTGTTGGGGTTGGACCCTTTTACCTCTGTTCCCTGCCTGATTGCACTTCTCTACCTTCTGAAAAATCATCTTCAGTCCTTTCGTTCTCTTAAATTGTTGTTTTGTCCCCAGCCATTAAGTACTGTGCCTCTTTTCCAGGTAAAACCCAGAATTTGGTACAGTTTTAACCCCAAGGAGATTATTTTCTTCCCCAACTCTCTATTGTTTCAAAATGCTATTTATTCCTCCATCCACTTCCTGTAATGCTTAATTAGGGTAGGACCAACCCTGTAAATCCCTGGTCACTCCAGTGTACCTTCTTCTGCCTATAGATTTCCCCTCAGGCCTAGCAAGACCAGAACTGAGACCACAGGTTTGGGTACTTATTTCCAGCTGGACGTTAAGCTGCTGCTTTTGCTCTGGCTAGTTGCCTGTTCCTCTCCAGGCACGCTCCATTTTCCCCAGCTCCAGCAGAGGACTCCCTTGAGTGGTGCTGTCCATCTGGGTTGCTTTTGAACATGCTCTCTAAGCATTTGTAAAACTCTCTACTCAATAGTCTCATGGAGCTCAGGCTTGTTGTGTTGCGTCCTGCTGCACAGAAGAGCTGTTTCATGTATTCACTGATAGCTGGGAAACGTAAACATTCAGAAGTGAAACATTACTCAAAGTCATAAGGAAGGCAGGCTGGATTTGTAAATTCTTGTGTGGAGATGCCCATTTTCTCTTGTGAAGAGCTCTCAGGCACCATATCAAGCTCGCGTTTGGCCAGAGGAGGCATCAACTGAAACAGCAGCAACCAAAAGGTTTTGATTCATTTATTTATTTTTAACTTTCCTACTGAAATACCTGAGGAAAAAAAAGAAGAAAAGAAAAAAAGCAATTGCTTTCTTGGAGACCCCTTCATCTCTGAGAAAGATACCTGCTGCAATCTGGAAACAGACTTGTTCTGGGAACAGCCTAGCCAAAGCACTGCCCAGAGGGCTGTAGCTTGTTCTTTATTTATTATTTTTGACCCTGAGCATCAGCCACCTCTTTCAAAGGCTACTGTCATGGGTTGGCATTTTAGGGTTGGTTTTGAGGGTATTTTTTTTGGTGAAAAGCTGAGCAGTCTCCAGCTCACAGGAGCATAGCGCAGCAAGAGCAGGGAGAGCCTGAGTGACGGCAGCCTGGGCTGTGTCAGTTGGCTGGTCACAAGGATGCCTGTCATGTGCTGCTGCTTCTCAGACAAAGATCCTTTCTTTCTGTGCCTGGTAGGTTCTCCATCAATGAGAGGACCTTGTCCTACAAACAGAAATCAAACCTCCATAATTGCAGTGTCACTGATAATACCAATTTTTACAAGCACTTTGACCTCTTGACTTGGTGCAACGGACTTAGAAGATTTTTCATGTCTAGCTCTTTTTATGATTTTGATGGAGATACTCCCAAAATGAACTTTCCTACAGTATTTTTCATCTGTCTGAAGCAAGAAGCTAAGCTTGTGCACTTACAGTCAAAACTGCTATGAATTATCTGGAGTGATTTTTAGCTCTAAATAAAAATTATTTCAGGTTACAGTTTATTTTTTGTTTAAATTTAGAAGTACTTTTGCATGAATAATTAACTATGTGTTTTTAGGAAAGATGACAACAAAATTTCTGCTCCACACAGCTTCCATTCCATAAAAAAGAGAAAAATTTAAGTAAGAAGGCTGGAAAAAAAAAAAAAAAAAAGCAGTGCTGAATAGCATGGCTAAGCATCTGTGTTATTTTTTTCTTCCCCCAACTGAATTATTGCTATAACTGTTCTTGCTAAGTTAAGATCTCACTGGGGGAAGGAAGAAAGTTTCTAGGTTTCACAGCAGGAAAGTCTTTAACAAGAAGTTAATGTTGGATAATGAGGGGGTCAGGAAAACCATAAGCACAAAGGGATTGCCCAGAAGACTATGTGGAGACAAGAGTATGTATAAATGTACTAAATAAGAGAAGAAACAGGCAGCAACCTTCTGAATTTTAACCTAACTGTTCAGTGACGAATACATAGCGTATCCACTATAGCATATTATCCCTGAGCACAGTAATCAGCAACAGTCACGGTCACCGTCCCAAGTTATCAGAGAATGAAAATTCCTTGTTTGTACACGTGTTCTTCTTTAAAGGGAAATATCTTACATGTGACAGGATTTAAAGACTACAAGCTACACGGGAAGACAATACTGTTTAAAAACAAAGCTGAACTGAAAATGGAGGGAAGCAGGTATTTGTGGCTTTCTGGGATTGTACATGACATTTCTACTATTTAACTCCTACAAAAGGGAAGTATATCAGAGAAGTTAAGTGGGCTAGAAGACTAGTTAGCTTTGCTGTTGCTTTTCAGACAATAGGCCACTGCTTCCCTGGCTTAGGAGTTGTGCTCTGTGAAACTTCAGGACTTTTTAGCTGGTCCTGTATCTATGAGAAAGTAATTATCTGTTTCTTTAGTGGCATAGGTCATTGATAAAATAAGATATGATTATATTCTTTAATATTGCAAAATATTAAATTCTTAGAATTTATTCTTAGAATATTAGATTATTTCTAAAATATACTAGATCTTTTTCAAATGTATTAAAACCCCACCTCAGCAACATATTTTTTGCAAGGGATTTTATAGAAGTTAGCTTCTGAATTATATAAGAGATACTGCATGCTAACTGTGCTGGTAGTTAATTCTGATTTAGTAACTAGAGTATGAATTTGCCAATTAGCTCCTTTTAGGGTCAGGTTGGGACACTATGAAGTATTATGGCCATGGAGACTATTTCATCATACAGATGTAAGTACTTCTCTGATCTATGTAGTCATGTTTACGTTGATATTCCTAACAGTGAAATAACTAGTCAGCTTTAAACACTGCATGTAATGGTCAAAAATCAGCACTAGCAGCATTGAGTTCGATGAATAAATCTGTATTGCTGCCATGAATTAAATGAATTATTAGCAACAGAAAAATGCTGTTTCCTCTGCCAATTTCTGGAGATTTTATTATTCCCTCATACGGTAAGAAGGTTCTATGTTCCTTATTTCAGAGAGAAAAGAGATGTTTTTATGTGTGAAATGTCCTCACTTCTCAAGAAGTGTATATCACAAGTTGAAATACCTAAACACTGAGGAAAATGACAGCTCTCCCCTTTCCTTCTGTCCTCATCAGAAACCAAATTTTGGCTAGGTATTCATATTTTGTAGGAATTATGCCTGCTCAGTTATTTATTTTTATATTGCTGCAACTTTTTATCCTGATTCCTGCAGAAATGAGGCTTATGCAATCCTACTGCGTACACTTGTGTCTCCGTCACTTCCACACCCCCAAAATCTTTTGAACCTATTGACAAATTTCAGCCAATTGATCTCTCAAAGCAAATCAAGTTCCTACATGCTTTGCAAAAATAACCTGCCAGGTAGTGCTCTCACAGAGGGGTAGGCTGCAGTGCAAACAGGTGTTATTTCAGACAGCAGAGAGCCTGTTTACAAGAAAGTGTTTATTTATAAATGCTTGTCCATGGGGAGCATTTCAGGGAAAGCTTGTTCCTTCTTTGATCTGAAGTCAATCGAGTCTGAGGCTCAGGTCTTTTGGGAGCCAGGTTTCATAGTACTGATCTCCACAGCACATGAGGATACTGCTTTGCAGTAATGCAGTAATGATTTACCACCTTACCAGCCTTTAAAGCAAATGTTGTTTTTTTTTTGTTTTTTTTTTTTTTTAATAGCTTATTTTTTTTTTTTTTTTTTTTTTTTTATGTTTTTTTTTTTTTTTTTTTTTTTAAATAACTTTTTTTTTCTTTTTTTTTTTTTTTTTTTGGAAAGGACTGACAACTGCCCAATAGCCCATCTCTTAAGTCCAAGACTTTATGTTGTCTGTCACCCTAGACGTCAACTCTTGACCTTTATCACTGTCACTTTTCTGTGTGGATTCTCTGAGTTTAAAGTTACAGAATTGCTGAAACAGATAACAGAGTGCAGAAGGCTGAAAAGTGGCTAGGACAAACCTCCAGGGACAAAGTTTATCTGTTGGAGCATTTCCTGTGTGTACTTTGAAACCTCTCAATTTAACTTGATCAAAGTGTGAGCCGACACATTTCAGTTCCCTACTGAACAAACAAATTTACAGCTTATCATTGTTGCCACCTCAGTCTTTAATTTACTTTACTTAGTAAGCCAGTATGTGTTAAATGAACAACCTGCTTATTACAAATGCTAGGTTCTGGTCTCAAATATAGGCTACAGTTTGCCTGGCATTAAATTACACGTCACATCACAGACCCTCTCCTTCCCCACAATCCCGATGTAAAAGGAAGCTTAAGCCATATATAGCCAGTGTAGACAACAGTGGCCTCTTTGGGACCACTATAACCATCGGCATCTATTGGCTTGATTTTTACTGTCTTGAGCTTCCTCATTCTTTTCTCATTAAGTACCGTAGGACATATGTGGACTGAGAAAAAAAAAATGGTGTTTTTTTCAAAATACATTAGTTAACTCATATTAGCACATTTCAAAGCACAGTTTAACACATACGGATTAAGAAATCATTTTAAACATCACAGTTTTTTTGTCGACAGTAGTAACCAATACTTTTTTGTTAATGTACTGATAGCTGGGAATTATTTTTTTCCATGAAAAAAATTCTTTACTTAATAACAACAATAGTAAAGATGATTGTGAAGTGTTACGTTGATGGACAGACTGGGTTGTAGAAGATAATAGGTAAAATGACCACCTTTCTGTTTTTAAACCAAAACAATTTAGTGAATGCTTTTAAACCATGTCTAAAATATTTTAATTGTTTTCCACTTACTTAAAACTCCTGGCACATATTTTCCATCTTATGTGGCCTTCCTTACTCTCAGGGAAATCGAATCCAAATGTTTTGATTTCCTTGGTAACTGTTGTTCAACAATGGCATGTCTCCCTGAAATGAGAGCTGGTGTGGTACTTGAGGTGATGCTGCTTCTCTTTCAGGAGGCACCTGCAACGGTAGGGACAAGTGCCATCCATTTGGTGACATTTGTCCTCAGTTCTTGAATGCTTTTGCTGGGTGACTTCAGAATACCTGAACTAGAAAATTTTCCCTGTCTATCCACGGTGTATGTTTGTGGGTTCACAATTCAAACATTGAAAGATCCTGGATTAGAGAAAATAATCAGTCAATGAACTAGCCTCCTAAGACAGCTTCCCATCCAGAGCAACACTAAAAGGGGTGTTTACTTCATATAGCATCATATAAGTATATCGTATCTACCTATCATATAGGTAGATACAGACATAAACTGCTCTTCAGCACTCTAAACCATGGTTGCCTTTGTTGACTGTCAGTTTCTTCTCTCATGCAAAAATGACTTCTTCAAACATTCTGCAAGCTCAGATATTAACTATAGTCAGTTTTTATTCCACTTCTGTGTCATCACTTATTGAAAATGCAAAATGCTTAGACAATGTAAGTTATGACGGAAATTTTCAGAAAAATTGCAACAACACATCTTCTCTTAGAATTAATGGGACATGCATGACGCTCTCCTGCACAGCTTGGTAAATGTCACTCAGAGAGTTCAGAGCATCTATGTAAGAAATGACAGGAAAGCCAACCACGTATGGCACTGTCTGCTGACACAGATCAATGTTGACATGCAATTCAACTAATAAATGTATCATGTCTTTTCCCATAATAACCACAGACTAGGGATAGTTGAGTTTTGGGTTTTGTGAAGCTTGCAGATGATATTTTGGTTTTGTAGGCTTGTAAAACTATTTCAGATCCGGAAAATTTCTTGCATTGATTATTTTCTTCCTCAGGTGTTATTAACTTAAGTTAAATGACTTATTTTTCCACCAAATGAAACCTGTTCCAGATATAGAAAACTCCTTGCCTGAAAGATGAGTTAAAACAAATGAAAGTACTGCATTTTTTGATTTACTGTCACGAATTAGCTGTAATTATTGAGGTTATCATTTTGGTTCTGCTATTTTCAAGAACAAATTAAGATAACAGATCTGGGTAGTAAATGCTCCTCTGCTGTTCTGGGATGAAGCAGAACTCTAGAAATATTCTCCAAATAGGGAAAAGAGTGAGTGTTTTTCTGGACTAGGTGATAGCCTTGTGTTTCACGCTGCAGGTACTACTGGATAAACAGGTTTAAACCTTTCTTTGGCTTGAGCTGGATTTCTCATGTGCCAGGAGAAATTCCCCTGACACCAGTCCATCAGCTCCTCTGTCACTTGTCTCCTTAAACTTCTCTGGACATATAAGTTGCTTGTGTCATCAGTGTGGGTTTGAGCACTCCTCTGGCACAATGGAGAATCAGATGCATGCTCCTGCTTGAAGTGTTTCTTATTTACATAAAGTGGAAACTACTCCAGAGGGTGGGCTTGGAAAAGATGTTTTCTCTTTTCCATTAAACAATACTGGTCAGGAGCACGCCTAGTCCTGAAACTGAAACCCCTAGCCCAACTTCATCAGAATAGGTGTGTTGGCTCCTGGAGCAACAGAAGCTGTTATTTTTACTGAAAGTTTCACTATAATGGGTATATTTACACAAAACCCTCTGTTTTTAACAAGTCAGCATTTTGTAGAAATTTCCATAGCAGCTCTAGAGAATAGGAGGTAAAAGGACTGGTTCCTTGGGCTGCTTTGTGGACTTGGACTTTCTCACTCAGTCTTCAATAAAGCTTCATCCTTGTGGCTCCTCTTAGCCCAGCGGTGCTTGGCACATATGATCAGAGAAAATCACAGCTGCTGCTGTCTGGAACATGCTGCTAATTGCTCTAAATGTGCTTGCAGCTATTTCTGTTTAGCCTGAAGCAACCAAAGATTCAGGGCCCTTAAATGAGAAGGATTGCACAGAGGACAGCAGTCCAGAGGGGATGTATCCTACGTGGGCAGCCCTTAACACTGTTTGTGGAGATTTTTTTAAGGCAAAGGGGAAACTGAATGTTTTAAATCTCCCATAAAGGAATGGCCATCAACTGCTCAGCTGTACTGGAGGTCCTGTCATCATGGCAGTCTGGTTAGATGGCTGGGAAGTAGAGAAACCCTGCAGAACCCTGGTTTCTAAAGGAATGGAAGCCAGGATCTGGGGCCCTCTATGCTCAGTTCTCCTCTGATGAAGTGATATTGCTTCCATTTTTCCTGGCAGATGTGTGGGTGGATAGAGACAAAAGAGAAAATGGACAAGGGAAAAAAGAATCTAGCTATTTCAATGATAAGGCTACCTGCCAGTCTCTTTTCGGGATGGTGGCCTCATTGTGTGTACTTCTCTTCTTTCCCTCTACAGGCAGCAAATGTTTCAGCCAATATCTGCAATTCTCCCAACAATGAGTTATATTAAATTCAAACACTAGTTTTAGCTTTCAAAAATTAATTTGTGCAAAGCATTTGTATTAGGAAAACTGCTGTCTATTATTAGGAAATTATTCAGAAAAAGGAAGAGGATTTTCTTATTTATGTAAGAAACTGCTGTACAGTTAAGTACAGATATAGGTCAGTAAAATAAGTTCTTTGATCTATTGCTACAAGGAATCAGTGTAAATGCGTTTCCTGATAAGAGTTGCTACTGCGTAATTGTATTTTACAAACTGCGTAGTGTGCTATTACTCAGGAAACGTGTTTACTGATATGCATGTCTCCACTCAGCCTCATGGCTGAAAGGTTTGTTATTAGTGATATTTATAGTTCTTGCACATTTTAAAATAAGGCGATTAAACTCGTGAAGGGATGGAAGAGAGTACAAATAGGGAAAATTGATTCTAGAGCATACAAAACCACTATTGAAATAGAGACCAGTTGATTGTTTTTAAACAAATGTAGGTTAGTGGCGTTTGAGATTAAACTGCAAGACAAATATTAAGAGGGATTAATTTATACTGTCAACTCTGATGGTTCTGGGCTTTGTCCTTTTGTTAGAATAAATGGGACTATGACTCCATCACAGCTGTAAAAAACCTTGCACTTCATGGAGTTTTCTCCTCTTTTAAGGAGAATAATACTGTAGAAATTGAACCCCTCCAGAGTTCACACAAGAGCTACTAATTGAATGCCATTGGTATTGAATGCTCAGTGGTTGCCCACCTAAGGATAGACTTGTGGCTTTAGGTTTTAGTGGGATTGCTGATATAGGAAGATGGGAATCAACATAGTGTTGTCATAATTCCGGCTATGGTTCCCTATTTACTAGGGATGCTGCCTATAATAATGTAGGGTATCCAGGTAATTATTTTCAAATTTGGGTTTTAATAATTGTGAACCTACCTAAGCAATGCCTATTGAATAGAAGTTGTTCAGTTAGGAAGGACTGAGCTTTTTAAAGCATGAAAATATGCATATTAATGTGCAGGTTTAAGCAAAGACATCTCATCATAGTTTAATCCAGGGGATATGAGAAGACTGTTGTCTAGTTGAAAATGAGAGTGACAGAAAAGCGGCTGCATTTTTATTTCTTTGAAGAGCACACGAATGAACGATCAGACGCAGAGAACTGCTGCAGGATGGGAAGGGAGCCCTTGCAGGGCAAGAGTGCATCTCTGTGCTCTGGTTACAGAGTCTGTGATTCAACTAGTTGTGGCCTGCTAAAAAATCCCACTTTGCCAAAGCATAATATTCATAACAGGGTAAACATTCCTTTTCAGGCGGGAGTGGGATGTCCACCATTCTCGTGGTCTGTAGTAGACAACAGAGGAAAAAACAGTAGGTCATTCCTGAGAGAGAGGATGTGGTTCTGGGTTCATGGCCAGGGTGGGAGGCAATTCCCGCATCCTGCCATATCTTTGGGTTCTGGAGCCAAGCATGTTGCTCTGTACATCATGTTTTTGTTAATAGAAAAACAACTTGTAAAGGTCTCTTTTCCATAATGATTTTAGGACTATTCCTGGGATGATTCCTTGGGAGAGCCTAGGGGAAAGCTCATGCTTTTTCTTATGGGAGGTACAATATGCAGCCACGTGCAGGGCAGCCTGAAATCAAAATTAAATTGAAACCTGGTTTGTCTTTGCCTAGTTGTTTTGGAGGAGCAATGAGAGCTGTCATCATGTTCTCTGTGCTCAATGAACAATGAAAGAGCTGCTGCAGTGTGGCTGAAGTCCTGTCTCAGATGTCCATTAGAGGCTCCAGTGCCATCTCAGGGAGCAGTCATGGTCTAATGTCCCCAGGGGCCTGTGCTCAGTCAGATCTGTGGTGGTCCACATATAAGTGGCACCATTCCTTTACAGTAACATTTGTTGAAAAATTAGACTGTGGTTTACACGTAAGTCAACTGCAGAACAGAAAAAAAAATATTAGGAATGAGAAAGGTCCCCATCTTTTCCTTCTTGCTTTTATTGCAGTGGAGTGGGGTGCTTTAACAGGGTGGTAGAGTGTCCTCTGATGACAGAACACTCCATAGGAGGCAGAATACTTCAGGTGACAATAATTTTCTGGTTTGGGATTTAGGTGAGGCTTGAGCTTTTCCATTACTTTACTGCTCCTGACTTCTCTCCTCAAGAGAATCTCCCTTCACTTCTCTGGAAACCAGTACCCTTGTGTGAGTGTAAAATGGGGAAGTCAGGTACTTGCCTTTATTCCTAACTCCTTTTGGGATCTACCAGTAGGAAGCATTTGGAGGGACAGTCTACATCCTGATAACAGTTCAAGTTGTGATCAGATTCTACAAATCTAGAAAAGGTTGTTGTTTATGTTGTCTTTGGTGTGGCTATAGCACCCTGAGTGTGCAGAAAAAGACCTTCTCTCCTGCCAATGTTTATAGACGTATGTAGGATTGGAACTGCCATCACAGTTTTCTTTTTTTCTCTCACTGTAGAATATTGAATAGGAGAGGGGGAAAAAACCTCTATAAAAGAGTGCACTAAGAATAAATTTTAAGCAGATGCCAGGAAACAACAACGTTCAGGTTGTAGAGTCTGAATTTGGCTTCCTTGTGACAGTGCAGTCTCTAATTACATGAACAAATACCATTTTCGAAGTCATACGGTATAAAAATACGGACTATATAAAACCCTAGACAAACATGAAAGTCCCATCAATTGTGTTACACTTACGCTGCTTTATTGTCTTGTGGGTATGACACTCATTTTCAACAAGAGTTCATTGACAGTACAGGGGGTCTGCCGGTGAGTGCAGATGTTCCTGACTGCAGGGCTTTCTTGAAAGGGGATAGATGTATTAAAATGGAGAAATGCTTTCCTGACTCAGGCCCATGAAGATGGCTAGTAGGAGACATAGGTGGAGAGCAGAGACCCTTGGCTGGGAGAAGGATGTCCCCTTACCTGTTAGACTAGCTGGGCTTATCTGTTTCAGATTTCTGAAGAGAGATCAGAAGAGAAGTCTGAAGGAATTTCTGGAAAGAAGTATGTAAAAGGGGAGTAGCCTTGCCCAGACAGAAAATTGTTTTTCCTATCTGTAGGAGGCATCTAACCTGAGCCATCTTATGCAGGGAAATGAAAGTGGAAGAAAGGCTCTAGGTATATTACAATATAAGGTTATTGATAAGGTACCCAAAAAGCACAAAAAGGAATTAGGTTTCTAATTAAGACAGCTGCATCAAGCTTCTCCTCAGTCTGTTCCCCAGCAGTATTACATGGAAGAATTCTTCCTTCTGTACAAGCAGTTTTTCTAGTGGTTAAAGACATTAATGAACATGGAGACATTTAAGCCCTATTTCTTGCCTACTCCTAATAGACTGTACGAACTCAGTCACATAGTTTTAGTTCCCTGAATTTCACTTTATTTGTCTGTAAGACAGCTTTCCATGTTATACACCTCACACTGCTTTTGTGAGGACAGGTTTTATCTCAAGCTGGGAAAAAATGCAGTGTAATCATGACATATTATAGTTATTATCAGTTACCATTAAAAGAATTGTATTTTTGCATGTGAGAAAGGGAAGAAGGAAAGATGCTCATTAGCAGCTTCCTTCCTCAGGCTATGAGCTTCCACGGGCTCCTCTTCGATAAGCCTGTACACAGCTGCAGTCCCACAACAGCCTAAGCTGATGTAACGGCTGCTGCTGCAGCGCAGTGCCACTGTTTGCCTCTCTCCCGCAGTCCCACTCCATCCCCTAACTTGGATCAGATGTTCTGTGCTCCTTCAAAGAGCCATTTTGAGGTGTTAATGTCTTTTTTTTTTTTTTTTTTTTTTTAAAATAAATAAATCATAACTTTGCTCCGATTTTTTTTTCCCATGTTTTAACAGAGGTGTCAATTTTCTCCTTGAGGAAAAAGCAAAACNTTATCAGAGGGACCCTGCAGGTGCTGCAGGAGAGGTCCAGAGCTGTGGGGCAGAGGGCAGGACAGTAGAGATGACTGCAGTGGCCAGCAGCCATGCTGACTGAGGCTGCCAAGGAGTCAGAGCCTTCCCCTCCAAGTGACAGTTTTCTGGTGTGGTGATAACTGCTGAAACAGTCTGGCTTACCATACAGCTGTTTCCACAAACTGGTGCTGTTTCCACAAACACTGCTGTTTCCCCAACTGGTGGGGAAGTGGAAGAGTGAGGAAGAGTCATGGGGAAAGGGGATGAGTGAGACTGTTATGAGATGGGACTACAATCAAGAACAAGTTCAGCAGTGAGAAAGAGGAGTAATTTTGGAAAAAACACTGGTTCATGGTTCTCCAAAAGTTCACCAGACTGGGATTGTTAGGGAGAGTTTAGCTAGTAGTCTGGAAATACCACTTTCCCATAGAAGAAAGCGATTGGTTTGCCCACCTCCTAAACTCTGCGAGTAGTTCTGGACCCTCCTCCCTGCCTCAGAATGGATGAAGTAGACTTGATAAACGTTCAGAGAGGGGCAGAAAGGATGTGAAGGTACAGAGCACCTCACCTTCTCCTACAGCGAGAAGGTAAATAGAGTAATCACCCTTGAGACCGGAAAAAAGAGACATGGCAAGAGTAGAGAAGGACTGTTGGTTTGTGGTGCTTCACAGAGTCACAAATGACATGGTGGATGGGTAAGAAGAAAGTTAAATAAAGAAAGGTTTCACTACTTCATGAAAAAAAAAAATATAGTGGACACTCTGAGAAGTTCTAAAGACAGAATGATTTAAGTTGAAATGGACCCCTGGAGGTAATCTGGTCCAACCCTCTCTCTAAGCATGGACAGCTTAAATCAGGGTTTTGCCTTTCTTGGTTTTGAATACCTTCAAGTATGTAGATCCTACATCCTCTCTGGGCAGCCTGTTCCAGTTTTATCAGACAGAAGATTTGAAGCAAATTAAGAAAACATTTTATGCATTGTATGATCACTGGATATGTTTAAGTCATTACTCAGGATGTTATATGGTGAAAAATCTGAATTGCTATGACCAAAGACGTAAACCCTTCCAGAGCTGTTAAAACTGTGAGCACAATATCTGGATTGAGAATTCTGTAAGCAGCAGATAGAAGCAAGGCGAGAACATACCGTGGGGGAATCACCACAGCTTACTTGTCCTCTTCTCTTTGTCTCCTCTAATGCACCTACTATTGATCACTGTCAGAGGTACAATACTGGCTTTGATGGCCCTTTGGTCCACCCAGCATGATGGTCTTTGGTCTGATCAGTGAGTACCTAAGCCTAGCAATACATCACATAGGTGAAAATGCATTGGAGACCTCAATGCTGCCTTCGGTTTCACAGAAGGACAGCTGCCCAGGCAGGTTCAAATTAATTTCCAATCAGGCATTAAAAGTTGGTTTCATAACACATATTTTTCTGTCAAACTTTGTGAATAAAACAGTGCAGAAGGATGTCGTGACTAACGTGAAGTTTTTTATTCAGGCAGCAGATGAAGTGGGTTAGTTTTAGAAAGGAGTAGGAGTCAGAAGAACATTCAGCTTAAGCAGACAGACCAACCCTGGTTAAACTGAAGGGAAAAGTGGTGACACTGGGTCTTGCATATCTGATGTGAAAGACTGGGAATACAATACTGAATTTATTGTTCAGGTTACACATTATCCCAGAATACTGTCATTTTATAGTGGTGACATCTGACCACTCGCTATCAAGAGATAACTTGAAAGTGCCGCATGATAGGAAAGCTGTTCCTTTCCTGTTGCAGTTATTTTATTGACAAGCTTTCAGATGCTGTGAAAGAGTCTGCTGGTACACAGCAGCAAAATACCATACAGAACCAGTCACAGGAAGATTGAAGGTGTGAACAATAAAGCAAATGAATACCCTGCTGCCTCTCTGCGCACATAGCTGCTTATTCAGCCCTCAAAAATAAATAAATAAAACTAACAGATGTTTGGATTCAGAGATAAGATGATCCCATGGTGCAGGGACCTATCCCGTCTTTTGGATTCAATGTGCCACACCTTGTGGGAGAGGAGGATGTGGGGTACCCTTCTTTCTGCAGTATGTCATCTGCAGCATAACCCTCTCACACAGCATAACCTCCTCTGAGGGGAGATCAGTCCCCTCCTTTCCCACTCATGATATGATAACCTTTTTGTTGCACAAACATTAATTGATTGCTTGGGGAAAAAATATGCTTTATTTACAGGTTAGTTGTTTTTCTTCCTGCAAAATGCTTTCACTTCTGGTGGTTGATTATTAAGGAAAGCAATGGTGTGATCACGGACTCTGGGCAAAGTCTTTGTGGTCTCTCTGTCCTCTTGCTTTAGTTTGTGCAGTCCCCCATGTGGAGCTCAGCTGCAAAGGGAAGCTCTGCACCAGCCAGTGTAGAGGCCTAGGCTGAGGGTGGCACAGCGCTGGGTCTCTGCACAGCAGAAGGTCTCTGCAGGCAGCTCCCAGGCAGGGAACGAGCCCAGGGACCTGTGACAGGCACAGGGCCTGGATCTGTGGCTCAAAATGGAGAGGCTTAGTCTGCCCAGGCATGCTGTGGCTGGGGTCTAGTGGATAGCCAGGTGCCATCACTGCCACCAGCTACACCAGATCACACAGCATCTAAGCCTATTTATGGGCAAAAAGATACCTTCATTTCCACTTGCAGGAAGGGAGGAAGCATACTGTGCATCCAAGTGGGGCTCTGTCTCAGGTGACTTACTTTATAGCCATTGCCTAGCTTGGTGATGGCAAAGGAAGAGCAAGCCCACTGCCCAAGCCGGCACATGGCAGGGATCAGGAGACAGTGAATGTGCACATTACTTTATTTTTGCAGCCTTTTTTTTAGTGATCTCAGTAAGAACAAGAGAAATGGTAAAGCTTTTAGTAAGATCAGTTTCTCTAATGACTCACTGAGTGCTACAAAGTCAAAACAGGTTGCTTGTGCTTGAAAGATATAAAACAACCGTGTCATTTTTATGGTTACTGTACAAAACACTGCATATATACACGCAAGGGAACATTTTAAAACCTCATATAGCTTTTTTTTTTTTCAGCTAGAGGCTCCTTTCTCCTGGTTTTTATTCATGTGTCATGCTTTGTATTAAGTGTTATTGCTTTAGCAATTAAGCTAATTTCCTCACTGCACTCTGCCAGTCAGCCTGTTGCTCTTCTTTATTCTGAAAAGAAAGGAGGAATTAAGTTGAGGTACTGGTGGCCCAAACCACTTCGCTCTGCAGTCCACCAAGATTCTCTCATTGGAGTTAGCAGGGGCATCTACTTCTGTGAGCATTGGGAAATGAGTAGTAACTACATCTCACATCCAAAAAGACCCACAAGTCCATCAACTTTCTGTTACATAAAATTATTTTCAACAACAATACACCTACATTTCATAGATGAAAATTCACCACCATAATGGTTCAAGAAAATGTGCTTTTTTTTTTTTTTTTTTTTTTTTTTATTTACACAAATTTTGAAAAAAAAAAAANTTGCAGTTACTCAAGATTTGACAAGAAAAATATCCCTTTCAGTGAAATCTGACAGAAAAATGAAATTCCAAGGAAATAAAATATCTGGTAAGACAATTAGAGATTTTTAAAAAAAAAAAAAAACTTTTTAGAGAGATAAATACTCTTATTTCTTCAGAACAAGACAGCCATTTTAGGATTTTATAGTAGTCTGTCAATTTCTCCTCCTTTTTTTTTTTTTTTTTTTTTTTTTCTTTCTTTATTTTTGAAGGAACAGGAAGCATCCAGAAGTATTCAGTCCCCTAGAGGATATAAAAGAATATAAATAGTAGCATGTGATATTTCCTTGGGTGGAGAATAATTCTTATACATCACATTCCTTTTGCAAGTTAGGGTATGTCTCTGCTACAGCGCCTGGGTAAGTCCCGGGGTGGTTAATCCAGGCCAAGCTCCCACTTCCACAGTAACACCTCTACCCAGGCCCCCTCAGCTGGCATGGATCTCACCCAGGCACGCCTCCATGAGCAGTAGACAGGATGCTCTAGGCATTCCCAGATTGGTTCTGTCTGAAACAGACACTGAAATGACCTTATCTCATGATTCAAAACAGCAATGTATACAAGAGATAGTTCACATCCTTGTACAGAGGTATGTTACAAAGTTCCTGTTAGGACTCAGTAAGGGATAACATGCACTCTGTAGCTGAAACTGTCTTTTTTGTCTTCGTCTGGGGAACTCCCAACCATTTACCTGGGGGACTTGTTCTTTTTACTGTGCAGGTTACAGTATGAGGATTGCTGTCTTGAAGATGAGGCTGAAGTCCAAGTTTTAACCGCGCTCTTCCCTTGCACCACTGGCTTCACAAGCGGACCTCCCTTCCCTGCATTGTAACATGGGTAGGTGTTATAAGGGTGAGTGGAGTTGCATCACTCCCATATGGATCTGTGCAGAAAAGCCAGCTTACCTGACTTTTTTTCTACACTGTTGCTCTGTGTAACTACATGAGCTGTCAGGCAAATGAAGGGAAAGAGTTAAATGCAATGACTTATGGGAGTGCCTTCCTAGATTTACGCAGGTATTTCCTGCCCAACAGCTCAAAAATGGCAATTTGTAGAACAGGATGAACATTTCCTTCTGCTTTCTGCTCATTGAAAGTCAGTGATGACAGACAGATCTCCAGGGCAGTTCTCTGTGCCTTGCCATGGGTCTAGCCTGCCTCCAAGGGAGAGGGCTTGATGCTGGTGAGTACCAGGGAACATCTCTGGTGCCCAGCCACAAATATTTCAGAGGAGGGCAGAGAACATCTGAATGGCTTTTTGACACTTCAGTCCCTACTCCTGTTGACATCCTTGTGTGGTCACAGAAGCAACTAAAGCAGTCTTCGAGTTACAGAAATGTACTGATGTACATCTTGTGCAATGCCATAGAATGCAGGACATCTCCAGCAGGGAGAAGTAGTACAGGCAGGATGATGGAAAGGTGAGCTCTCTCCCCATAAATGACTGACCCCAAACTATTTCAGGACTGTCCCAGTAACTGCTCTAGGCTCTCGCAAAGATGGCTTGCATGTCCTCCTCCAGGACAACTGAGCTGTTCTACTTCTTTGAGCTCTTTAAATTTGGGTTTCCCCACAGCCAGACCTTTCTCAAGCTGCTGAGCTTTTTTTCCTAGTACACCCACATAATTACTCCAGCACAAAGAGTGGGCTTGTGAAGCAGCAGCATTTTTAAAAACCACAAACTCTGATCTCAAGGCAATCTTTCCCTCCCACTTCCTCCCCCTTCAAGCAGGGGTGTCAGCCGTGCTGTTTCTTTCAAACTTTCTCTGAGTCATCTCATCAGGCAGCTTGTAAATACTTGAATGCATCCATCAATGTCAAGTCAAAGTAAGTAAGTAGCAGCATATGCTGTACAATGGAGTTTCCCTCACTCACATTTGCCTCTTTTTGGAGGTGCAGAGAATGTAAAGGGGGCCCTATCTTCCTGTATCATCAATAGACATACGTATGTAGACATCATCAAAGATGTTGTCTCATCATGAGAACAAGGCACAAGACTGAAGATGAGCTTCTTGCTATAGGAAAAACACTCTTCTGAAGCTCCCACTACTGAATGATCCAGAGTGGAATGCCTTCATGCAAGATGTTCCATTCTTTTCAGGCCTAAAACCCGGTAATTAGAGACTCTGAGAATCTGCAGTACCAGTAGTCCTTTGAGAATGTACTATTGCTAACCATTTTGGACAAGCTGGTCACAGCCTTATGAACCGTTGCTAGAAAAATATTATCCTTTTGTATTACAAGGGTGTAATTTGCTGTATCATCATTGCATACCAATATCTAAAAAGTAGAATGTGATTCAGAGGGCTTAGGGAATACAAACCGCCTTCTAAGAAGGCAGAAATCTCTGCTGAAGAGCAGTATTGCTCCCAAGTATGACTGATAAACATGTTCTGTCTTGAGCTAAAATGGCAAAATACAGACCGTGCACCAAAGCTTTGCTCTGCATGGGGCAAAATTCACCAGTTTGTCTGCTAGCAGGCTGATTTATGGTAATGAAATCATTACAGTGGGAAGCAAGAAAAAAGTCTTGCAAAATTTCTTAGTTATTCTCTCCAGAAGGCAGGTCTGGTGTCATCATGATATTTGTCTAATAAATATGAAATGGTCCTTTCAGATGGATGAATGTACTCTCAAACATGTATGCAAATATGCTTCCTCTCAACCCTCTACCCCAAATAGGTAGGCTATGTGTGAAAATTACATTGGGAGCCAGGAAATCAAGCTTAGTGCTACCTTATGGAGTAATCTGGGGAAAACAGCTGAGTGAGAAGACGCTCTTCTGCAAAATGGGAGAGAAGATGACCTGAAAAGTCTTCTTCCTCTCTGCTACAGCCCACAGTGAGAGCTTGGCAAAAGTGGTGCTAAAGGGAATCTCATTTGTATATGTCATGCTTTTAAACCATAATGCATTGGGATCTGTCTCTGGATTCAGTGGTCTGCCAGGGTAAGATACTGGTCAAGGTGAGTACGGATGGTAGTATTGATTCATAAGCCGTTTTTCCCTACCATGACCAAAGGACATTTCAGGCATTGCTCTTCTGTCTTGTTTCTCAGGGAGTGCAAATTGAGAATCGGGATAATCGCACAGCAAAAATGCTTTCCATCTCACTCCTTTATTTACTTTTTGTGTGTGTGTGTGTGATTTCCTTCCACTCCCAGGTGAAGGAATGTAGGCTGTTTGAAGAGCTGATCTACTGGGGTGGGGCACCAACTTAATTTGAAGCATTGCTGAATATTTAGTCATGTTCTGTAGGAGTATTAGAATCACAAAATTCTTGGATTCCTAACAAACTGTGCACATGTACACAATCTCCAGAAAGAGAACAAGTGTTTAAAAACAAGGCTCCATAACCAATTCTAAAGTCATTTAAATATAAGATATATATATATATATATAATTCAAGTTAAAAACATCTTGCAGTACTACATTACTGACAGCTTAAAGTCAGACACCAACTGTGATGGCATAGATCTGTAAGCTGCTTCAGGGAAAAATTGCTAACTGGTATAAATCTGATTTTAAAATAAAGATAGCACAGAGGGAACTTTGAGTTAATTTAAATAGGAACGTGTCATTTATATGCAGATGTCTCTTCCCAGTGGTGAAATTGATCAACCAATGGTGGTTTAGGAAGGTAGCTCTCTCATTTTTAAATCCATTAGCTTGCCCTGTGGCACGTGTGACCAACATCTTCACATCAGGATGCTTCCCTAAGTCTGCTAATGGCTATAGTTGGGTCAGAACCAAGTTTCTCTTCTCT
The DNA here is from genome assembly GCA_013398155.1 of Pedionomus torquatus. NCBI lineage: Eukaryota > Metazoa > Chordata > Aves > Charadriiformes > Pedionomidae > Pedionomus > Pedionomus torquatus. The sequence goes on from VZRU01009164.1 coordinate 188,077, forward strand.
CAAAGATTTTGTGATTTAAAAAAAAAAAAAAAAAAACATTCCTGTATAGGACAAGGATGAACATGGGATCTTAACTGACAATGTCATCCAATGCTTACAGAAATCACTTTATCTCCCATACCTAGCTACCATGAAAGTACAGCATCATTCCAGTATTTGGACACGGAGTGCATGCCATTGCAGTGCTGATGAGGCACTGATAGACAAGCTCTTGGAGTTTTGTGAAGACTGGTGTCAACTTTCTGTGCCATCCAGTCCACAGGCTTTCAGAAGGAGATCATTAAGGGAAAATTAATTTTATTTTTCTCAGAGTAATAAATGTATGTGGGTTTGGGTTTTTTTGTTTGTTTGTTTGGTGTTTTTGGTGTTGGTTTTTATTTATTTATTTATTTTAGAAAAGCATGACTACATGATTAGGTGATGGATTATAAATGGGCCCATTTCTGATCCTGCAGACGCAGACTAGAAATCAAAGTCATGTGATGTATACTGGAAAGAGCTACAACCAGAACTGGACACACTGCTTTCAAATCGGGTCCACTAATGGTTCTCAAATACTAGTTTCTAGCTCTTTCAATACCAGACTTCAGAGGATGGCAGAATTTGTAAGGCACAAATATTTGTATGGTGAATGCTCCTCACTGTGAGCATAAAGCTGACGGTGGATAACAAATCTGGAATTGACTGATTTGTCCAACTTCCACGTTTAGTTGGCTGTGGCTCCAGTGCCATACTCAATGACATTTAGTCATCTAACTACTTCCTTGATAGGCATAATGAAGTCATTAGCTGTCTAAGTGCTATCAGATATACTTGCCTCTATGTGATCTCCATTTTAAAGTCTAAATACAAACCTGGAGGTGACTTCAGGCCTTATTGCTGTGTTCACAATCAAAGCAAAGTCAAGACAGCTGCTGTGTCAAAACATCTCCTGACTTCCATTGTCAAAAGTAAATAGGCTTGCAGGTCTTAATGATCGTTACCCAATACCTAGTCACTCACAATGGTTGAGACACAGCTCTCCCACAAAGCCACACAAGCATCATTCACCCTTACATGCCATGCTGGCTTCAATACCAAGGTACATCTCATGCCCTGACTTATCTTTGTACATGTTTATGAATAATTCAAGACGACTCCAGACAAGTTTACTGTTTCATTCCAAGTGTATAAGTACCAGTAACAAATCTGATGTTAAAGTGTAGCAACAGACTGAATAGCTCGTGTAAAGCAAGAAACGTTTCCATGGACACCCTTTTGTTCTGATAGGCAGTTTTAAGAGAGAAACACAGTATTAGTGTAGCAGGTTAAGGACATAAGAGAAGACAGACTGTTACAGAAAGTAGCATGCATCAGTCATGTTCAACTGGTCAGTTGGGAGGAGTCTTTAATGAGTGCCACAGGCACTCCATGGTGTAAAAGATGTACAGTATGCCAGTCCCTACAGTCCTGGACTGGTCTGAGCTCTGCCAGCTTGCTGTGCCTATTAATCGCTATCCGCGTGATGACTCGTAAAACTCCTCCTGTGACATGCACTGCACTCTTGACATTGCAGGTGTGCCAGCTGCTGAGAGCTCAGGTGCCAAGTCATGCTGTGCAGGACACGGGCACACACAGATAGACCTATACACACACAAATCCTGTGGGAGTATAGATGCTTCATTATAATTTTACATTGTTGCTTGATATTGATAGTTTGCTGATTTATTTATTTTTTTTATTTATTTTAAGCCAGAAATTGTACCAATCCGTTCAGATGCTTTTGTTAGAAATGAGCAGAATTTTTGTGACAATATGTTTGGCAAGGATAGCACTCAGCGGATTTCAAGGACATTTTGACAGGAAACATTAAGATACTTTGTCAGTGCTATAAGGAGAAAGAATATTCTCCTATTAACATGTATCTAGATTTTCTCCTTGATTGTTTGGTTAATGATCCCAGCCTCGCTAGCTGCTATCAAGGAAAATCCAGCAGCTTGAGATTCAAGATGAAGACAATGAAGAATCATGGATTTCTAAATTAGAAAAGTTCAAAGGTAGAAACAGGTAATAAGGCAATGAAAAGAAAATTTTTTGTGATCATCATCCAAACTCTAGGGGGAAATAAAGAAATCTGCTATGGATAGGAGGTACTCTCCATTCAGCTCTTCAGGTTGAAGGGTTTTCTGAAGTTTCCTTCTTTCAAGAGAGAAAATAATGCAAGGAATGTGGGAGGAAGCACTTTATATGGAATGGAAATGTGAACATTTGGAAAGGTTATGGTATTTGGGTCCTCGTTGACCTTAATCAGCAGGGAGGAGAATGCAGTCCTCTGGGCAGCATGACTTTACCCTGTCAAAACTTGTCATACCTAAATTACTTGATTATTCCTGCTATGCTTGTCCCTTGTGCTACCTGAGTACCTGAGTAGCTGAAAGCTGGGCCAGCTTATAGGTGGACTTGTGAATTTGTTGGGATTCAGGGTCTGAAATTTTAAAATCATTTATTCCCATGTTTTTCAGCACAGCTTGTTTCATCTTTCCACAGTTTTCTGTAAGTGGATCTCTCCTGCAATCTAAATATATTCTCCCTACTAAGATGAGTCCTTCTCTGGGGCAGGGGTGCCTCTGTTGCACAGAGCATATCTAACTTATCTTTTTTTTACAAGCAGCTTCTAGAGGTCTTAGTTGTCCTTTATCTGTTAATAAAGAATCTACAGCAAAGAAGCCTATAAGTCTTTCCAGTTATCTGCAAAAATAATTGAAAAAAGACTCATTAATTTCTTTCGGGCAATTATTACATAGTGAATGATGCAGTAAGTCACTACAAGCTCCTATACAACTTTTTCTTGCTTTATGGATTGTTTTCTAGCATGCCTGCAGCAGAGCTGTTTATGTTGTTTTCACTTTGTAATTTTGTGCATGAAGAACTACAATAAACATAATTAAAACCAAATTTCCCTATCTCTTCTCCTATTTTTCTTCTCATGACTCTTCCCTTCTCTTAATTTTCTTCATTCTTTTGTTTTCTCTCTCAAATTTATTTTTATTTCTTTATTTTTTCCTGCTTTATCTTCTCCCTTCCTGGTTTTTCTGCCTTTTTTTGTACTACATGTGTTTTCAGAGACCTCAAAGGGCCCACACTTAGCATAAGCTGGGGTTTCCAGAGATGACAAGTCTGTGGGCAGAAGCCAATAAGATTTGAAGCTGAAACACAATCATAAAAAAGATCTACAAATGCTTGCAAAACTGGTTTGTATAGACTCATACTCATGAATGACATATGAGCAGACAGTCTACATTGCTTGTGCTTTCCATTTAAGGTGATTAAATGCCATCTTTCCACCATTCATCCACCTATCTTTTTTCATATCAATCAGTACTTTTTAAGAAGATAGTTGTTACGATATGGAAAACAGAACTTATTGCCTGAAATGTTCTTTCAGGGTTGTGAATGAAGCTGTCTGTTAGGGGTCTGGGCTTTAGGACTCCCCAGGCTTTGCTGCTGGGTGACCACAGATTGATCAGTTCACCTTTGGTCTTCTGCTTTCCCATCTGCAAGACGGAGACATTGCCTTCTTTGTAATCTACTTGGAGATCTACAGATGACAAAAATCTTTACTGTAAAAATGCTTCTTTTATTTGCACTGAGAAGGAACCAAACAGTTCTTGGTGGGTTTTCAGTCCTTGTGCTTAGAGCAAGTGAAGGCTGACCACTGTGGTAACTGAGGTGAATAGTTTTCCATAAGATTTAGCAGTTCATCTAAACAATGTGCAGCTGTTGAACATTACCTAGTGGGGTTTTAATTACTTCTTCCTCTGCTTCTCAGGAAATGTTCTCGTATCTCGTTACGCAGTTTCTGCTCACTAAGTGGGAATAATTAGCTGTTGGAATGACACTGCTTTAGGTAGGCACTATCCAGGATGTCATGACACAAAGTGTATCCCTTTGTTAGAAAGAGATGACATCCTAACTAAGCTGATCACCAACATCAGTTTGCATTTTACTATCTTTTTAAAGTGTCTTGAAGCACTCGCTCAAAAATTTCATTTGACCACTGATAAAGACTGTAGGATTTTGATTTTATTGAAGATGATAAAAATTTCACCTTGCCATCTTTCAGAAACATCATACTTGTGGTTTCAGGAGAATGCTCCTGCTCAGCAGAGGTTTTATCCTCATGAATCCTGTTCTGACAGACAGAATGAAACATAGATTAATGCTGTCATGCTAAAATGCTCTCTCATGCACCTTTGCTCTCTTAGCATTATTATCCCAAGGTGTAGAATCATATTTTGTTCTTACAACTGCAAATCTTCCAAGTTGCTTTTAATGTTATTTATCAAAGACAGAAAGAAAGGCTTGTGTTATCCTCCTCCTGCCCCATGCTCACTGCTGTTGCAAAATATCTCAAATGAAGAAAGAAATCTACCATCCAAAAATTCTCAACAGCCATTTAGGCACTTAGTAGCTAGAGAAGGGAAAGTGTCAGTCTGTTGTTGTAAGCTAAGAAGAAGAGAAGGCAGCTGTTTTTAGACTTTCTGCAGCAGGCAACCAGGAGCAGGACAGGTAGAGGCAGTTATATGCAAAAGCTTCCATTCCTGGTGCACAGCAGTTCTTGACACCGAGCATCACCTTTTCCTTCTTTCAAGACATGGTCAGATCAAGGGGTATGATATCTGTTAATGAGAAGAGTGATATTTTATGATCAATGCACAGAAGAGGTCACAGAGGAAGCTTGTTCTTTCATCCATGTACTCAGGCAGTGCTGGAGAGGCCTAAGTAAATGTACACATAGAATCGTAGAATTGTCTAGGTCAGAATTTTAAGATCATTTAAGATCATCTAGTCCAACTAACAACCCAACTCTAATAAAAAAAAAACATCAGTAATTTGTGTCACTAAGCACTATGTCAACCCTTATTTTGAATAACTCATGGGATGGTGCCTCAACTACTTCCCTGGTCAGCCCCTTCTAATGCTTAATAACCCTATTTGAGTGGTGCCGTTTGGAGAAAGGGCTATGGTTTTCCAACAGACTGTATGCAATCATGTGTAAATGAGGATGGTCAGATAAAGTAATACGCAACCCAGTGGGACATATCTATTCTTCTTCATGGTGGTCTTTAGTGCAATACAACTTCAGAAAGGAATATTTTCCCAAATGATTATTTGGTCAGGAAGACAGCAACCCCTCTTCTCATGGGTACATTCAGTTTTATGTTAGAAATCATCACTAGGTATATCTTAGCCTGCTTGCCTGTCAGAGGGGAAAGATGAAGATGAAGTGAAAATTGGGACTCTCAGACATGACTATGAAGAGGACTTGGGAAGTACCTAACAGCTGAGAGAATGAAGTCCTATGTTTACCAGCAACTGAAATGGGCCCACTTACAGGAATTACTACTGAGTTACCTTGCTTTTTCAAGTCCAGAATATCTGCACTTGTTAATTACACAGTATGGGTGGCTCAGTGTAAATACAGATCCCACTATATTTTTAATGCTATAGGTAGTTAAAGACTCTTGTAACACCAAATACAGCAGCAATCTTTACCTGACAAATTTTTCTACCCACTTAGTTGGAAGGATTCTTGCCCACTCAAAGGGAAGAGACAGGCCTAGATCCAGACTTTGTGGAAATTGGCAGAGAAACTTCCCCTTAATTCTGCTGGCTCAGGCCCCTGGAGACCATGTACATGTGAGCTTTAACACGGACATTTCTCATATGTCTCCAATCCAAACCGGGGGACTTGGCAGCGAGGCAGCCTACAGGGGTGACCCAGGTTTGGTCTCACGCCACACCAAGGGCAAGGCAGCTCTCTGTTTCCATTTTAATTGTGTCACTGTTGAGCCAGGGCTCGCGTCTGCTTCCTCTCTCACCCCACAAAGGGAAAATGTGTGCCAAAACGCTTCCTGTTTTTCACTGCCAGCTGAGTCGCATGCTCAGGGTGAAGCTTGCTCAGGCAGTGCATGGCATTAAAAAACGGCAGCCTCCGACAGTGGAAACAATCAATTTTCAGCATCCTATTCCTGAGTGGACTCAAGTGGAAATCAGACTGCAGAGCACAATTGGTCCAGAAACAAAAACTGAAAGAGGGAAGGCAGACTTGTTTAGTGATCTAAACAAACCAGGGAAAGCGGGCATGTATTCCAAATAGGCAGCATAATTGTTCTTTGCTTCAAACAAAGTAGGCCAAAGAGCCTGATAGGAACACCTAATGGTACAAAATTGCATGTAGTCAGAGGGATTTGTCTTCTTTCCCATAGTATGAAGGGGCTGTCCATTTTGGCAACCACTGTCTGGCTGATGGTGCCAAATGTATTATAAAAACATTATCCTTTTGATTAACTTTCTAAGAAACAAACCATTTCTTGACAAAAGCACGCATCTATGTCTTTAACACACTTCTCTGTGCTTCATTTTCCTCAGCTGTGATGTTTTTCCCTCCCTCTTTCTCAGCTACCTTTTCCTAAGCCCTTTCAGTCTAAATTGTTTGAATAATTGCTGGTCATTTTTTTTCTATAAGGGCTTATTTTTCTCCCAGAGCAGGTTACAGGGCTGTTATGTCTAACTCCAATCTCACACATGGAATAAAAGACAAAGAAAAACTGTCTAGTATTTCAGTCTCTCACCCTTCTTGGTGGCTTAAACAAGATTTTATAATAATGTTTATGTTTAGAATTTCTGCAGTAATAAGCAGATCAGTATCAGTGTGTATGTAGTAAGTTTAAAGAGCTGTTAATAGACAGTTGCATGGCTCAGGAATTTAAAACCTTCATTACTATGTCATCAGTTCAAAGTCAACTCAGTTTACCAGGGATCCCTGATAGCATCAGTCTATCCTTCCCAGATGAAGCAGGTATGCTTGTTCAAACTTGGAATTGCAATTCCACAGAAAATTCAGAAATTGCAAATTTTCCACTCTGTACTTTCTAACAAAACAGTGGTTTTAAAAAAATGGTCTTTGGTCCACTTTTTAAATGTCAAGGCACATTTAAAAAGTTCTTTTGATTTGCAAAACATTCATAAACAGTTAAGATTAAGCATATGGCAAAAAACCTAAATTATGTAATAATAAAAATACCAAAAAGAACAGTTTTTTCCCAAGAAATGCATTCTGAAAATTTATTTTATGGTTATCATCAAGAAATAACTTATCCTATCAAAATTTGTCTTTTTGGTTACTCTCCCCAAGTGAAATCATGATGAAAGGTTCTATTTTGATTTGTTTTCAGAGGAAAATCTCTGAAGTAAAACAAGCCAAAACTACAAAGCAGCAGTCAGCATAACACACATTGATAATTTCCATCAAACCTATTTCACCTTCACAAACCACTTCTAGAACAGGGGATTTGAACAGGCTCAGTGGACCATTTGCTTTACTGGGTGCAGCAGTGGACTCATGTCAGCACTAAAATGATGTGGCAAGGCCAGGACGGGGGCAGTCTTACAGGAGAAGTTATATTGTTCTTTTCTTTCTCAGTCTGATTTTTAGCTACATATTAACTTTGGTAAATGTGTCACGTACTAAAATCAGAGCCCCTTCTACAAGCACTCCTGTATTTCAAAGGCAACATCTAAAAATATCTAGCTACGGAAAGTTTAAGAAATAATAATTTTGGAGTCTCACCAAGCAAGGCCAGACAGCTGAAATAGAACTTACTGTTTCTCTTCCCATTTCCACCATCACTGGGAGAAGCCAAAAGTTATCTACAAGTGATGGGTTTCTGCCTTCCAAAGACAAGTGAGGAGACCAGAGATGCCAGTTCTTTTCTTGTGAAAAGTTGCTTTGTATTTATCTGCATTGCTCTCCCAAGAAAGGATTTTCTTAATGAATTGGATTCTGAGGATGGATAAGGGTGGGGTAAGTCCATTTTTCAGCTGGTGAAATGCTTGGAACAGTGGTTATGTTTACTCCTATATTAAATAAGGAGAAAAAATCATCATCTCTTTGACTCTGCCAGTGTCAGGTGGAATGTAGGTGCTAATCTAATGTAAATAATAATAAAGGAGGCAATTTTCTTAAACCACAAACCTTGAATATGAAAAATCTCCACTTTCATTCCTGGAAAAAAATCTCTCTTGCTTTATCACTTTTTACCGAAGATTTCCCAAGTTATGACTCTTTCCTCTAATGCTATTGTTTTCAGCTCTTTGTGAATGTTTTGTGGTCCAGAAAGTATTTCTAGGGTTCAGAAAAAAGTGAGTAAGTAAAGAAAGTTCATATATGCTCTGGAGTGACCTATGCACATGAATGGTTGTAGAAAATTGAAAAAGCTTGGACATCCATAAAGCAAAAAATTGCATCTGTGGTCACCGAGAAGTAGAGGAATCTTGGACATGGATATCTGGGAGTAGTATGTTCAAAGACTTTCTCATAAGCTACTTTGCAAATAAGATAATACAGACGGTTTCATGATACTTTTTAAGACATGCAATTAAACTTATAAAGTGGTATTCACTTCAAACAGAGTATCTAGGAAAGTCAGACAAGTTTGGGATTTTATACACAAAACGTGTAGGTCCTGCTTCCCTGAGATGAGAAGTATTTACTTAGATGTGTTTTGAGTAAGCATGGGCAGAAAGATATTTTTTTTCCCTCAGAAAAACTCATGATAAAGAAAACCAGTGAAGCAAATCACTTCTTAATATTCTTTCAAAAGAATAATGTAATGTTGGAAGTCTACCACTCCCATCCTCAGATAGCTTCAATCTGAACGACAATAGTAACATGTTTCTCCTTGTATGTTACCAGACATCAGATTTAGCTGTGTGCTCTGGGTGCCAGGGAAATCTGGTGGATTTTGGTCATCTTCTGACATTCTTCTGTATTCCGCCACCACAATCAGGACTTGTCTCTTCCCTGGTAACGCATCTTGTAGACACAGGCACCAGCTGAGCTGCATGCTTCTGCATGTAAATTCAGAAAGCTTTGTCCCATTGTTGAAAGAGACATTTTTGGCAATTATTGTTGTTCCTGTTAAATTTTTAGAAGCAGAAAATTTCTCCACACCTTGTCTGCAAGTCTGTAGGTAGTTTCATTGTGTCCAACAAAGTACTCACTTGTTATGTAGTTTATACCCACATGTGTGCATGCACACACACACGCACAGATATGTTATCATATTACATTCAAGGTGAATCATGATATATATAGGTAGAAATTACTCCCTTTCCAGTGGTTTTAACCAAGGGAGACAAGGAAAGAAAATCTTGGTCTCTTCGACTACATCACATCAGTGGTAAATGTAGATGTATAGTAATAAATTCTTTGTGTTAAGCTACTGCTTCTCCAACAATACAGTGCATCTGACTGAAGGGAATAATTTAGAAAATGCCTACTTTTATTCTTTGGAAAAGCTAGCAGTCAGTTGTTACTGAACTCTGAGTTCACTCATAACAGGAGGTATCTCTCAAGTAAAATTGTGATAAGGTGGGAGATAATTCCCCATCACTAATTTCTAGTAAACAAAGAGGCAGAGCAAGGGGGCATATTAGCTTCCACAGTGCAGAATGCTGCCTTTCCAGGTCAATGTAGCACTATATTGGAGTGCAGCTTTCATTTGAGGTTCCAGCTTTAACTTAAAATTAACTTTACTTTTTGGGTCAAGGTTTTTAAATTTTTAGATTGGCACCTAAACAAGTAGCCAAATGGCTAGCAATAATAAGAAATAGAAAGGTTGAAGTGAGTGAAAGTTACATGCATTGAACATCTTTGGAAATCAGATTACTTGTGCTTCTCTACCCTACAAAAGCATGCACACGTGCTTGACACATGAGCAGTCTTGTTGAGCATCCTCTATACAATTTCACACAATGAAATACATAACTCTTTGCAGGATTGAGATAGTTATTTTGTGGTTTGCTTATCTTGATCTTAACTTGAAACCAGTGAGGCTTGAGAATACTGTCTTTATTTCTTGTAAGAGATGAAGTGAAAAAAATTATTGAAGTTACTGTTTATACTGGAGAAATGTCTGAGTAACCTCAGGACAAGGTAAAATAGATCATGTGTTATCTTAAAGCAACCAAATATCATAGCCAAACTGAATTGTCAAGTTCAGCATCTTAGCACTTACAAATGGCTACAGCTTCATCAGGAAAGCAGCTGAAGCTGGAGATGTTAGCACCCTGGAGAATCCTTCTGTGTCAAGGAGATGATATATTCTAGACTATAGCGACATTTCACTTGCTTGTTATTTGCAGATCCCATAGCGCAGACAGTCTGAGTCAGTGAGACACAGGAGTATCATGGGAAAGTTTGAATTTTCAAAGGAGCTGAGCAGTGGTTGCAAATCATTGTGATTGCACAGGTATTTCTGAACGTCTTCTTCCAACTTCATGAGTGCAAAATGGAATGGAAGATGACAGGTAGGTCAGAAATGGGAACCAGTTGCAAAGTCACTTGACACGTGTATTTAGAGAAAATGATGCTATGTCATCAGTTCAAAGTCAACGCAGTTTACCATGGTTCCCTGGTTACATCAGTCTGTCCATCCCAGATGAAGAAGGTATGCTTTCCAAACTTGGAATTGCAATTCCACAGAAAATTTAGAAATGGCAGCTTTTTCACTCCACACATTTTCCTACAGAACAGTGTTTTTGAAAAATTGTCCTTGCTTCCATTTTTTAAATGTCAATTGTTATTTTTAAAATTTCCCTTGGTCTGCAAAACATTAATAAACAGACAATTATTAAAAATACAGCAAAAAGGAAAATAACTACATAACTACAAAAAAACAGGTTTGTTTTTTTTCCTAAAGGAATATATATTTTCAAAATATATTTTATAGTTATAGTCAAGAAAGAATATATACTATGAAAATTTATCATTTTGGTGATCCACCCAAAGTGAAAGAATATTTAAAGCTCCAACCATTTAAAGGTTGATTTTTTTTAAATAGGAAAATATGTCTGTTGAAGCTCCCCAGTAAAACATGTCAAAAACCCAATGCAGCAGCCAGTAAAAAACTTGTTTGTATTTTCCATCAAACCAATTGCTCCCTCACAAACCCCTTCTAGAACAAAAAATTTGAACAGACTCAGTGGAGCTTCTTCTTTACTTGGTGCAGCAGGCTCATGTCACTGCTAAAATGGTGTGTCAAGGCCAGGACTGAGGCAGTCTTATGAGAGAAGTTATTTTGTGATTTTATTTTGTTCTTTTATTGTGTCCCTTGCTTTCTCAGTATGATTTTTAGCTACATACAGTCACAAGATTCAACAATCTTTGTATCTTACAGACATAGATGTGTGTATAAATATATACGTACTGCAGTTTGTTTTGGTGGCTGTAGTGCCATGTGCTTGAGAATTTCAGGTGTGAGCATCAGGACTTTCCTGCATGGCAGACTTGCGCAAAGAGAATTTAATGAACTTTTGGTGTGAACAAACTGTTCCTTAAACCCCTGTTATGAAGACAGAAAGCATAAGGGAAGAATAGATTCTATGTTAAAATTGTTTGTCCTCACAAAGTGAGAGTTTGGCTTTCATAGCCAAAGGAATTGTTTGTTCAAAGGTAACCCCGTGAAAGACAGAATGATATTCTGAATTCCCTGAGGCCTGGGGTCTTTGGTCTTAAGGACATACTTAAGTGGTAACTACCAAAAAAAAAAAAAATAAAAAAAAAAATAGGGCTTGCAATGACTGTTTCAATACCTGCGTAACAAAAAGTATAGATCGCAACATGTTTTATGAAATGCTCCATAGGTAATATTTGGAAGTTAACTTTGCAATATGAGGGTAAAATTTCCCCACCTGTTTGGAGGACTTAATGAAAAAAAAGAAAAAGGATCCCCCACTGACAATTTCAAAGACCAATTTAAACAATATCACACTTTTGTTTGTTTATAGTAAGGCTCTTGTCTAAACTTGAAGATTTGGGGTTGTTTTGCCCTGGAGTAGTTTTCTTGGCACTGTTCATAATCTTTTAAATTCCAAGCTAAATTTTGGAGGAGAGTCAATGTATTACTTCATATGAAAGTTATTATTCCATATGAATAATTAGCACTCCATCCTGCAGGACAGTGAGTGTGAGGCTTAGTGCTGAGCTCCTGCTAGGAATGCTGACTGTGGTTTTCATAATTTGCCATCTGAATTGGAATAAACTATGGGCTCAGGTTGGCTGAAACATTCTACCTAGGTATATGGGATGCTTGGTGAATGAGTGCTCTTCAGAAGAAAGCCAACGGAAGCTTTTTTGTGTGTACAGATGTCTGTCCTTCCCAGAACCAGGTATGTCTGGGGAAGAGTATCTTGCAAAAGTGAAAATGGCTGCTGTGTAATTCCTTGCCAGGTGGAGGAATACAGCCTCTAATGCAGCTAGATTGCAGGTGCTGGCCCGTAGTCCTCATGTTGGTAGCAGCATCACCACAATTTTTGTCCGTGCCCAAAGAGGTCAGATCCTAAAATGTCGAACAGCTGATGGAGAAGAGCAGGGCAAGGCAGATTTTGTTTATATGCCACAATTTCCAGGTTGCCGACCCCAAGTTGCCAACTCACATGTGAGACAATTTCTGGTCACACTTACAGCAGCTCCTTGTCACCCTGGCTAACACTTTATTACATCTGCTTTCTAAATTAATTTGTCAAAATTATGTAGGAGTGTCAGTTGCTTGCTGAAATCTACATCCTAGATATCTTTATATATGATTAATTATAGCATAAATCATTTACCCCAACACAAATGTAACTCATATGTCAGATAATGTTGGACTCTTCTAGAGCATGGGAGGGCATTGTATAAAGCATCTAGTACACAAACCTAAAGTATTGAAAAGGGTAGTGTGTTGCTGGCTATGAAGGTGCAAACAGTCATAGCAACTGGGAGAAAATTAAACCATATTCTGCACCTCATCTTTGACATGAAGAAAACGTGGCTTTTTCTAATGGTATGCTCTGAAAATAGTTTTAATTCCAGGACTTTTCAGAGTGCTCCAAGAAGTATGAAATATCTCAGGAATGACATTTTTAGACAAATTGTAGAACTTGTTTCTGAGAGTCTGAGGTTCATACCACAGGTATTTGCACATGACCTCAGAAGTCAGCAAGTTTGCATGTGAGAAGACAGGTAAAATGAACACATTACTATTGACCTGAGCTATTTTAATCCAACACCAGAAGTTTTCACAAATCTTGTCTAATTAGTTTTTCTGTTTATTTTTTTTTTCCTTTGACTGGAATATTCTGTTAGAAGTGTGGAGTCTGAACAACATCTAACTGTTCTGGAGAACAGAAGAGTATGAATTTACACCTAGTGAATGCTAAACCTTTGTATGAACACCATGGCCATATCACGTTTCTTCCTGAACAGACATGTTTTGAGAAAGAGAGAGTAAAAGAGAGACAATTCATTGAAGAATTTCCAAATTATATACTGCTCCCTTTATCCCACTGGAATTGAATGCTTGGCATATAGTTTTAGCACCAGAAAGGACTGATTTTGATCATCTCCCCTGACAAAAGCCATAGATTTTTATCAACTGCTTTCTTCATTGAGCCTCTGACTTCTACTAGTAGAGTATACAGGTTCAATTTCAAGGCTTCACCTGAGAAAGAATCCAGCATACCCTTGAGCAAGTAATTTGGTTGGAGATTCTGACTGTCAGGAATGCATGCCTTTGCTCCTGAATGTAGTTAGCGCTGTTGCCAGATGTTGGATCTTGCTCTACTCTTTTCCATTAGGTTAAAAAGCCCACTGCTATCAGAGGTATTTACAGACCATGTTTGGATCACTTTTTACCTTTGCTGGGCTAAACTAAACAGACTGAAGTCCAGGAGTCATAAAATGCCCCCTCACAAAAAGCCTTCTGTAGATTGTTGCTCCCTCTGAAAGGTGACTGTAAAAACAGTACCACGGAGTTTCATGTTTATGACTTTAATGGTTTCTACATAAAGAGCTTCAGTTTACCAATTAAAATGCAGTGTGACTGGCTGCCAGACCTTTCAGTTTTATCATAGTCTCCAAGGGAAGTTGAGATTTTTGCATCCTGTCCATCATCACAAGCATTAAACACAGATTAAATCAGAGCAGGGCTTGAAGATTGGTGTCAAAGTCCATGACCTACCTCCCTTACCCCACAGAAGAAGGGGGATCACACGCCTGGTGAGATCACGCTGTCTTGTGTCATGCAATGTGACTTGGAGGTTGCTCATTCCCCTCCTGCCCTGGATCCCTCCTCATCCCCTGCCAGCAGGAGCCATGCCCACTCCAGCAACTTCTCTGGGTGGTGCTACTCCCTCAGTTATGCTGTGTAATGGCAGGACCATCAATAGCCTTCATTGGGTTGGTGACAAATATTGTCACCCAGTGAAGCTGGGCAGGTGGCCCTGTTAATGAGTGACAAGGTGCAGAAGAGATCTGAGCTCACTTCTTCAGCCATGCTAGCTCTTTGCTGCAAATACTAAGTGAAGCAGTACACTGTTCCCCCAAAAAATAATTTAAAAAAATATATTCAAATGTCCCTTCATGCAAAAAGCAACACTTTTGTTCAGTGAGAGGATTTCACTTTTACATTGTCATTTTTTCGCAGCAATGCTGCTGCCCTTTGAGGCAAAAAGAAACCTTTTTTTTTCTTTTTTTTTTCTTTTTTTGCTCTTTTGTTGTAGTTGGTGGATGTAAGTAGAAACAAAATTCTATACTTTAAACACAGGAGTTGCTAAAACAGTCACTTAGATTGGTGACTATAGGGAGAAAAACCCAAATACAGAAGAAAAGAAAGAAACAAGGAAGAAGAAATGAAGGAAAGCAACACATATTAGAGGAAAGAATACAGTGTTTCTTTTTCTCTCTATTATTCTTTCTTCCCACCACTCCTTCCAATTTAAATCTTTCCTTCAGTTGTAGGCACCAATCCGGCAACTATATGAACTAGTAATTAATGCTATGTATGGAAATAGTGTTATTAACTTGAATGACCACAATCAAGATCAGATTTCTGTTCCTTTTTTCTATAATGTACATGTAGAATTGTATTTCCCATGATGGAATATTTCTTTTGCAATTTGTTAATTGCCTTTGAGAATGAGGAGAATTTTTACTCGGAGAGCTACAAAAGGGCATAGGGCTCCAATAGCACTTAGAAACACAGTCAGATCTGCAGCAGGAAATAAAGAGATGAATTAAATGCTCCTCAAATGCTTTCCATATCCGTAACACAAGCAATATCTTTTAACAAGTTAACTTCTCCCTTAACACATCTGCACTGTCAAATAGGTAACCCTGAGACTGCACCCAGAGCTCTTGTATGTGAGAGATGCATGTGCCAGATGTGGAGGTGCAGCAACAAACACCTCCAGTTGTCTTTTAACAGGTGGGAAGCTGGATGCTATGTCTCGGCAAACTCTTCATAATTCCTGGATTTGCCTCACTTGCAGGGTAACAGGTGCAACACCACTTCTGCTGGTCTCTAAAAAACTAGCTGAAGATGGTAAAGCTATTAATCTTCTTTCTACAATGCTGGAATTCAGGCTGCAATGTTCTAGGCTGGGTATCATCACCATCTTTCCTCTGATGTTTCTACCATATGGAAAAGAGATTTCTAAATACATTTCACAAGCTGTGTCCTTTCCATTGCCATTAATGATATTTAATTCCTGAAGATACATGTCTGCTTAAATATTTATTATAAATAAGCCTATATTATAGGGTTATAGTCCATTTTAAAATGCAGATCATTTCTAAAAATGAGATTTAATACAGTCCTTATGCAATATTAATCAATTAAAACTAGTTTCAGGGATTCATGGTTGCATAATGATTTATAAATAAAAAATAATACTGGAGGATATATTTCATTTTAACTATTTTATTTTTTTTAAATTCAGTTATATCTATATTTTGGTAGTTAAGTTGAGAACCTGCTACATAATTTACATCTGAGAACATAAGCCAACATCTAATTTAATTTCATCTTCTTTAGTATGGATGCAAACTATATTCAGCAGATTCATAGGAACACTTTATTTGTGAGATTTGTTATAATCAACCTGCCAGGGCATAAGAAATGCAGGTATTGTTGTCATTAGCAATGTTTCACTGTGGCTAAAGCCTTCTTGGAAAGAGACCAAGAATGATATGGATTCCTTAAGAAGACCGGAGAGAGGTCTCCAGTAATGCATCTTACAGTGGCCTCTCAGTTCTCTACCCTGTGCTCTCCCTCCACTGACATTTATGTACAATATTTTCTGAAGCAATGGGTATTTGTTGCAAGCATTGTCCAGACCTGGCCCTACCTAGACTGTCAGATCTAGTAAAGTTGTGGCGTCAAGCTGTGTTAGTTCAAAAGAAAACAGCAGTTCTTTTCCTTCTGCTGCTGTTTGAAAGGTTTGGTTGATACAGCCGATCTAAACTGAATGAAAGCTTTCATAGGATTTTCTGGCTTTACCTTCCTGTATGTATTAATTGGAAAGTTACTATTTAATAGCTTTGCATTGTCTCAGTTAGCTCTTTTTCTTTTTCTCCAGAAAGAGTACATTAAGAACTTTATTTGATATATTGTGTTCGTAGAATATTTGAAACTTGCTGAGTCTTCAGAGGATCATGGGGTCAAATACATTTACACATTCAGAATTATGCCTTGGTATCATTGTGTAGTTCAGTTTGCTGTATTTTCCTGCTTCTCTCTGCTGTTTCTTATCTCAGTCTTATGCTGAATAACTCTTCAGGCACAGACCAACTTTTGCTTCTGAAATTACGCCCAATTGAAGTCTTGTTCCATGAAGCCTTGATAATACAAATAATCATGGCAAAAGGCCATTACAATAATCTGTTGAGGTTTCCTGTAGTAACACAAGACTTCTTTGAATTGATTCTTGTTTAAATTGCAATGAGTCTTTTGGAAATAAAAGTACCCAATTGTAATTTAAGTATTTCCAGTGATGGAGAATCCGTCACAATCCGCTGCGGCTGATAAATGTTAATTATTAGCACTTCTATCAACCATTATCAGTTACTTCAAAACAACCACAACAAAAGCTACCTTTATGATTACTCAGAATTGCAGGTGAAAAAGGTCTATTCAGTTTAGTAATCTGCAAGGATGACTGTTTCTTCATGCTATGCCTCCTCCATCCCAATGGATATAATATTTCTCCTTATTTAACCCCAAGTGCATTGGAGGGTCCTTGGGGGGATGGCTTTATTTCTCTAAACAGCTAGCAAACAATGGGACTGAACAAGCAACTCACAGTGAAATATGTAACACTCTGGATTTCACTTTTTCCTGCTGCAAAATGTCCATGAGCAGCTCATACATTATTTAACATGGCTCTTCAGAATTCCTCCACGGAACTCTATGTTAGTGTGTGTGAGAGACAGAAAGAGAGAGATTATTATTCCTTCCCAATGAACTTCTTGGAAAGTTCCCTGTAAACATTTGGGCCTTGAGATGTATTATCTACAATAGATCAAATCAGTATCTTGGTATTATTTCTGGACTTGGCAGGTTCTGTCAGTAAGCAGAATATCTTCGGACTTCAGCTCTGCCATGCAGACACATAGTTAGACAATTCAATAAACTGAAACAAAACAATCAAAATCTCCCCCCTCTGAATCAGTCAGACCTTATCTGAGACATCAAAATACAAATCTTGTGTTTACTGGTGAAATGCGTGGACAAGCCATCAAATGAATGCACCTTACTGGAGCCAGGTCAGCCCTGAGGACCTGTCTCCGTGCATCCCACCAGAGGTCTGAGACCACCCTTCCAACAACTGCCTTGGTGAGGAGAAGTGGGTGACAGGCTCATGTTTCGCCTCTTCTCTTAATATGCGCTTCCCATGGCTTCACAGCCTTCAGCAACTGATAAAACCTCAGGTAAGCAGCACAGGACAGCAACCCCTGGAGATAGGCTGGTCCACCGATTGCCTCCAGCTACTTGGAAAGGGAGAGCTCCTCAGTAGCAAGAATGTGGACTGGGTGCCTACCAGGCACAGCAGCAGCTAAGATTTAAGGACATTGAATAAAGATTGCCTTTTACTAACAATCCTCTGTGAAATTAGAACCTACTTTTCCTGATTGATTGTTTGTTTGTTTTTAAGTACCTGAGACTGAAATGCAGCTAACAGTCATTCTTGATACGGTTTGTATTATGAAACAAGAAATTATTTTAATTGCTTTAGCAATTCCCTTTCCCATTGCTGTAAACAAAATTAGTTCCTTCAGCAGCAGCCTGACTCACATCGTGCTCGACAAAAAGAGCAGCTCACTCTGATTGCGGCTGGTGTGACGGCTGTGTGGGGGCTGTAGCTTCTCCCCTTGCATGGGCCACAGAGCATCGGCTGGGGCTGCAGCCAGCCAGAGAATGCTGCTGGGGCAGGGAGTGAACTCTTGGCCCTTTGCTTCCCCCTGTCCTCACCTAGCTCATTTTATACAGACTCTGCTCCTCTCTCTCGCAACAGCATTTATTTACAAGCCGTTTCAGTGTTTTGTGTTTGGAAGCAGTTTTAGCATAGGGAAAGGCAAGAGCACTGTACTGGAAAAGCTCTGAGAGCCCTTCTCAGTTTGAATGATCTCTAGATTGAAGTATCTTTGTGAGGCTTGGAGGTTTTTTCCTTGAGCGTGTTCATCACCTTTAAAGGAGTTAAAGTCAAGACAGAAAAACAGATTGAATCCAAAGGAGTAGGAAAGGGATATAGTTTCATGGGAAAATCCTGTATATTTTCTCTTCAGATGTGCTAATCTACAGATTGATGCACTCAAGGCAAGCCACAATTACTAGGAAAATGTAGCACTGGCACTGCACAGCCTGCAGAACTTCCTCTGCTGGTGTCGGCTTTGAGCTCACAACGTCAAAATTATTGATTTAAGCATTTTTCTATTGATTGCACAATTAAACACAAGTGGGGGAAGGAACATGCAACCAGTTATAGTGTTCAGCTTCACTTTATATGACTCAGAGATACATTATTTATTTGTGTGTTGTTGTTGGATGAGATTGAATTGTGTCTTTCGACATGATTTTGACCCTTGGCAAGTAAAACGCCTTGGATGAGTATCCAGCCTTAAACCAGCAGTGCTATTATATGAAGACTGCACTCACACATCCAGCTTTTGTGTGCTTATTCATTATGCCATAGTTAACTAAATGCCTGTAACTTTCTCCGTAAGCCTAAGAGGTCTGCATTATTAATAAACACATCCTTTGTTGAGCCTTTGAAAACTCCTCTATGTATTCACTGCTCAGGTAAAAAAAGGAGACAAGAAGAAAGGTTCTCGCAGACATTTCAGGGTGCAGAAATGTCATCACAACTTTTTTTTCTTAAATACATAATTTTCTGTAGACTACGCTCTGACCAATATACAGTTTACGTAGTGTTAAAAATACCCATATATTATTTAAGAGGCACAGTCAGGTTTCTGCATACCTGGAGAAGTATCTGTTTTTCCTTCATGTATTTCTTGAGGTGTTAGTGGAACTGTGGAAGTGCAGATATGTCCCAGATAGAATATGCTCATAGACCTAAGAAATCCTTTGATAGTGATATATACTAATATTTTAATTAGGTAAAGGATAAATGCCTGGGAGCTGATTTGTGCAGTGGATGATATAGCAAAAATAAGTAAGGTACTTCTCAAAAGTTTGTCCTAAGTGTTTTTGAATCTGATGGCAGGAAAAGCAAAATCTTGCTGATGCAAAGAAAAGTGATACAGAGAACATTTGGGAAAGAATGGAATGCAGATTCAATGACAACTTTTTTATATTAAAATGAGATATGAGAATGAATAATTTTTTTTTTCGTGTCGAATTTTATTGTTAATGCCAAATAAACTGGAACTGCATGAACTAAGAATTCTTTAAAAGGTACCTCAGGTAACTCACAATATTTACTTAGGCATGATATTAGCAGCATTTTCAGTTGGGCTATAATACTGGTTTACTGTGGTGGCTGCACTTGTTCAGCCTGAGAAAAAGCAGAAGAGATGTTACTTATAACAGTTCCTTCCATTAAACTCTTGGCTTGTACTTGATACCACAGATGAGCGTCCAGTAGTCTACATAGTTCAGATTGCTACCCATTCAGACACCAGTCTGGGCCTCGTCCCATAATCAATAATCATCCATCCTTCTTTTTTATTGCTACCTAAACATAACTACTAAATAGATATGGTGAGAGATGTATACCACTATCACCACTAAAACATCTTTGTTCAAGATCCTGCCGGTGACACAGCAACGCTCTTTTTCCTCCTTTGAAAATGCTTTTCAAAAGATTTGATATAATGATGAAGTGGATTTTCCCTTAAAAGCCTGAAAACTGAATTGGGAAACCTCATGCAGCTAGTTTACAGAACATATTTTTCACTTTCTAATTGCATATAAATCACAGCTGAAAACTGGGTCTGTAGGTCTGAACACATACAGCCTCCGGAAGACGTGATCTGAACTCAAAATTGGATCAGATTGTAGATTTTGCAAACATTTCTTGTTTTCATATCATTAGACTCTGAAGACAAACATGGTCACCTTGAGAATACTCCAAAACATGTGGGACAAACCCATTACTAATCAAAACATAGAATTTGCAATCTATTACAAAGAGAGCGGAAGAGTCTCCTGGTATTGTTGGTATCAGGTTTAATTATTTAATAATCAATCACATTTGGTTCAAGTTGCTAGCTTTCTGTCCCTCATTTATTGGCATACCTGTGCTCAGGTTCTATAATTGGTCATACAGATTGCCTAGAATTAAGTTTCTCCATTTTGATTTCCTGCTGCTTATGAATAGGAAAATTATGAGCAAAACAGTTTTGGCTTTGAATTTTCTGATACACAGTCCTTTGAACTAAAATTTGTAATAATCAAAGGGTTCTTGAAGACTTAAAAAACACTTTGCGCTTTTGAGTAGTGGGGTTAGTAAACAACACAATTCTGTCATTAACCTTAACCCAAACTAAACAGAAATCTTTTTCCCAAATCTATCTTTCATGGAAAACCAAATGGCATTTTGATAGTGTTGCTAATTTCTAGTTAGTTACCAATAACTGGAAACCCAAAGTATTCAAAGTTGCATTTTTTCTATATTCAGGATGATATTATGAGTTCACTACTTAAGAGTAGTGCAGGTGTATTTTCTTGGCTTTAAAGTGAGTAGTCTTTCACTCCCTGTATTCTGTGCAGATTTCTGAATATCATTTACTTCTCCAAGCTGAATCCATGCAGAAGCATGGACTCAGTTACAGGTGAATAAGTTAAAGGGCAAAACTTGACCCCAAATTTTGAACAAAACCAAAACCCAGATGACAACACTAGATTTTCTAGTTCTCTGTCAAAAATGAACAGTATTGAGAAATCTAAGTTACTCAGGTGCAGTCAAGGAAGATAATGTAGTTTTCAGGTCTGTAGGTTTAAACCCAACCAATTTAAGGACATATCGATTAAACTGATCATGTTCTAAGGAAATATGTTCAGTAGCTTCTCCAAAATGAAGATTCAGCTGGCTTATCACATATCTGTCTACAGACCAAGAAGTGAAGTTCTTTTCTCAGCCTCCAACGTAGGCAAATGGGCCGTAGGGAAGGGTTGAAAATCTTGTGCTTTGGTTGAACTAGAGATAGTCGTCTTTGGGTTGCTCACAACAGCTTACACACACAATGGGTTACAGCAATTCCCATGTTATTAAAAATTGTAATCACAGCTGGTTGCATTGCAGACATCCAAAGAATCAAGAAGCTTCTGTCACTAAACCTCATGCCATAGTTACTTCTTGGTAGAATATGTCATTTTAAAATCTTAGGTCTTCAATATAATAGATGAACTGAAATAATTAAAACATGCTAGGGAAATCAGAATTCAAAATTTCAGCCATTAGGATTAACTCTGCCTGGCAGTACACAGGTTGGGCACCACGTCTTACTATTCCATATTAATTTTCTGAATATGGTCTAAATATGATCTGAATTTCCACCATAAACTCCAGAGTTAAAATCATGCCTATACGCCTCATATTTTGATGGGGTGTATTATGCATTCAGTTTTCATATAATTATGCACATCAGAGCACTTATAGATCATCTCAGATATGATGGGAAAAACATCAGCTCTTGGGTAACTGAAACCTATCCCAGTCAGGTATCTCTTCCTTCCAGGCCCACTGTATCATATTTCTAGGTAAAGAACAACATCCTTCCTGGAATGCTCCCCCTTAGGGGGAACAGCAAGGAAAAAAAAAACAGGGAACTTGTATGTCTTTGATTCTTTGATTCTTTGATCCTAAGGATGGTGCTGAGAAATCCTGCAAAAATTCAATGGCTTTGGAATCTGAGTTCCAGCTTGCCAATGGTTTTGCTATCCCAAACCCATGGAAAGTTGAAGAGATTTTTTTGATTGGTTGGTTTTGGTTTGGTTTTTAGTTTTGGGGGGGTGTTAAAATTTATTTTCTGTCAGTGAAAATGTTGGTTTAATTTTCTTTATTTGGTTGGGAAGAACAAGAATTAGTTCTCTTCTTGATAGTCTTATGTTCACTTACACTATGTCAACATGAAGTTAGTAAATGATAATAAAAAACTGAATCCTATTCCTTTCCTGTATTTTCATCATCTGTGGATTATATCCCTGAAGATGCCCTGAGCCCCCAAAAGTCCATAAAGCTGCACTTAGTGTTTCCACATGCAGTCTGATTGCAGAGTCACCTTACATGTAAATACATTAAAAAAATGTTTCAAGAGTGTGGCCTGTCACCTTTCCCTTTAAGTCTAGAAGATAACCATATTCTTCTGTTATTCTAGCTGTACTGATGTAACTGAAGATTTTTTTAAATTTGAGTATAAATTCTATCTTAAAAACTTCATTTATTTAGGAGTAATATTTTAAAACAAGTAATATTTTAGCCTGGAAAGTCCTTAAGCATGTTGAAACTGTGAAATCCTATTCAAGCTGCCTCTTCTTTACTTCAGTCCATTCAAAAAACTGTGTCTAAGACTTTCAAATACTGACAGAAGTGTTTGTTAACTTCATAGAAAACATCCAAACAGTTCATGGAATTTTTGCCTTGGGGAAGCATTTGTTTTTCTTGTTTGGTCAATTAAACACTGCTTTTCCTAAAAGAGGGTGTATTGTAACATCAGGCATGATAATAACCAGAAATACCAAGGGGTTGTTGCAAAAAGTCTGGGTTAATGTCTCATGTTCTGGTTATGCATTTGGAGAGCTCAGGCACTCAGTGGAGGGGAAACAGAAACTGAGGCATCTTCTGCCTAATTTTTCTTGAGATTAGAGCTCCAAGCAGATATAAAGCAACTTTCTTATGAAGATGATGATGCTCTAATGGCAAGGAGAAAAAAAAAATCAATGTGATTATTTTTTCAATGTAAGTAAAGGGAATTTTAAATAGAAATGCTATAAAGAAGTTATCACAGTGCCATCAAAAGTATTCGGGAAGCTTTTCTGCTGAAAAGCAATAGAAGAGCATATGAAGTCTTGGGCTGCAAGAACTCGTAGAAAGTGCTGATTCAACACAAATAAATTTGACAAAACACAATGTTTTCACCAGCATTTTCATGAAAAAAATTTGTTTTATTTCAACACAATTAAAACATGTTATATTCACTTTATGTTTTATTTTTATGCTTACATTTTAGATTTATCTCTTTTTTTAACATTAAAATAAAAATGTTAAAGTGATATGAAGCAGTAGTAAAGGATTTTTGTAAGTCTGAAGTGAATTGTTAATTTTAAATTATTTCAATCTCACACAAAATCAAGGTCTACAGATTTTAAAGCCTTGGACTGTCCCATGAGGTGGGTCACAGGTGGGAAATACCTCTGTGCTGGAAGGCTTTTAAACACACATGGAATTCGTTGTCAGGGAGAGGGAGAGTTTTAGCATGTATTTTAATAGTGTGGTTATCTGAAGGCTTAAACAGGTGTGTAAAAAGGAGTTGTGAAAGAAGCTTAGCTCCTGGGAAAAGTGGGACAGATTCATCTCAAGCTGCTGTGGGCACCTGCAGTGCAGCTGCCTGAGGTTCCTGCACACCTACCGAGCAAGAAGGCTCACCTGATAGAACGAGATGAATTCTGCCTAGGAGATTCCTAGTTGTTTTCTAAATTTCACTCAAAAAAGTCCACCAGAAGAAATCTGGCAAGTAGTACATTATCTATTCACCAAAATAGGTCTTACAAAATCTTACAGATGTATAATTTCAGATCACACTGTCACTGTTTACAGATACTGCCTTCACAGTCACAAACAAGCAAAGTTGATCAAATGCTAGCTTCATAAGAGGTGTCATTGTAGAAGATCATTAATGAAGATCTGTCCTGCTTGTCTGTCTTTCCATGAATGGCTTTTTAGTGTGTCAACAATTATTTAAAATAAAATAATAGCTGTATTCTTCAAAGTTTCAATATAACTACTGGTGAGCGTCCTTTTTTGATTTTGTACCAACCTTATGTCCTCAATCGATTGTGTTAGGGATGACAGTGGAGTTGGAGATGGTTAGAAGAATAGCCACATCTATGCTTCCTTCCCCTCGCCATTGGGCTGGTAAACACATATAGAAACTCTGGACAGCCGTCTCTGGCAAGCTTGTGGTATGCCATAAGTAAGTGTGACATGTTAACTGCGAGTCTCATAAAGTCCTTATTAAGCTAAACCAGCGGGTTTTACTCGCCTTCTTTCTCCAGGTTGCTGTGGGAGTGTAACTGATGCGCCTCATTAGAGTTTGAGATTGTGTGAGTAATCCTATTGTTTCTATCATTCTGTGTAAAGTGTGTATAATCACCCTGCTTCCTCATGACGGTATGAGTAACCTCATTTTATGACAGGCTTTTTCCATATTCCCTATTTTTTGCTCTTTAACTTGTGATTCTACTTCTGCAATCTTGGATTGATTCAGGTGAGGGAGGAGGCTGGGAGGTGGGAAGAAGGAGGGATGCAAAAGCACATTTTGTTCCCTCACCTGTAACCCTTAAGGTTTGGTTTGACTGTGGGCTAGAGATGAGATGATAAGCTGGAGGAAATCACACAGACAAAATTCACATGGTGCAGACTGTGTTGCTGCAGAGAGCAATATCTCTGTTTTCAGTTTTCACAGTTCAGGTTTGTCTTTTGCTGGGGGCCTGGGTTGCACATGTCCCAGAAGAGCCCAAGCAAGAGAGCATGCATGCTTTTTCATGGGCAAGGCTGACACAACTCTGCTTTGGAGACTCAGAGTGTGCAAGGAGCTTGTGCATGGGCTTTGCAGACCATGCCCTCTGGCAGGGTGCCTGTGGGAGTGTAAGGGGAGGGAAGGGAGAGCCCTGCACCTGGCAGTCACTCCTTCTCCCCCAGGGAACTGAGAAACACCCTTGGCTTTGGCTGCTGTCCCCTAGACCTGGGGGTGGCATGGGAGGTGACCTGAAGCACCATCATGCACATCAATCCTCCCTTTCCTGCTTACTGTTACAGCCAGGGAGAAAGCAGAGTGGCAGGGATGTTTCTCAGAGCTCCTTCTGGAGGCACCTGCACCACCACCCAGCTCACAGGCTGTGAGTGCTGAGGGGGTTGCAGGGTGCCTTGTTCTGTTTCTGGTGCGTGGAAGCGGCCGCTTGGTGAAGGTGTCACCAACCTAGGGGCTTTATCTCTTTAAGCTCTGGCAGTGCTGCTCCAGCTGGTGGAGCCAGGCCACTGAGATGGGAAACCTTGGGCCAAGAAATCAAGTGTAGGCAAGGTCTAGAGTTTGTTTACAAGTTTGCTACCTAGATGAATCATAGTGTAATGTTACCCTCTTAAAAGGGTATACAAATCCAGCTGCTGGCTGAACATTATTGCTGTGTCTTGGCTAATTCCAATTTCAGTGATGATAATCCATCTGTCTAAGACGGTTCCTTGTCCTCAGCTTCTGGGCCAAGCTGTTCTACTCAGTCCGACATCTTTTGTCTTTCACCATACAGACGTTGTTTTATTTTTGAAGTTCTTTTGAGGTCCCAGTGAAGAAGGATCTGAATAACGTGAACGTGGACCAGCTTTGGGCACAACAATAGTGTTTCTCTTTACTGATGTCTAGCAGTTACCTGAAAACAGTGAACATACATTTAACTTAGCTTCATTATTTCAGATGACATATTTGTTTTCCTCTTACTGTGTGTGCCCTATTCTTGCAACTACTCGGTATTCAGTAATGCCGGCATGTCCAGCACACTGTAGTGCTTTTTTCAGTGTATTCCTGTGTTCAGCTCCCCCCGTCAGGGAAACAGTCGCCTTGGGTCCTACAGTCACATGGATTTTGCAAGACCCCTCTGCCAGTCGTTTCCCACAGTGCTGCATCTGTCTCTGCTGCAATGTTTTGCTGCAGGAGATGGGCAGTGCTGCTCAGAGCATTTCCCAAATGCCCAATAAGGCTTTTTGGTTCTGCAGTTTAAGATTTATTCTGTTTCCTGGGGATGAGACAGTTCACAATTTCTCGGAAGTGCAGGAGAAGCAGACATATGCAAGCGTAAAGGAGAAAGGAGGTTAAATATCAGCCACCAGATTGATGGATTGGTTTGCTTTACTTCCTTCATAGTATTTGGACATTAAACAATATCTTACATCTCACACTTTGACATGTTCTGGTAAAACATCAAATACAGACCAACACAAAAACAAAAGGGGCACATATCAGGAGTCAGTCCCACACAACCAACCTGTTTTTACCTTGCTGCCACAGAACCCTAATCCCCATATTGTTAAAATACTTGTCTTTCTTTTTTCCTCCATACAAGCTCAGCCCACTTGATAGATACTCCACTTCTTTTTAGTGTCTACTGTCTTTGTGGTAACATTATCATTTGCAGGATGAGAAGGGAAGAAGCTCACTTATACTTTCCCGTTGCTACTAATTTTATGCAAAATTTCCTCAGATGCTATGGCAGTGGGTATCTGGGCATCTTTTCTTCTGTAGTATCCAGCATGGAAGGGTCTTGATCCTTGTTAGCCATACAGTAGATACTCATCACTAGCAACATATCAGAGTTCAGGCAGTCTTAAATGGTTGTTGCCACTGGCTGGATAACAGAGTAAATGGCAGGGAAAGCATACCCTGGGCAAGTATTGATTACTGTTTTAACATATTGCCAGAAGTGAGATCCACAGTAACTACAGTAACTACACAGTACAAGTTGATGAAACACCATATTCGGAACTGTTTTCAACTTTATCAAGAACATTATTGATCATCTAGATCCAATGGCACTTGGTTTCCTAAGTGTTCTTGTTACAGCTTCTGGCTTGCCCACAAGCACACTAAATTGAGTATTCTTTGTCTTGGGAAAGAAGTGGTCTCTGGTCTGACTTGCCCTTGACTTGAAATTGCTTTCTAAGAGACTTCCTCATCCCTGGTGTTGTCAGCAAAGAACAGAGCTGTGTTGGAACATGAGGGGAATATTAGATCATGGAAATAAATTAAGTGGAAGGACTTAATCTAATTCCTTCATTCCTAAGTTGTTTTTTTTTAAAGTCATAGAAAATTAGTAGGACTATCTAGTGTGGGAAAAATAGCACCTTACCCAAACCAAAACCCTAAGAAAGAACCTGTAGTTCCAGGCTCATGATATCTTTGCTTTATGTTTTGATGTTGTCCTGGTTTGAGGTAAAATGAACCAATTTTCTGTTTTACAGTTTTGCTTTCTTAGCTAGGCCTCTCCTAGCTAGCTGGGCTCTGAAATTAACAGCACATTGTGCAGAGCTGTTCCATCTCGCAGTGATAGGACCTGATTGTACCGGGGGATGGTCTGCAGAGAGGCCCTTGTTTAGACTTATTGCTGGAAGAACCAAGGTCAGATAATTTTCGTCGTTCGCCCGTCGGAGGGTCCCGCCTTCAAGAAGGAGCGGACAGGACAGGTGACCCAGAACGGACCAACAGGGGTATTCCATCCCATCCGCATCATGCCCCGTATAAAAGCTGAAGGATCAACAGGTCAACTCTCTTCTTTCCCCTTCTTCTTTCCCCTTCTCCTTCTTTGATGGCTGACGTCCAAGGAGGGCCCTGCCTGTTCATCTGCCTCTGATCCCGATCTGGGCGTTCCTGGCTCCGGATCTGAAGCCCAGCTCCTGTCAGTCGCCGGGTCCGGTTTGGGACTTTTCCTGAGGCCTGCTGGTGGCGTGGTCATCGTCCTGGGAGCTTGATACGGTTTTGTGTGTACTGTATACTCCCTTTTTCCTTTTTTTTCCTAAATTTCCTTTTTATTGTGTTGCTTATATTTTCATTAAAGTAGTTTAGTTTGTTCTAAACTCTTGAATCTCTTTAACTCCTTCCTCTCCTCTCTTTACCCAAAAGGGGGGGAGGAGGGGGGGACCATCTGTCGCTCAGGTTTTGGTGGGTTTGGCTGAGACCGCGACAGATGTGTCCCTACTGATATGATTTTAATATACACTGGGTATTTTTCAGAATATGTTCTCCACTGGCTTGCATAGAGCCAGGGGTTATTGATGGGACTGTAATGTGGTAGAAAACAGTTTTAAAATTCCTGGTAAAAAGGATTATGCTGGGTAAGGTCATAGGCTGATGAGATGATCCAGAAGAAGTGTTGATGATCTGTGATTTTGCTATTTCAGGAACACATATCCTAGGAATAGGGCTACTTGAAACAGCTGTAAAAAATAGAGCTTTTATTTTGTTAATAAGAGATGATATAAGACATTCATTGCAAACTGAGGCTTGTGAACACATTGGTCATGTCACACTTCTCATATAGTGGCACTGGCTGCAGCATTAGAGCATCCCTGAGTCTGAGGACTGACTGGGGCAGTTTCCCAGCTGCCCTCAGACAGATGGAGGAATGGATGGATGCCAGACCTTTCTGTGTTTTCTCTACAGGTTTTATGTGACCCAGCAGAGCATTACTGAAACAGCAGGTCCTGTACCACTCATGTAGTAAAGGCTAATGGGTTTGTTGCTGAAATTTTTAGGTTTTCTGTGTGCAGTTGTAAGCATCCCATTTTTCTAACAGCTGTGCTATTGTTCTTTATGACCACTGACTTGAATGAGTTACCAGGAGCTGTTTTCAGGAGGGGCTCTTTGCCGCCTGTGACTGTTTTTATCTATGCTCTTGTGTCCCTCAAAAAGACCTGGGCTTTAAAAAGGTGTGACTCAGCACAGTTGTGTCATATCATTTATTATTATTTCTTGCTGAGAGCCTTGGGCATTACCTCAACACAATTATGAAACAGGGCCCTACTGTGGCTAGCCCTGAACACAAATAAGCTGAAGGGCAGTCTTGTTACAAATTGAACATTACAATGAGAAATACCAGCTAGAGACAACAAAATAAGTGCAGAAAAACAAGGTAATATTGTAGCCATCCATGGCTGGATTAGTCTGCAAGTGCCACAGCTGAAAACACCGAATTTCTAGTTTGCAAAAAGCTCCTTAAAAAAACAGACATAATCTTTACACCATATTTATGAGTTGAACAGGAACAAAACTTTTGAAGTTGTGAACCAATTGAAAAAATGATTGCAGAATGATTGAAATAGGGTACTAACAAACATGGACTTGCATTTCATGATCTTTGCTGCTTAAGAACAGGATTTCTGTGGCTGGTGCTTGTGCTCTTAGTCCTGTCCTTCCCTTCCTGCACACTTCTGCAAACTACTTCATGGTGGGACTGAGAGTGTGCTGAGCCTCAGACCAACTGGCTCTGCCAAAATGTGCACTGGTCCGGAGAGGGCTCCCCAAATCCAACCCTGCTCCCATGGGAGAGCACATGGCCATCCAAAGAGACTCCATCAAAATAAAGATTTCCGAAATTTCCAGGCTCTCTGCTGCAGAGCTTGAGATCAGTCAGATTAACAGCTTCAAGACATTTGGTTCAGCTCCATAGACGACTATCTCCAAACAGCATGTCTCAAAAACTCTACGGATGTACCTTGGATCCTATGAATGCAGGAGTTCCTGAAGACATGCCAAGGGTTTGGGCAGAGTCCTTGTGAATCATGTCTTCAGTCTCTTAATGTTCACTGGGTGTACACTATCGGGGTTTTAGTTAATTTCTTGATGTTGATGAAGTTTTCCTCTAGGAAAACTCTGATGATCTCTAATCATAACACGTAAGGGTTTAATCCATGGCAGGGGGGTTGGAACTCAATGATCTTTAAGGTTCCTTCCAACTCTAACCATTCTATGAATCTATAACCCCTGCAAGGTGTCTGATAGAATTTGTGGCTGCAAAATACATTTGATTTTTGGGAAAATTTGAAAGGGCAACAGTGATCCTGCTTTGGATATTATAATGAGAACTCCATTAAGACTTAATGGTCATCTTTGATCATAGAGGCATGGTGGCTGAGGACAAATTACAATGTTGGGTCAAGAAGATGGGTTGATATGAGCACCAGCAGCTGGGTGCCACAGAGATTGTGAGAACCCATTTCAAGTTCCCGCCATTCACCTAACGATCTATCACCTTCTATTAGTATTTACATTGTGGCCAAAGCCCACAGCCACCCCAGGCACCTAGGTCCATCTCTGGACACCAGTGGCCGCCGTGACCAGCAGCTTCTTCTCCACCTAATTGCTTTTACTGGTTCACTTTCCTGACAGGTTGCTGATCTGAGCTACCTTTTTCATGGGACACATAAGGCTCAAAAGTGAAAACTAGAAAATCTGCTCTTATCACAGCTGCTTTGGGAAAGCTGGAGTGCCTTTTTAAAGCTGTAAGGTTCATTTTATCATTAAATGGCTGCTGGGCAACAGCTTGGACTTTGAATGCATTTCATCCAAGCCATACAATCCGAACAGTGAGAGAGAGAAGGGGATGTGAAATGGGCATCACAAAAAGAACTAGGGTGGAGGAAATAGAAGAAACAAAGGAGCATGGAACAATGGTTGCAAAACACATTTTGAACACCTAAGAACATCTATGAGTTCATGAAAACCTCCTGACAAGGTCTGCTTTCTGTAGAATGGAATCAGGCACGTTTCTTACAGGTAATATCTGGACTGGGGGTTCTGGGTGAGAAAGAATTGTAAGAGCTGCTGAGCTGCTAATGTCAGTGGCACTTGATATCGGGTAAGGCATGGCATGCTGCCATCAGCCATTCATGAGAAACAGAAATAATGTATTAGGGTTTTGGTTAGTAGGCAAAAGGAGGTGTTCGAGTATGCCATTTTCACAACTCTGTATAATATAGCACACTTTCACATTGATCTGAGAACACATAGATCTTCCCAGTACACAATATTTCCCCAGTGATTATGGCTTTCTCATTTGCAGTTCTCCTCCCACCTCCTTTCAGGTGTTCAAGGGACCAGAGCCTGCTGCTGCCATATAAAGCTGTTCAGCTGAAGTCTGTGAGGCCATGCCAAGTGACCACAACTGAGTATCTGTCCCATGGATTTTTTTTTCCTCTGATTAACAATCTAGCCAAATTCTTCTCCCCATAGTCCCTTACATAGTTCCTGGGAAGTTAAAAAAACTATCTGTGCATGCAAGCCAGGCAAGCAGAAACTTGGCCAGGACTGCCCTATTCCATTGTCTGGTAGATGGCTACCACAGTGGGAGGCTCCACTGGAAACAAATCATGCTTCTTTGTAATAATAATAATGCTTTTAAATGGAGCAGTAGAAAGTGACAAACCAACCTGGCAAGTCCTTTAGAAAAGCACGAAGCTCTTCTTTGCATCTTTCCCACTCCCCTATAAAGTGCCAAGCATATTTCTTGCTCCTCTAATGTTGGGATCTGCACAGCCTGAAAGCAAAACTAGAAGACTGACTTTAACCTGCTGTTCACAAGCACACATAATGTCTGTTTACCTTCTATAGCTGTGTTTTGGTTTGTTCCCTTTGCACTACCTGTAGAAACAGAATATTCTTCCTCATCTGTATGAGTTCACATTTGTTTGGGAATTGATTCAGTGATATGTAGGAGTTAATTCCCCTAAGTCCCCTATCAGGTCTATGTACCAGAACACCAGTTCCTCGTGAGCAATTTGAAGTGACACAGAACCACCTTATGATACATTCAGCTGGGGATGTTGTAAAATGAAGATGTAATTTAGCAGCTCTTCCTGAAGTGCCACAGTTCTTTCTTGAAAACAGGAATAAAGGTTTTGCTGTCACTCAACAAAGTATGAACTGGTACCTGCCCTGCTGAGAGCAGCTTCTGAGCCACTGCAGGCTGGCAGTTTCCAGGCCAAGTGCAGGTTGCAGCAAAGGGGCAGCCCTCACCCATTCATGTAGGAGCTCCAAGTACAACACTACTACTTATTTTCCAAGTAGTGAGCCATACCAAGCATGCAACAAATTTTGTATGGTCAGCTGTGCATCCTCAAAGTGAGTATTTAACCTGGGGGAAAATGGACATAAGAAGATAATGTGTATGTGTTGGGAGGGGAGGCAATTGTTTTCATGCAAAAAAAAAAAATTACAGCATTTGGAAATAACTGTTTGATCCACAGGGTTTTCTAGAGTTAGAGGAAGAATGTTAATTGTTTGGGTCAAGGAAAGTCTGTAATTTTGGCATGCTATTCTGAAAATGAAAAATCATGATTAGTACTGGGGTTCTCTAACTGCCTACCCATGAGACTTAAGCATAGTTTTTTTCCTACTTAGTCATGTGTAGGTTTTCACGCTGAACGGCTGTTTTCAGAAGCCCAATGATGCCAAGGGTCCAGGCTGGCTATCCTTTTCTCTCCAGTTCATACATGTGGAGCAGTCCAGTCAAGGACTACACTGTGAAAACAACAACTGTTTAAAATTAGTCTCATCACTAAGACCATATAATTCATGTTATGACAAAAAAAAAATGGTTTCAGGTAATTTAGCAAGTGGCATCTCTATTGTTGCCAGCTGCAACTGGATCTTGTTCATCTCCCAATTGAGGGCTTTCCCTTCAATTGATACTGTTGTTGAAATAGCTGAGACTCAACTCCAGATACCTTAACTTTCTGTTTTCTGCTGATTTTACTGCTAGATGATTCTCCTGGATTCCCTACTCTTCTTATTAATTATACAATGAAAAGATAACAAAATATTACAAAGCGCTGCCATGTCTGTGGAATCCAGCATATTGGATTTTTTGCCTGGAGTGTCAAGCAAGATTAATTATTCTGATAATAGCAGGCTTAATCCCTTCATCACATACAGTAAAAAGACACTGCTAACGTTCGGACTGAATTGTTCTTGGTCTTGAGAGGTGCAAATGGCAGACTCAGCATTTAGAGAGCATCTGTGCCTTTAAAAAGCCCTGTGCCCCTGTTACCTTCACCTGCTCCTTGGGCCAAATTCTTGCTGCAGGGCTGGCTGCTACCATGGGGGCAGGAGGCAGCCCTGCAGAGGGTTGTGTAGGTATAAACGTTTGGCAGAGCTCTTGAATTTTAGGTAGACGGTATAATTACTCTGTCACTCAACACGCACAAAAAAAGAGAAAAGAAAAAAAGAAGTTATTTTGTTTTTCTCTGATTGCCTTAGTTCCTGCTTTCCTACGGTGAGATTGTCAAGAACAGTTGCGTGGCTTTTGAAAGTTAATTTGAGGTCAGACAGTGAGTCAAAATTGATTCGTGATTTTTGTCAACTGTGAGCTGCAGCTGAAGGGTCTGATTTGGGAAGAAGGTGAGCCATACTGGCATACTGCCCTCATTGGTGGTTCCAGCTGCCAGCATCTTCTGGACTGCCCTCCATTTTTCTGTGCTTCCTCTGAACTGATAAATCTCAGGAGCAGGATCCTTTCAGCTTAAACCTCTCATGTTCCAAAATTTCTTTGATTTTGGTATAGGGAAAGGAAAAGAAAGTTAGGTGTCTGGGGTGCCTCCTCATTAGAAGGAGGCTGGTAACCAGCCAGCTGCACAGCCGGAGCCCAGCTTGGCTCGTGCATTTGTAACTGAAACACCTCAACTTTCCGGAAGTCTCTAAATGGATTGCTTTCAGTCGGAGCAGAACACAGACATTATAAAACCTGCAATTACTTTTACTGTAGGGCCATAAAATATAGATCTGTTAAAGTCTGGGTTCAGAAGACATGGACGTCCTACAGTTCCGACGAGGGCAGATGAGAGTCTATTACGGATGATGAAAACAAGGTACTAGAAAATCCATTAGAGCTATTCGTTGCCACTTGCAATGATAGTCCCTGTAACCACATTAAATCAGTGTCTCTGGGACTTCATTGCAAGTTTCTTATAGCAATACCTTATGCTGATATAAATAATCGCGCAACAAAATCGAGGAGAAAAAAATACATTCCGTTGCATGATTTAGGGATTTGCGATCAATTATTTAGCATTTAGATCAGAGAAGCACTTAATGTTTTCCATTGAGGTGGGACCCTGTAGTGCTAGGGTCTGTGTACATATTGAGCGAACAAGCTGTCCCAGAGTGCTTTGACCATCTAAATTGGGTTAAGGACATATGAGTGTAAAATGAGAGAGTAAAAATGATTAAACTCCTCTCTAGATACTGCCGCTCTGGGATTGAAACTATACTCGTATCCAGTAAGAGAATAGAAAGAAGTGTTTGCTTTTGAACTCTAGGAAACAGCAAAAGAGACTGACAGAAACCTGCGGTCACTGTGTGTAACACAGCTCTCTCTCTCCCCGTGTTCTTCAAAGCCCCCTCCTTTTCTCATATACTGTCTACAAGCAAAACCAAGACTGGCTGGTGGCTCTTCTGGAAATAACGAGGCTGGCCAAGAGTACATGAAGAGAAGCAAGAGCACCATGGTTTTGTGTTAATAAAAGGAACAAGATTGTCATCATGCTTTAGACCAGAGTATGGAAGGAAAACCATCCTTGTTTTTCATGATCCATCAGGAGGTTTGTATTTGAGTTTGCAGGCTCTATGAGCTTGAAACATAGAAAGGAGATATGAATCAAACATGCCAGTAAAGTTCAGTGAAAGTAATATGAACCCAAAACAATGATTTCCCCCCACCCCCCACAGCTCTGTTTGCAGTATGTAATTATTATGAGCTGGTTGGCAATCCTGCAATAATTAGGCACAACAGCATGAGTTAGGAATGTACCATCAATCTTAGTTTACAATTTCTTTGCTTTTGTTGGTTTATACTAACCTCATCGTTTTTAAATAATGGTATGCATCTTTGTGAAAAATTTTTAAAATGAAAAAGCCCACCTCAAAATAAACTATAGCAGATTCCTCAATTTCTAGCATGAATATGTAATTTGCATTTTAGAAATCTAAGATTCATACAATCCAAGATTATAAGAACTACGTCTTGATGCAGACGAGCAGCTGTATGTGTGTTATAAGTCATTGGTTTCAAAATAGTTTTAAACAATAAATCTGAAACCTAGACTTGTAAAATGCTACATTTGCAGGGACTGCCTGTGTGGGAGTAGATCAGGTAAGGAGGGCAGAGACTCTAAGTACCTAAAGGATACGAAAATCAAGTTTTTACTCAAGGTGGCTTTGCAAATCTCAGCCTGCTTATCCAACTTATTCGCCTCCATGCATTTATCCCTGTGAAACAGATGTGTCAGAGAAGCATGTTTCTGTCCTGAAGGACGATACTACTGTAAGAAAGACAGAATTTCGGTTTTCTTTTGGGGTGCATGTCGGGTAGAATGGCATGATGGTCTGCTCTTCTGTGGACCTGGAATGACTGTTTGTCTCCCCCCAGAGCAAAAGCCCCAGAGCCCTTCCTCAAGCTCTGGGCAGCTGGAGTTGATGCCATCCCAGCAATATCTGCCTGGGCAGGAGCAAAGTCTTCGTACAAGCAGCAATGCTTGCTCCTAACCCATGGTCACTTTCTCCCAGCCACATGTGCTGATTGGCCCCAAGACAATCTGCATCAACTGATCCTCTACTCTTCCTTGGGACTTAAGTCTGGATTTGTTGTATCATCTCCATTCTTTAAAAGGAGGAGCAGGGGTGAGTATCCTAATCAAACAGCCTTTGGGGTTGTTGCTAGTCCTGTTTTGTTCCTTAATCAGGCCAGTCCTGGAGAGGAGCTAAATACAATTTGTCCACATTGGCGGCACATATATGGAAAGTGAGGAACCCTACAAAAGAGTGTTACAGCATTATGTCAGTATTGCAACTTTTTCTCATCCACTTCACTGTGGAGTGGTACCAGGAAGGGGGATTTATCAATTATTTACCAAAAGGCTACAGATTAAATAAACACAAAGCCTCCTTGCTCCCACCAGCCTGTGACTATGGGCTCTGAACTGCTTGTCTACATGCCATATAACAAAAATAAAAGGCAGGAAAGCTTCCTGTCCTCACACTGTTGGCATGACAGAACCAATGTCCATATATCTAGTATCTGAGAAGAAAACTTTCAAGGTTTAGCTGAAACTTCTGGGGACATCCTTGAACATTGCTTCTGAACACATCAGAGTTACGGCTTTTATGTGCATATGTATGTCTGTATACATATGTAGGTACATATAATAAGTAATAATTAAAAGCCTACTTCAACTTCCATTCCTGGAAAGTAGAATATTTTCATCAAGTTTAATAGGAAAGTAGAATCAAGTACCAGTTCAGGAAAGTGCTTTAATCTGAGCTTTGAGGAGGTGACTTGTCCCAGAGACTTCAATTAGGCATGTCAGCAAAAGTTTTGCTGACTAAGGACTTCCACAGCTCAGCTGATGTGGAGGGCAGCATCCGAGCTGGATGCTATAGGATCTTAACCTCTCTCAAGAACCCCATGCAGCAGCCAAACATCTGCAAAACATGCAGAGTAATCATAATAATTCCCTCAGCAGCCTCTTGCCGAAACGAAAGGGAAAAGAAAGAGTAGAAAAAAAGAAGGAAATTCATCTTAGTTAGCACTGAAATACTCCCGTGACTATTGACTTCACATTTTTCAGTTTGGGGCTATATATTAGAACATTTCTACTCTCAACACCAAATGTTGTAACAGGGTCCTCAGGGCTAATGAGTGGTAAGAGAAGGAAAAGAAAACCCGTCATACTAGTTTTGTATTCCCCCATTAACAAAAGTAAATCTTGATCCTTAGGAGGAAATGTGTTTTAGGGGTAGTTAGCACTATTTATAAGTTGCCACAAATAGCCCTCATATGTTATTGCAGGGATGGCCACCTCCCTGACCCCATGAGCAGTATACCAAAATCTTCATATGCTTGACAGCCTGTTGTCCCAGAATTTATATGAATCCCCTGACTGGGGAAGACACAAGTATTAAGGTCATGTCTGCCTTCTTTACAGTCACCTTTACTAAAGCTTTTTTTGTTTGGTTTCTGTGGGGAAAGAGGAAGGGCAAGAAGATTGTGAGGTGTTTTTTGCTTTTCTTTCTGAAGCACGGGTGTATGCCGTACTCTGATACTGCTGTACCTGATGCACTGAACTCGTTCAGTCCTCTGCAAGTTCTGGTGATGGCAGTTATGTTTTTGCTGAATGGCTGCCTCTGGTTAGTGGCTAGTAGGTAATGAGCAGCATGATCACACCAAAGTTGTTTTACACAGAAGGCCTGTTTACACAGGAGGGGTCAGAGGGTGGTTGGTGACCCCATGCAGAGATGAGCCAGATGAGTCTGTGAAGCTCCCTTCAAAGTAAATGTACACTTTAGCA
Source organism: Pedionomus torquatus (assembly GCA_013398155.1). Classification (NCBI taxonomy): domain Eukaryota; kingdom Metazoa; phylum Chordata; class Aves; order Charadriiformes; family Pedionomidae; genus Pedionomus; species Pedionomus torquatus. Next base: position 225,508 of record VZRU01009164.1, read on the forward strand.
GGTTTAGTTCTGAAATATGTTGTGTGTACAAATGGAGGAATGGAAAGTAAAATGAGAATATTTTTCACACACCACATGTAATAACCCTTTAAATACTCTGTGAGCCCTCTAGTGGTGCTCTTCATGCCCTGGAACCTTCTAGGAGCCAGGAAGCCCTTTTGCCCACCACGTTAGTACCAACACCATCCTTGTAGTTTCTACTTGTTTCAGATTACTACTAAAACGAGAGAGATTAGAACCTTATTTCTGCCTATTCATGATAAAACATCCTTCAGAAGGTAAGGAAGAACTGGCTGAAACCTCTTTCCCTCTTTAGTCCTTCCTGTACAAGTTCAGTCTGTCTGCAAGAGATGCCTGCTCCTCAGCTGGGTGTCCTGCAACTCCCTGATTCCCACCTCACAGCCGCTGCAATGCTCCCATGGCATCATTCAGACCTGTAGGTGCACACACTGTAATTCTGCAGAGATGATGTTATAACGAACTTCTGTGCTGCTGCCCCTGTGGGGTGGAAGCCAAGTGAGGTGCTGCTGCCCACCTCATGAGCCAGGGCCATGTGAGGGCTCTGCTTTCACAGGAGTGCATGGCTGCTACATTCTAGTCAGCCACTGTGGACAATTAAGGCAACATCATGCCTAGTGTGGCAGTTACAGGTCTGATTTTCAGCATGCCAACCTATATCGCGGTAAGGATATAGGGCTGCAAGCAAGAATTCACCAGAGAATAATTTGACTGGAAAATCCTAATCTTATTTCTGAAACAGCTCAGCTATGGGATTTCTGTGCAGTGAAAACCATCACTCTGCTTTTATTCTAAATGCAGTTGTGAGCACTCCTTTATTTTTTACAATTGACTCATAAAGACTACAGGAGGGCACCAATTAGTGAAATAAACCTCTAATCCTCAGTGCAGTGCTTGCTATAGGACTGCTGTTTAACAGCCTTCTTGCTAATCAGTTCTCTTCAGTCAGCTAAATGCCATAGATGCTATGTAAATAAATGCAAGTTTAAGAGTGTTCTTCAGTGAGCAGTTAAAACTATGTTCTTTCTACTCCACCATAAAATCAGCATGCATGTTCACAGATATCTACTGCACCTTGTACAAATTACCTTTCTTCTTTGTTTGATTGCTGCAGCTTGGGAAAAAGCAGCAGCAGGGAACAGCAATAAACTGCCTGTTCTTCTTGAGCAACATTTTCAAAATCTCATACCTCAATGGAAACCCAGGCATAGAGCAAAGATGTTTGTTTTAGTCATAATATTGTCCACAATTCAGGTTGTTATTTTACTTCCATTGTAAATTTCAAGCCAGACTACCATCCTTCAGCTTTCCTGATGAAAGTAATCATCCTCACAGGCTTTCTCATGGGTAACATTCATCCAGAAGAGATTTATTTATTTATTACAAGTTAATCATAGAATCATAGAATGGTTAGAGTTAGAAGGGACCTTAAAGATCATCAAGCTCCAACCCCCCTGCCATGGGCAGGGATGCCTCCCACTAGACCAGGTTGCTCAAAGCCCCATCCAGCCTGGCCTTGAACACCTACAGGGATGGGGCAGCCACAGCTTCTCTGGGGAACCTGTTCCAGTGCCTCACCACCCTCACAGGAAAGGATTTCTTCCTAATATCCACTCTAAATCTCCTCTCTTCTAGTTTAAAACCATTACCCCTTAATAAGTGTAATTTGAAATGAGGCAGTGTACAGAATTCTGTCAAAGACAAATGCAACCCAACTCCGCCAAGGATGATGGCAAAACCCCTATTGTCATTAATAAAACTAGAATATTGCCCCTGGTATGTTTTTGTGTGTATTTCACCTGGTTTGGTCTGACAGTGAGCAACACCTTTTAATTGACAAAACTGTTTTTCCTAAGTAAGGCCACAGAAAGCTGGACAACAGTATGTATTTGTCATTTCTCTTCTGTGTTGTCCTGAGGCAAGAGAAATGATTCTCAGAAAGAGATAATCAAAACCTCAATAGTTTCAACACTACATCCCAGTATCCTTTAAGACAGAGATCAGTGTATTATCACCAGCAGAATATGAAGACATGAGGACATGAAATGACTTGCCCTGAACTATCCAGCAGAACTTGAAGTAAAGCACAGGTGTTGCATGTTTGTGGCATTGAGCAAACATTTAAAACAAAGCAAATAATATGATGCTGTGTCCTGCAAGTTTCACTGAGTTGCTCACAGAACATTCTTCAGTCTTCATATTAATGTTGGATAATAATTCTGGAATAAATAAAACATTTTGTTTGAGTGTGTAGCATTTAAGACTTTTCAAAATCTCCAAAGCTCCCTTATCTTGCCTGTGTAGGAAAACATATCCTTTCCTCTGTTTTGATTTGGTTTTTGTTTTGTTTTGTTTTGTTTTGTTTTCTATGTGGTTTTGTTTATCATTTCTTGTGATGTTGGGTGATATAGATCATGGGCAACTTCAAACACTCATTCTTTTTACAGATAAATGATCTTAATTAGACAAATTTCTTCTGTGTAATGGGAACTTATTAATCTAGCAATGTCTTATACATTAATAGTAACTAATTTCCACATATATATATATATGTTAGCACGTGGCACAGGTGATGAGCTTTTCACTGATTGAAATGGTGAGTCAACTGAGGTAAACCATACTGACACACCATATGCATATGAGATAGGACTGTTGAAATCTAAGAATTTCATAAAGCAGAAACAAACATAGCATGCTTTCTACTGTCCAAATGTTTATAACTTAGGATCCACCACTTATTTCTTCCTATGCACACATATGCACAAAATTTTTAGCATTTTTTTAAGTACGGAGGATTTCACATGTGCACATACTGCACATACAAAGCAATCCTGAAATCTTTAGTTTAATTAATAAGCAGTTAAATGATTTCAGAATATGTGTATAACAGGCAAGACTGCTTAAAGAGGAATCTTTCTAAATTTAGCAGCAGAAGTGGTAGCAGACTCCTATGGTTTCAGAAAACCCCTTACAATTTATTACGCGATGACCCCTCCCCCCTCAGGAAAGGGGAATCAGGGAACACAAAGAAGCATAGGGGTTGAAATTTAAATAGATTTAATAGAATAAGACTAAATAATTAACAATAATAGTAGAGAACCAGTATTAATCCCAATACTGATATAACATATACAAGAATTATACTCGGCCAATTCTATCAGGAGGAAGCTGTGCACTCGCAGCAGTGGACAGTAAACGTGGGACACTGCAAGCACAACAGCTTCAAGAGGAAAGAAAAGGCTCAGGGGTCCAGCACCAGGGTAGGAGTTGTCTGGACTGCTGCCATCAAGGGAGAAAGCTACGCAACAGATTTTTCTAATCTATATTGAATGTGACATTCATGGTATGAAAAAATCCTGTTGGCCAGCTTGGGTCAAATGCCCAGGCCTTGCTCCTCCTTGTCCCTGCACCTGGCAAGGCTTGAAAACACTGAGACCTTGAATCTCACAGAGCCTGGCTCATTATAAAGTAAATATTTTCATGAATTCAGACACTAGAGTCTTCTAAAAGTGCAGTTTTCTGCAGCATTAGAAGGAAAGTTAGTCCTGTGTCTCAACCCAGGACACAGACCCAGCAAATTCAGCCCAGTCCAAATTAGGAGACAAAGTCTGGAGTCAAAGTTTCATTGAGTTCTGGTGAAATTATGTGACAGAAATTTATAACAATTTATCTGGAGAATATTTAGAGTGTTCATTTTGTTTGTTTGGTTGGTTGGTTGGTTTTTTTAAGTTTATTTCAATTTTCTTTTTAGTATGAAAGGCTCAGAAATGCTGAGCCTTTGTTGTTTAAGGAAAATGTTGTTTTCCTTAACTTAGCAAAACTCTATCCATTTAGAAAAACATTAGAGGCTTTCTCTCTACCTTGCATTGAACTGAAAATATATGTGTTTAGTATAAAACAGTTTTAAAATATGTAGCATATTTTCCTGCCAAAGATCTGTGTCTGCTGTTACTAGGGCTAGTGGTTTGTCATAAGAAATCATACGAGTTGTCATGGGGAAAGTGCAAGGCAAGTGTCGTGTGTGTGGTAAAAAAAACATGGATCGTTTTATTTAAATACTGATATTCTCTATTTTTAAATAGACATATTGAAGTAAGAAAGAATGATTATTTCTCTTTAATTCAGTGACAGCAATAGGGCAGAACCACTATTTCTCCCTCTTGGTTTCTGCTGCCCTGTCTCTGCAGAGTGGGTTGAGTGTGTAGTTTTGTGGGCTTGTGGATTTTTGCCTGCGCTCACAGATGACTCCTGCAGGAGCTGCTAGGAGCCCAACCAGCCAGACAAGCTCCTAGTAAGTGGAATAAAGCTCATCCTACCACCTTTCAGCCCTCCAATGGAAAATTGTAGGGATCTGTGATGAGACAAGCTGAAAATTGTTTATTTTATTTACAGATTATTACAGATTTCCACAAAGGCCACCTTGTCCCTAGAAGTAGTGTCTCTGCACTACCTCCACAATTGTTGCTGAGACAAGGGTGTCCTCAGTCACTTGTCCAGAGAAGTCCATCTCTCTCCACTGATAAGAGGATCAGTCCTAGAGGGTGACCCTCCAGGAGCTAGAATTTGCCTCTATGAAATTTGTCCCCATTTAACCTCTCCTCCATCCAAACCAGAAATGTCACAGAACCAGAGAGAATGCCTTCACATTAAAAGCAGCTCTGTCAAAACAGCACCCACCTTCCACTGAAAAAGAAGGTCCTGCTTCCTCTCCCCTAGGCGTCCATCTCCCTCCTCATATTGGCTTTGGCAATTGTGTGGCCTCAGGGTGAATTGGCTCGGTTGACAGGTTGACATATCTGGCAGCAAACTGTTCTGTTATTTGCATATTTATTTGCATGCATTGTTAGTTTTCCTCTGGGTCAATTCTTTGAATTGATTTGCCCCAGGGCTACCTGATTGCTGCAGCCACCCCAAAGGGATTAGTGTGGGAGTGTGTGGCTGGGGGAGGAGAGAGCAGGACCTCCTCCCTTTTCCTTGGCAGGACTCAGCAAGATGTGAAATCCTAACCAGAAGATGAAGCTTAGTGGCAGGTTAAGCCAACATGAGCGGGTGCTGCAGCTGTCCTGCCCAGTCCCTCCTCGCTCCTGTCCCTTCTGTTCTCCTGTCCTGTCCTTGTACCAGCTCCGGGGCTCAGCTGCAGGGGCTGGCTGCAGGAGCTGACTTGGCAGAAAGCTCAATGCTTCCTTGCAGTCCTTGTTTTCAGCTGCACTGGCAGAAATGCATTCCCCTACTTGCTGCATATGCAGGCAAGAGCCCACCCAGTCGGGTGGAAGGGAGCAGGCAGTCCAAGATGCAGGACCACAGTAGACAGGATGTAGATGGCCTGAGCTACTTTGGAAGTGCTCCTGAGATATCCAGAAGAAATCATGAGCTCTAGCTGTGCAATTGCATCCATGAGAGCCCTCTGGAAATATTCCCGGTGTCTTTCCTCCCCACATCATTCTTCCCTTAAGAAACAAATGTCTCCTTATGGCAAGAGCTGTGGATTGACTTTAAAACACATGAAGCCAGCTGAAAACAAAATGTATGTGACAGCTATCACAAAACTGCAGCTTTAACAGTGATGGCAGCCTAGGTGTCGAAACAGTGCAGAGAAAGTCAGATGCACTGCAGCGGCAGTCGTCAAAACCTGACATGATGAGAGGTATCCTTCCTGTACCTACACACAGGCATCCCAGAAGCCAGAACTGTCTTTCTACATCTGGCTTACTAGAGCTTACTTCTATGCTTCACATATCAATTCAGTTTTGATTTCTTCTGTGTGATGAACAAATGTGAGCATTTGGGTTTAGTAAGCCACAGCTGTGAGATACCTCTGACAGGGAATCTACAAAACCAAATCCCCCAGCCTGATGAATATTCTCAAACCTACATAAACTCAGGCTTCTGTACACTGGATATCACACAGGCTTTCACAAGATGTAAGGGACTGCCAAAACAGAACAGTAAGTTTAATTAAAACCCAAAAAGAGACTATGAAAGCAACTATGACAGTAACTGAGTACCTTAAAAAAACAGAGGGAACTATGCATCCTTGAGATATGAAGGATTAGCTGTTACAGACCTGATTTATCACTGTATTATACTGATTTTTTTTTCTGGTGTAAAACCAGGATGATAGAGCTACACTGAATATCACTAAAGATGAATCCCTTCAGTTCTGTCATACAATTTCATGGGCATAAAAACAGCTAATAATTAAGCAAATCAAAGAATAACCTACTAAAAATTTAATGGTAGAAATGTCCAGTGCAGGGAAAGACAACCATTATGCTCCTTGATCAACACAGTTTTACTGCAGTGGTTTGGCCTAAGCGGCAACAGACATTTACGGAAAAGGTAATTTTCAGTAAGATAAAGACCTCTTGCAACGCAGCATGAAAATGTCTTTGATAAGTAACTAAAGCAGGCTGAAAGTTTCTTAAATATTCTAGAGTTAAATACACATCTTATGTATTTGACCATCTCCATCTTAACATGTTATTTAATATTTGCAGCTCTTCAAACCCTATTCTGTTATTCTTGATCTTGTTGTGAACTACTTTATTGAACTGCAATACAGTAGAAGGAGGTTACTGATACTCACAGAATAGTACTATAATCAAGAGAAACAAGTGTGTGACTCTCTGTAACAGCATATTCTGAGTGGATATCATGCCACACGTTGCAAAATTTCTATTCTTCACAAAGTATGTTGCATGTTGTGTGAATTCATATTTCTTCTCTAAAATTACATATGAGGCTTTATCAAGTGCAAAAGGCATTAGGACGAGCACTTGAAAACACTCTGAAGTTCTGGAAATGCCAAGGAAAGAACCTCATTTCTACGTGTGTTTATTTGAAATGAAACGTCAATATGCAGAGTGCTTGCTAGGCTAGAACAATGCAGGAGAAGAGTATGCAAGAAAGGGGCCAGCGTGGCTGGGATTAGCGTATTGTGAGAAAAGTACACCTTGCATGGTAGCAGGACATTTGAATAATGCAGTTACAAATGGCTTCATTTAATTACATCTATGATCGGTTACTTCTAGCTATTTCAAATATTGCAAATGTATTCTTTGTGTGATTGTTTCAAAGAAATATTTGGCTTGCTTTCAGTCAGTGATAATCAGTGGCAATGTTACTTTTGCAGTAAATGTACATGAAGTTTATGAGTGACGGAACAGTGAGACATAAAGATATCTATTTGGCATTTCCAAATAGAGTTTTCTCAGAAGAGGTGAGTTTTCTTCAGAAGAAACTTCTGAGGAGCCTATTTACCCATGTAAATATCTACATACACTCATTTACTGTAAGTGAAAGCAGATTTGTGTCATCTGCTACTTTTATTTTGATTGATTATGGATTGTTTGCCCTTTGATTGCTGCTAATGTTCTGTGGAACTATTTGTTTTCCTGCAGAGCTAGTGCTATTAAAGGAGAAGATAGTGTCACCTTCTTTTGGATTAACTCAATTTAAAAGTGATTTTGTTTAAAAGGGGAAAAAGGCCCCAAACAAACAGATTGATTGTTCTCTTATCTGTCCACTTTAGAAGTGTCCACAAATGCAGATGCCTGGGACATGGCTTATTACCGATTAAGGGAAAGTATTTTTGTGAGGAACCCTCTTTTAAATTATTGGCAACAAATCACTTGCCCCTTATGACACACAGCACTTGCGTTTCTACTGGTAATAACTGGATGGAACATGATCTAAATTTATCTACTATTTATCCTGATAAGTTTTAATAAAGGCTTAATTGTGAAGGGGGTTCTGAGTAATGACTGGTGGCTGGTGAACGTATCCCAGTCCAGGGAAAATAACTCTTCTGCTCAATATTTCAGAATCTTGGGAATTAGAAATATGGTTGGTGGAATTTATGAAAAGAAGTGCAAATAAATACATAAAGATTTGATCATTTGGAGATTGCTTCTCATAATTGCTCTTTCCCTTGCTTTTTCCTTATTCTCCCCCACTGTCCAGCTCCTACTGCCTTCTGATTGCGACAGTGGGGATGTCTGGTACCTGGTGCAGAGACCCAGGGGCTGGCTGCTGGTTCACCCACCCTCAGGACAGGCCGGTCTCACCCCACTGCACTCAAAGGGCTCCAGCCTTCCCGAAGAAGCCCCTAAACATGCCTTCTCAGGAGAAAGCAAAAAAATGAAGGCTCAGGGTTTCATTGTCAGCATTAATCAGAGAGAGATGCCGTACCTGTTGTGAGCAAGGGCTTTGTTGCCCTACAGCAGTGCTCTGGCGGCAATTGTCCTTCATTTGCTTTCTGTGGAGGACTTTGTTGACAACAGACTTTTCTCCACCTGAAAAATGGAAGCAGCTTTGCTATTCGTCTTTCCCACTAGAGTTTTTCAGTAGCAGGTGTGCCACAGCAGCACGGGAGAGCTTGGAGAGTGTACTGCTCTCACAACACAGAGGAAGACAAAGGCACGTGGGCTTGAGAGGCTTTCAAGAGACTCTTGAACCTGAATTTCGTTGCCTCCAGACTTGTTTTGAATGAAAGCAAAGGGCCAATTTGCTCTAACAAAACTGGTAGTGCAGCAAAGGGAATTTAAATCCTAAGCATGTTTTTCTTCAAGACTGTGCAGACTTTTCCATTTGGTCACTGGTTTGTCTTTTTATTCCAGCATTGTTGTAGGAATGTAAATTAGGACTAACAAGGAACAAAATGGCTTCTGTTCCTAAGTAGGTACTTAAATTATGGCCATCAGATGTCAGTTTCAAATATCATTGAGGGAACTGAGTACTAACTTCTTTTGTTTTAGGCTGTAATTATTTCATTTTACACCGTTATGGTCATCACTTGTTTTCATGGGCAGATTTTGTGCACTCACATACTGTGTTAAAAAAAGAATCTGAAATTACTAGGACCATAATTAGGACTGAAACTAGGAATGGCTCTTCCTAGTAATTGCGGATATGATAAGTAATTATAATTTATGTTGGCTTTTTATGTCAACAAAAGTTTTACAAAAAGCAAACAAAAACATGTCAACAACTTGATGCTTCTTTTTAATATTTTTTTTCCAAATCCGTCCCCTTCTTCCTGGTTTCTTTGAGCCATGGCCACACTAGAGGAGAGCTGTGTGCTGAGCATATCTGTCCATCAGGCATTTCTGCATCTCTTCAGAGCATAACCTGGGCATGAAACACACGCAAACTCATTCACCTTGCCCCCTCCTCCCTCTGTGCCACATCCTCGGTCAGTGTCCTGACACAAGAAGAAAACTGCATGCATACAGAAATGAAGGGGTGCCTCTCCTTCAAGTGGGGCTGAGCTCTTCACTTGTATTCCTCTGTGCTTCATAGAAGGAGAGAAACCTGCAAAGCAAACGATTGCAGCTTTTACTTTTAAAATAACTGTTTTAAAGCAAGGCTGAAAAGTGCAAACAAGCTGGGCTGACTTTCACAGAAGAGAAAGGGAAGTGAACTCTGGGGGGTATTTAAAAGCCGTGTAGATGTAGGCCTGAGGCATCCAGGCTTGATGGGACTTTGAGCAACCTGCTCTAGTGAGAGGTGTCCCTGCCCATGGCAGGGGGGTTGGAACTCCATGATCTTCAAGGTCCCTTCCAACTCTAAACATTCTATGATTCTATGAGGGACATGGTTTAGTGGTAACTTGGCAGTGTTAGGTTAATGGTTGGACTTGATGATCTTAAAGGTCTCTTCCTACCAAAATTATTCTATAATTCTTCCTTTTCCTGTCCTGCAAAAGTAGCGCTGCCTATTGCTACCTCTTGCCGGGCACTGCTAGCCTGGCTGCCTGCAGACCCCTACTTCAAGGGAGAGAGGAGCCCTATGTTCCTGCTCAGCAGCTTGCAAAGTTGTAATAACTGAGCTGGCAAAATCAGAGGACCCAGTGGATGGAAATCTTCAGTGCTAAGTGTGTTGGAGAGCTACAGCAAGTCAATCCAGAGATGCCTGGCCACAAATCATCCTCCAAAGCATGTCTGATGGGCATTGCAGCCTCCCTGATTTCAAGATACTGCAAAAGTACTTGCAAGCAATTAAAGAACTATGACAGTTTTTTCCAAAAAAAATGTTTATATTTCAGATGTTTGCAAGCTCACGCTTTTAGAGATAATATGTGTAACAAAAGAGATGTTTCACATTTCAATCACTTATTGCTAACCTTGAGGTCTGGTGCCACAGTCAGACGGATCTTAAGGCTTAGAGGTTTCGGCCATCTAGTAGAACTCTACATGTCATTTTGTCCTTTCAGTGGTGATTCAGACATAAAAAAAATCTCACTTTTGTGATTTTTCTTTAAATTTGGTTTGCATTAATATTAACATATAAATAAAACCCAGAAAGTTATTAGATACATGAACGTATCATTAGTGCCAGTGTTGAATGACTAAGTAGGCTATGAGCGTTTTTTCTCCTCCCCTGCATTTCCATGGAAAAAGAAACTGGTACTGTGCCTGAAAAACCTCTTTCAAAATGTTGCTTCAGAATCACTGACTAGAAAGATCAGAACATTTCCTGAAATGGTGTGGTTTGCATAAGGTCACAGTGGAGATCAAATGGAAAAATTGCACTGTGTACCAGTTCAGATATGGGAGTCTGAATTTGCTATTTTGTGATTTTGAATATTTCCTGGCAAAAGAAAATAATTAAGATACCTTTACATATTTTATTATGCATATATCTGTGTTTACATACATAGCCATATACATAGTAAGTACAAAGATTTTGGCTTTTTCAGATGTAATTATGAAAGTGAAGTTACTTCACAAAATTAACCAGTAAAAAAATGTTGACATTTTTCCTTGAAAGACGGGATAGCGAGAATAAAGATTAGATTTAGAAAAACAAAAATTCACCTGGAAAAACAGGATGCCACAGCAGTAAGCACTAACTATTGTTCTTTATCACAGGGCAGTGTGGCAGGTGTCCTTGAATACTACTGAGGTCTGCATGCTAATGGCTCACACTTTTCTCAGAACTTAACTGAAACACGTAGGGAGGTAAATTAAATAAAATAAAGGGAATATCAGAGTATCAGTGCTTATAGTGTGTTGGAAGCCATAAAGCTACATTGTGGTGTTGTCTGGCATACAGTGCATCTGAAGTTCATCTGAAAGTTGGAAGGGGCCACAGGAAGTCATCTAATACACTTTGCAGATAACAATGTAAATCAGTTTTTGTGGCAATTAAGGTATGTGTGGTGAAAACAGATGCAGATGCATGTTTAGATTAGTGAGTTACACTAGGTATGATACATGCTGAAATTTCAAGAATCGATTGCCAAATTTGTTGTTATTCCCATTCAGGGCAAATGTTTGGGAATATGAGAAGAGTCATTAACATCCCTTCTCTCAACACATACCAGTGTAATGATTAGCAAAACATCTGAAACCATGCTATGCAGCTCTCTGTAGAACTGGCTGCTCATGTGACCCGATAATTTTGTCTTATATTTTGCAATATTTTGTCTTCTGTCTCCTGGTCTCCTAAAACAATGTTTTTCCACCCTGTTTGTCCTAACTCCTGATGTTAGAGACTAAAATGAAATATATGATGGAGCCTTCGGTTCTCTGGATCAGTAGAAATATTCACTTGATGAGAGTCAATGACACATCGAAGAGCCATTTACAATGGTCATTTTAACCCTGAAATGCTCTGGCCTGTACCAAAGAAAACTGTATTGGCAAAGATTAATGTTATTCACGATGTTATCTTTCCCGCTTTGCTCGTGGCAAGAACCTATGCTTACAATTTATCATAGTTCACTTCTGAGGTCTGGTGTTGTCATGTAAACCCAAACAGAGCAGATGTTGTTATGATGATGATTATTAACATTATCGTTGATGTTGTTTATAAATTAAAGCCTGTTTAGGAGAGCAGTTACATGCATGCTTTTTGAAAGGACTGCTGAGCTACCCATGTTTATTTAAATGCTATTCTAAATAAGGATGAACCTGAACATACGTTTAAGTGCTTCACTGAACTGGAGCCCACTAGAGATATGGAGTCTCATTTTCTTCATGGGACGAACCTCTGCTCATTCCAGCTAGACCATGAAGGCATAAATCATACTGAACAGCCAAAGAAGCATCTCCCTGCATAAATTCCTGGATTGCTTAAACTTAACACCTAATTACAGAGCTGGTGAACCTAGATACAGTGAAGGCGGTTTGAAAGGCTGCCTGAAACATCATGGGTTGAGATGCCTTTGTCGGGAGCATTGTGCTGTGATGTGTAACGTGGGTAGATTCCTGTGGGATGTTGACAGTTTGTGGGAAATGCATGTAGGAGGAACTGGGTTATGAAGACCAGGAGTTTCAGCGTTTTTTTTATTTCTTTCTCTCGTGTTGTACTGTTTATGGGCTTGGGGATTTTTTTAATTTTTTTTGGGGGGTGGGTGGGGAGGTTGTTTGGTTTTGTTATCTTTTTAATGTAGGGGGAAGGAAGAGCTGCTGGTTTTGGAAAAATCTGGCCAATGCAGGCAGCATGTCACGAATAACTTGTTCCTGGAGGTTCGATACTACACCAGTCCTATCCTTCCAAAATGATGCTGGTCAATGTTCCTGAAAGCTCTAATGTTCCTTTTTCGCTCACAGCATTTATGTGGAGTGATAATCACTTGATAAGCCATGGATTTATGTAATAAATTAATCAGCTCTGCAGTGTTTCCTCCACCCTCTGCCTGCCAGTCTGTGTCTACTGGGACTTGCTCAGTTTTTTCCAGTTACAAGTAGCTCTCAGTATTATTATTTTCTTTTAAATCATTTGTCAGGAAAATGTTTTTTCCTCTTCACGCTAGCAGTGGACTTTTTATTCTGTGTTATTCTGGCCTGAGGCACAAAGCAGACACAATTTGGGTCTGCATTGGCAGTGGGTTCTCCACATGCAAATATGCAGAGTTTAAAGGTCACTGGCTGGCAGAAATGCAAGGATAGGGCCAGAAGCTTTGCTATTGGAAAAGGGTGAATCTTACCTTCATGAACAACTTGTGGCTCCAGTGTCTAATATCAACAGGGCATGAGATATCACATCTGAATGCCATTAGTTACAGAAAAAAACATTTTCATGATACTCTTCCTCCTGTACTTCCTTCTTCCTCTCCTGAATGTATGCTGGAATTGGCATATGATATCAGACCAAGATCTATTTAATCTAAAGATGGTTTATATAATATCTTGAAAAATATTTCTTGAATTTAATGAATTTGCATATTCTAATTTTCTGTATAAATGTTCAGTCCATTTTAATCCTGCTAGAACAAAGAGTGCCAAAGAATAATTTTGTTTCTGTGTTGTGTGAAAAAAATGCATTCTCTTATCACTTCTTATGGATTTTTATCATGTAATGTTTCCACTTTTTGAATGAGAGAAATGTTGAATAGGAGAACAGGATATTTCATTTGAATTAGAGTCATCATATTGCAACCTCTAATATATTCCTTCTTATTTTGTCTTTAAATTAAATGGACCTAATCCCTTTTATCTTTTCATATAGAAAATTCTTCATTCCTCTATTTATTTTAATTATTTTTTATCTGAATCCCCTCTGTTACTGTATTATTTCCTATAAAAGCACTGACCAAAACTGAATGCAGCATCCCATTTGGCAGTGTATTATTCATTTACCTATTACATTATGCTGTTTATAATGTATTTTCCACCCTGTGTCTTACGTCTCATAATACATCATTTGCCTTTTTTTTTTTTTGCACAGATGACATACTCTACAGAAGCTTTCCTACAGAACTGTCGCCAGGAGTGATCCAACACTTTTCCAGAATGTCACAGTTTATAGGTCAATAAAGTGTCTGTGACTTTCCAACCACTTCTGCTAGTGGTTGTTTCTTTTTATTTATTTGTGTGTACCGATGTGCCATTCACCTCACCTTGTTAAGGTTCTCACCATGTTTTTCCTCAATTTTGGACACTGTTTTGTGTGTGTGTGCATGCTCTGCAGATGCTCCCACATAAACACATAGCCCTTTCTTGGGTTCATTCCCATCAAGAGCTTCCCATCAAATATGAACAGAGGCTAGAAGACATGAGACACACTGCCTCCCTTTCTGCCAGGCCATGTAGGCTGTTTGTTCTTATGCTTCATTTCACACCCATGTACTGTGCTGCAGCTGTTAGTGCAGAGCTGTTACTGGAACTCATGCAGGCACATCTGAGCTGGCTTTGAACTTGTTAGCTCAGGTGAAGCTGGCAGCAGTAGGTAGTGTGGGAGGCTGCGAGCCCTCCTGGTTTGCACAGCCTCCTCTAGGTAGCTGTGGTGATCTCTGTGCTGATACACCTACCCTCCTGTGGTACGGGAACTATGCTAGCAAAAAATGATTTACATAAAGCTCCTCAACCTTCAGCCGCACCTCTGAGGGTAACTTGTTCACAACCTTCATATCTTGGCCATGAGGATGGTTTCTCCAGCATCCCAGTCTGCCACACGTGTTAAACAGCCTTTCTGGAAAAAAATAAAATTATCAAAGGCTTTTGGATAGTTCTAGTGCATTATATCCACTAAGGCAACTCCACTGATTTTAGCTTTTTATAGGCTTCCATCTAACAAAACTCTAATCAGTTGCTTAGTATTAAGCTACTGCCAGTAGGATTTTATTATGCTCAAATGGAAATGCATGCTCCTGTGCTGTATTCAGCCATGGCTCTCTGTTTAAGGACTTGGCTGAAGATATAGTAACTTTTTAGAAATCGAAGTGTAAAGACTTACATCTTGTGAAATAGCCTCTCTGTAGTGTGCAGAGCAGGTACAGGTTCTGTTCTCCTGTGCTATGAAGCCTACTTACTGATAGTAAGTGCACACTTACTGTGCTATGAAGTATTTACTTACTGAAGCCTTGGCTCTAGGCTTTATAAACCTACACCAAAAGAGCATTCAAATTCAGCAATAATTTGAGCAAGATTAAGAGGAAGGGAGAGAACATGTGGCCAGTTATTCACCAGAGGTGCACATGCATGCATAAAGTAAATCCCCAACCTGTTATAGTAATGCACTTAGTTACTGGAAAAGCAATACAAGCTTACTTTCATGAACAAGGATGAAAGAACTTGTTTAACCTTTGTACAGCATTTTCCACCCACACAGAAAAGTGACATCAGATGCTTCGTATAGGTAAAAAACAAGTCAGCATTTGGGAGACTCCTGAACAAGAGACAGAGATAGCGAGATCCCTCCTTGCCACCAAGTTTGTTCACTGAACTTGCTGCGTGCTTATGGCGGGTTACTTGAAATCTCTTGTTACTTCTATATCTTAATGACTCCAACGCAGGAAAAGAGCCCTTCAGCCCTGCACTTAAAGCACTGGACATGAAACATTTGCTGGAAGGTATTTAATGTTTGTGTATGCAGTATGAAGTAAGGCTTTTGCATTTAATTCGGGGAATATTTTGCTTTCCAAATATGCTGCTGATCAAATCATTGGTTCTGAAGAGGGATTTTCACAAGGCCAGTCATTAAAGCATGAAGCCTTGGCATAGGAATCAAAATGAACATCACTGAAACAGCAAAGTAAGACACAAGCTGGAAGCATCTACCTCTGTGCATCACCTGGGTGGATTTCAGTCCACTTCAGTGTCACTTCAAAAGTACTGCAGGATTTCTGAAGTTCAAGGTTTCTAATCTTTGCAGAGCATCTCCATGCTAATATTTTGTGTTGCTCTCAAAACAGGTTGGGGCTTAGTTCCTGCATGTCCCAGCATACAACAACAAAAAGTTTGGTCTCAATTGACATTTTTGACCTACGTGAACACACTTAATCCTCTTTATATCCTCCTGCCCCCCCCGATCCCCCCTAC
>VZRU01009164.1:243240-261276 GCA_013398155.1 Pedionomus torquatus
GGCACAGCACAGCTATGCTGGAGTGCTGCCCCCATGCCCTACCCATCTCTCTTTGGACTTCAGGGAAGTGAAAGTGCTCCTGAAAAGGATTTTGCTGTCCCTAGAGAAAATATGAGCGGAGGCACGCAGGAAGTGATGCTTTCTCAGAATTCAAAAATCCTTTATTTAAAACATGGCTTTGACAGTGCACAGCCTAAATTTTGAACAAGTTCTTAAACCACAGAATGTCTCATCTACAGCTAGATTTCATCACTCTATCAAAGAGGAAGTTAACTGTGAGAGGCATATGACCATGAGACTATACTTGGCTGGACTGACATCAAAAGAAATTAATTTTGGACACAAAATGATTTTTAAAATCACTGCTTCAGTGCAGTCACATTTAGTTATCTTTTTTTTTTTTTTTTCAGTGTAGAGCATATAGTGAACTATTCTTGTGCGCTGAACGACAAAGTCCCATGATGTATGCATGACATGGACTTGACACTTCTGCTAGATTCCTTTAGTTCAACAGCCATGTGAAGGCTGTATCATCCTGAAGCTAAAAGAGGTCAAAAAAATAGCTTTATCTCAAAGGAGATAGCCTGCAATTTAATGCTTGGCCAAGCAAACTCAAATCACATGTGTGTGTATTTATATGTATATATACATATATATGTGTATACATGAACACATATATAGACACACAACACCATCATATTATTCAATGCAATTATATACTAATTTAATTTTCTTATAGTAAAAAAGAATAACACAAACAAGTTTGTCTCTTTCTTTTTTTTTCCTTAAAGAGCAGAAAAAGACTTAAGTGTATGACATAGCAGATTAAATCTTGGGGAATATGCAAGCACTTGTACCTTATTTTTTTACTTAGAAAAGTAGATTAAAGGTACATTTTAAATAATAATTAAAATATATATTAAAAAAGACAAAAATCCATACTGAGGTCTAGCTTGTTGAAGAAAAGGCAAGGAGGGTGAAGTTGCAAGAGGTAGTGCTATAGCAACCTCCCTGAGTTAACATCGCTCTACGGGTTAGAAAACCAAAATTATTTAAGGGCATGCCCTGCCCTTCTTACTCTGGGAGTCCTCCTGCCAGGGTCCCACATAGCTCTGGCAGTGCAGCAGTCTGAGGTCCAGCTGGGGACATGCTACACACCCCTGTGCAGCAGCTTCACCAGTAGCATGGAGTGAAATTTCTGTATGAAATTCTGGCCCTACCGAGGGTGGCAGGTGTTTTGCAACTGGCTGCAATGGAGCCAGAACGTAGTCTTTCTCCAAAAGAAAAGCTAGGAATCAGAATTAATACCTGGGTACAAAACTGCAGGCCTTTTATATTTTTTTAATACCAGGGACCTGCTGTTGGCCCCAGGGATCACAGGATGAAACAGGAAAATATGATAGAACAAAAATCAGCATCTATTTCACTAATTTTCTGGTATTCCAGAGAGGTAGGAAATTAGGATCAGTGGTAATTTATATGTACCTTGTTGGCAAGATATAGATATACCAGAGCTTTCCCACACCTGAGATTGAAAGACTGTATTTGACAACTTTTGCTCTTGCAATAAAGCAAGACAAAGCAGAACAAAATGAACAAAAGACATCCAAGAGCAAACTTGGCAAGCTATGTTTTGAAAGCAAAAAAGTTTTAAAAGGCACAAACGTTTGCAAAAGATCTTTTTAGACGTGAACGCTTTGGTACCCTAAAATGCAGGACACCTTGTGCTCTTCTGTCACTGCGTACAATGATGGAAATTGCCACACCCTCAGCATCATTGCAAAGTGTCTTTGTTCATAGTTAGCAGAACACCAAACTATTATGGCACTAAAAGGAGCACACACTTAAGAGTTACAATTTATGTCTGGTCTGTTAAAGGTGTCCAAGCCCATCAGTCCTCACCCAACAGTTTGCCCAGTGTAACACAGTTTAGCTCTTTCCCAGTGGATCATAAATAATGTTCTCTCTGGGAAGTACAGGAGGTTTCTTGACCTTCATAATCTCCTCCATTTACATCAGCCTAACTTCCATGCTATGTCTTTGTGTTACCCAAAGTAAGTGATAGCAAGCAACATCTTCTGGGTCTCCCAGCTATGATTTCTGGCTGATATTTTTCCCAGATGTCCTGGTTTGAGGTAAAGCAAACTAATTTTCTGTTTTACAGTTTTACTTTCTTAGCTAGGCCTCTTCTAACTAACTAAACTCTGAAATTAACAGAACATTGTTCAGAACTGTTTTGTCTCACAGTGATAAGACCTGATTACACCAAGGGATGGTATGCAGAGAGGCCCTTGTTTGGACTTATTGCTTGAAGACCAAGGTCAGATAATTTTCGTCATTTGCTCACTGGAGGGTCGGAAACGGAAAAGCATAAAGTGGTCCCACCTGCAAGGAGGAGCGGACAGGACAGGTGACCCAGAACTGACCAACTGGGGTATTCCATCCCACCCACATCATGCCCCCTGTAAAAGCTGAGGGATCAACAGGTCAACTCTCCTTCTTCGATGGCCGACATCCAAGGAGGACCTTGCCTGTTTGTCTGCCTTTGATTCTGATCTGAGCGTTCCTGACTCCAGATCTGGAATCCAGCTCCTGTCGATCACTGAGTCCAGTTTGGAACTTTTCCTGAAGCCTGCTGGTGATGTGGTTGTCATCCTGGGGGCTTGATATGGTTTTGTATATACTGTATACTTCCTTTTTCCATTTTTCCTAAATTTCCTTTTTATTATATTATTATTATTTATATTTTCATTAAAGTAGTTTAGTTTTTTTCTGAACTCTTGAATCTCTTTAATTTCTTCCTCTCCTCTCTTTTAAACAAAGGGGGGAGAGGAGGACATCTGTCAATTAGATTTTGGTAAATTTGGCTGAAACCATGACACCAGGAAATCCCATCACTCCCCTCCAGTTCAGTTGCAACAATACAATTTTATACTCTCAATGTTGGATTGTAATTTCTTGGGATTTTACTTATATTTTGAAGCATGATCAATGCCTGATAAATGGATATAATCTGCAGGTGCTGTTGGTCTAATACGTTATAATAGTTATGGTGAATTTTTTAAATTAATTACAATTTTATAGCTCCTTTTTTTCTGTAAATTTATTTTTGAATGATACATAATTATCTTAAACTGCTGTGTTTAAACTGGCAAGCAAAGAAATTGAGACAAATGTCTCAAAACCATGGTCTCGTTTCTTGTAGAGGAAATGCTCTAGTAAGACAGGTAGTAGACGAAATTTTATGAAATTTGCAGAACTTATTCATAACTGAAGCCCATAATATCTTTAACACTGTTAGTGAATCCATTTCAAGCTGATATGACCTTTCCAGGCTGAGTATGGATTCAAACAAACAAACAAACAAACAAAAAAAGAGTGTTTCCTGAGTTTCAAAAATATATGGTTTCAAAATTCTTTATTTGCATTTTCTCTATGCATTTTATGGACTTTGACTAGAACTGGATCAAGCATTCCAATGAGAGCAGTTTCAGCACCAGTGATCCACACAGGAATCTGCGTGCTAGAATTGATCAGGCTGTGTTGCAAGTATTGTGAAACTGGAATATTTGTTTTGAAAAGACACAGATCATCAAGCTGGAAAGTCTCAGCCAGCCACTTTTTTGGTTAACAAATTTCTAGCGCTAAAGCACTAACTTATTTCTCTTTCTGTACAAAATGTGGGCTTGACTTATTAATCAAAAAATTATAATTAGCCCTAAATTAATATTTGTATGGCAGAGGTCAGGAAAGGAAGTGATCAGAGTTTTTCATTCTCAGCCTAGCAAGCCAAGGTGCTGCCCAGCTGCCCTGCAGAAATCTCTCACGTCTCCCATGCACCAAAAAGCAGCAAATGAGTCCATTAGGTGGTTCTTCTTGCTCAGATGACCAGCTGAGTAACACTTAATTCTGATATTTTAAAGAGAAGCGACAATTCAACAATAACCTCTACAGCAGTGAGCAAGTTCATTATGCCAGGGGACTGCATCCACAATGCACAATGGAAGTGACTCTGGGGAGGATTTGAATAAAAAGGAGTTATGTGGAGGGACAACATGGAAGATAAATGCAGTCGGGAGCATGAAGGCAGCCTTTGTGTAAATACGGATGTACAAAAAGAGATCGTGACTGGAACTGGATTTCACCAGGGAAGCAGACTCCCCTTACACAGCCACTGTAGGCTTCCCTGTCAGACCTGCATTTTGCCAAAGTGCAGCACAGCGTGAGGAAGTTTCAGGCAGAGCTGTGGTACAGAGAAACAACTCGGGAGGCCACATAAACAAAGACAGTGTTAGAGACCTAGAAAGAGCACACATTCTAATTTTTTCCCCCCTAATTTAATGGATCCTTGAAGACAAACTCTCTGTCCAAGATAACCTGTCAAAATAGATTTCAACCATGCTGTGCTGTCATCCTCAAAAAGTCCTTGACTAGATGTTGTTTCATTGCTATTATTAAAAAAGGGGGGCACCCAGTAATGGACTGCAGGACACAGGCTCAAAGCCATTATTCAAGACTGTAAACAATGTATATTAGGCTATAGGGTGAGCCATCCAGGACTCTGGTGTTGCATGACCTAGCCTTGCAAGAGATGTAAGCAAACAAAACTTGCAGGTAGAGTCCTTAGAAGGCAAGGAGCACATTAAACCACATCAAGGCTTCTGTGAGCTACTTCTAAAATGTTAACAAGCAGCTTGCTTAAAGAGCAGCAGTAACGATAAGAAAGAAGGAGATAGAGAATGTAATTGGCTAAAAATAATTTTACTGCCAGAATGCTCTTTTGAACTGCTTACTATAGCTTCACGGCAAGTTTTTTGCGATTTCAGCTGTATTTAGTGAAGTTTCATTTGAAACAACAACAATAACAAAGAGCAGATATAATCCTGTATGTCTTCTAAGTAAATAGTACTAGCTGACAAGAGGAAAATATTACTGGACCAGCAGTGTTATCAGGTTTAGATCTTTTTGGAAAAACATAGAATGGATGAAATGAGAGAGGGGGTGCAAAAGGTGTCAGATGGCATGTTACTGAATATGGGCTGAGTGGGTTGTGACAGTTGTTGTTTTTAAATTGTATTAATAAAATGGTTGCAAATATGACTCACATGGCAGTGGTCTCCTTCCCGAGCTAAAAGAAAGAAGGAGAGCTGGTCCCACTTGCAGCCCATCAGCTCCCATCATGGTTGTCAGGGTTGCAGTCCCAGATGAGATGCTGAAGATGAGACTCTTGGAGGCATGACAGTAGCCTGGCTTCAAAACAGGTGATAAAATGCTGCATCTCACTGGGCCAGAGCTGTGCTTATGACAGGCATCTCCTGAAGTACATAGACATCCATGGGCTGAAACAGTCCCCCAAGCAATGGCAAGGACGTGCTGCTGATGTGCAGCACTTCAGCTCGCCGCCAACCCTGCCATCACTTCACCCCTCTGGCTCAGGGTTTGCTCTCCCAAAGTAGGAAGATCAGATGGCCATGGTGCCCTGTGGCTTCTAAGAAATAATCTCCCCATTTTGGATCAACCAGGACTATACTTCAATTAGAGACAACTGTATTGTTTGAAAATCTCTGCAACACACTCACCATGGCTGATGTTAAGAGAAACTAAAGAATTATTGGACAGGTTCTCACATATGGGTTTTTTTTTTTCCATTTCTTCCTATGCAACTCCATGCCTTCAGAGAGTAGCTGTGCTGTTTGTTTATTATTGTTATTATTAGCTTTTATTAGACTCAATGCAACTGACCTCAGTATCCCCTATTTTTCAGTTTCTGGTTTGAAACTGTTATTCGCACTGTGGAAAAGTTCAATATATTACAGATAATACTAGAAAGTAAGTTATTATAGGATAAATTATTAAAATTCCTTATATAATATTTTAATAAATAATAAACAACTGTTGAAAAATATTAAATGTGAATAGTTTTACAGCTGGCTGTGTGGATAGCAAGCAGCTATGAAATGTTTACAGTTGTGGTATCTGTAGGAAAATTGAGGAACTATTTTATACAAACTAAACAATGCCTTGATTTAGACACAGCTTTGAGGTGAAGATCTGTAGTAGTTCTGGCAATTGGTTGACAAGGCATTTACCTAGTGCAGTAGATGAAACTTTTTATAAATGTAAAAAAGCTATAAAGATTAATGATATTTGTTTTTTGCACGATTAAATAGCTAATGTCGACCTTTCAATTATCATCATTAGCCTTCAGCCTCAATACCCTACTGAGATGAATGGGATCAGCTTACAACCATGCAGAGAGCTCTCACTTCAAGCTGTCTGAAGAGCTGGGCATAATTCCCTGTGCCAGGCTCCTGTTCAGCTAATGTCTTAAAGGTTGCTTCCATCGTCACAAAAGGCAGAGTCTGAAATAGGATGGAAATCATGATTTCGCTTGCAGTACAGTCCCACTTGTTCCCACTGCAAACCAATTCCAAAAATTTCAGGTGCTGAGTTGTGATAACCAGTTGAATTCACTGCATTACTTCAAGTGAGACTGATGTCAACTCTTGTCAACTTCTTCCCTGTCTCACTAGAAACTTCACTTCTCTATACCCTCTATTCCCAAATTCCTTCCATGTCTTGTTGCACATCTGCAATATCAAGGCCCTGTCCTGCTTTGGAGCCCTGTGCAAGGGCCAGCTGCTGCTGTGATACAGAACCTGATACATCTGCTGATGCAGCAGACATTCAGCCAGGAATGTCTGTCTCCTACAGGGTGCTCACCTGGGTCTTGCAGGACAGCCTGTGGCTCACTGTGTGCCCCAACGCCATCACCTCTCTCCTGCTCTGTGCCATGATGTGATGCATGTCAATGATCATATGCTCTGTCCAATCAAAGGCACGGTGAAAAGGATGATACTGAAGGTGGGAGAAGAACAGGAAACTGAGAAAGAGGAAGGTAGCCCATCCAAAGCAGATTTGGCGTCCTTGTAAAGAGATGGATTACCCAATATATCTCAAAGGGTTCGTGAGGAAAAGACAAGAAACACTGGTTTCAGCAATGGAGAATTTAGAGTAGTTTTGTCCTGTGAGATTATTCAGACAGCAAAGCAGATGCAAAACTGCAGAATTTTATAAGGTATCTTTACCTTCATGCATTGTATTTGAACCTACTGCTTGGCTCACATGCAGTCCAAGTGCTCTTCCAGTTTCTCACACCAGCTATGAAGGTGTTTTCCACATGAGAGCCAGATGGTGGACCAATGCAAACCTGCAAGAGCCTATGGGCAGACCTGTGCAAGGGGACTCGGTGTGGCTGAAAACCATCTTCATTCACCTTTCCTCTTTTGCCTTTTTTCTCTTTCATGCCGCCTTTCCTCTTCTTGTTTTCTGTGGCTTTTTTCTCTAGTTCCCCTCCTGCTGGTGTGGGATGAATGTAGGCTGACTCCATTTTTCATACGTTTTAACAGTGTCAGACTTGGCATTTGGGAGATTTTACCACATTACCATTGCAGCCAGCTATCTATTATGTGAGGTGAATAATCCAGATTGTCTGTAGCTGGGAGAAGTGGCCAGTGGCTCTGCATGAATCATTTGTAATCTAGCTAACCTCCTTGGCTCCAACTCAAAGCCTACCATGGATGAACAGTGTGGGTGTCTCTGCACCATGCTTCCAACACCTGCATGACCCCACTGAGCAACTTGTCCCAGCACCTGATCCTAGCGAATTGATTGTAGCACAGAATTACAGTACAAGCATTTGCTTTGGCAGAACTGCCAGTGCCAAGTATCAAGTTCAAAATGACAGTAACCTTTCTTTTTTCTCTCTCTCTTTATCTTATGAGCATTTTTCTCATTTTGCAGTCTGGCAAAACCGATGCAGAGATGGTTCAGGTGACTTATACAGGACAATATCAGTCAAAATATAGACTAAGCTGTCTGAATCCCTCTATATGCAGTTTTTGTCTCATATTTTGACCTGATTTAGCATCATCTCACATCCCAAGGACTTTTGAGTGTATGCTGTCTTGAACGATGCATGAGTGGCTGAGTGACATTTCCAAGACCCCTGAAAACTTAATGCTGAAATCTAGTAGTGATTCTGATATGCTTTTATGTACACATCAAACCAAACCTCACTTTAGTATAGTCACATTATGATGTCAGATTTATGCCAATCATAACTCTGTTGGCCTTAATGAAGCAGCACCAGAAACTAGGCTTACCCATGAAATGTTAAAGTAAGTTTCAGAAACACATTTTTTTCAGCCCCACGTTTTTCCACAGTGCAAAGAATACATTATTATTTGAATGAAACGGAAAGACCAACAGTCTGAGTACTTCATTTGAATGAAAGTAAGGTTTCTCTTCATCTGCCCTCTTCATGGAAAGTGAACTGGATGTTTTTAAAAATGCAGAGCTTCAGAACAGCTGAACAGTAACTAAGTAACATGTAAAATGACTTAAAAAATGAACAACCCACAAACCTAAGAAATTTTCAGCATTGTTGGAAACCATGCTTTTGGACCAGAATTCGGTCTGAATCCAAGGTAGTTTTCTTTGGTGTTCTTATTGAGGGTGTTTTTGTGTTGAGATTTTTGTGTTTGGTTTTGGTGTTTTGTTTTGTTTTGTTTTGTTTTGTTTTGTTTTGTTTTGTTTTGTTTTGTTTTGTTTTGTTTTGTTTTGTTTTGTTTTGTTTTGTTTTGTTTTGTTTTAAAAAATCCAATTTGGGTTTATCAGAACATGGCAGAAAAAAAAAAAATCAAAAACCTGTCCACAGCTTTTTCCTCGGTGAGGGAGGTCACAATGGCAGAAATTTCACAAGAACAACTGGCATGATCAGATTTCCACCTTTCAATTGGTTTGGGGCCAAAAGAGTCATTGATTTTTCACTTTTTGCTGGAGCTTGTAAATAGTCATTGTGTCTTTTTTTCTGCTATAACAAAACTAGTATGATACTAATTAGATAAAATAAAACTGGTTCTGATCATTTTTTAATTTCTTCATCTCATCATGAAGTGTAGTGATGTCTATATTTTTCACATTCAGTCATATTTGAACTCAGATAAGATATCTTTAGTGAAATATTAAATAAATGACAAAGATGTATGAAGGATTTTTTGTGTACTGTTATGAGCTGTAAAAACAAAGCAAATTGGTAAATAAGTATTCAAGTCTTCTATTTTAAATACCTGTAGAAAATAAGGTAAATAAAAACATAATTGACAGTGAATATGTCCAGTGGGAATGCTTCCTTGTGTTTTACTTTATAGTGGCTAAACATTAAGTCAAGGCTTTAACTTGAATTTAATGTATTAAAGCAATAACAATCAAGGCACAAGGCATTTCCTGGGAATTAATGACTGACTGGGAGAGTTGATGGGGCAATGTGAAGCTGAGGGCCATTAACCTTGGCTAGTCATTAATTTCTCTGTGCTGAAGTTGTTAGTGCTTTTTATAATCTTATATATTAAGCATATATGTAAACATTTTCCCTCCTGTCCAAGCAATTTTTAAAAAGATACCACAGGAAGGAGACATTAGATAATAATGCTGTTTCCCTTGGCTTTCCTGATAAATATTAAAAAAAAATAAAAAAATAAAAAAAATTAAAAAAGAAACAAACCCACACCGTTTTGCAAGTAAAATATAAATTCCATAAATGAATACTGTAAGGATTGTTTGAGAACTCTAATACAATCATGCACAGGGAGTGAGGCAGACTGTCAGCTTCTGCAGTCAACAGTGCTTGGATGGTTGTGATGGAGCTGCTGGCAGCAATGTACTTCCTCATTTATTCATAAGGTTCCACAAAGTCAGGTCTCTAATGTCCCCTTTCCTGACACTACTCACCCCTGTTCATTGCTGATATCTCTCTTTTGCACATTTCCACAGGAGCAGAAGATACTATGACTCTACCAAATTAATTTTAATACTTGGAACACAAAATGTTGATGCAAAATCACCATTCACCAAAAACCAGCAGATAAAGAGTGGTGATCCTTCCCATCTACTCAGCACTGGCGAGGCCACACCTGGGGTGCTGGGTCCTGTTCTGGGCTCCCCAGTACCAGAGAGATGTAGCTACTGGAGAGTCTGTTGCAGGGCTATGAAGATGCCTAAGAGACAGGAGCATCTGTCCTATGCGTAAAGACTGAGAGAGCTAGGACTGCTCAGCCTGGAGAAGGTGCAAGGGGATCTAATATATGTAAATAGCTGAAGGAAAGAGAGTGGATCCAGGGTCTTTTTTGGTGGTGCCCAGTGACAGGACCAGAGGCAATGAGCCCAAAATGAAATACAAGAGGCTCCATACAAACACCAGGAAACATTTCTTCACTGTGAAGGCAACTAACCACTGGCACAGATTGCCCAAAGAGGTTAGAGTATTCTTGGAGATAATGAAAAGTTGCTTGGAGATGGTGCTGAGCAACAGGCTGCAGGCAGTCCTGCTTGAGCAAGGTGGTTGGACAAGATGATCTCCAGAGGTCCCTTCCAACTCAAACATTCTGTGACTCTGGGAAAATTGTGAGGTTACACCAAAGAAAAGTTTATTTCTCTGGGCTCCTCAAGGAAATCCTTATGAGTAAATGCCCAATTTCCAACATATTTTAGTCAGACAAAGGACCTGCATGGTGGCAAACTAATGGAATCAGATCCTAAGAGTTTAAAACCAAAAAGGAACAGTTGCGATCCTCTATTTTGACATACGATACTATCTTCCTATATATATAGCTTGACAGGTCGCTTTTGTGCATTATTAGTTGTTATTAATAAAGTTCATTGCAATAAAATCTCAGGAACATTGGGGAAAGACATCCTATTGTGTTGAGGTACTGCTAGATAATCCTGTGGCATTAACAATCCTGCTCTTCATACACTGGTAGAAACAATAAACAGACAATCCATAGCAGCTCTGAGAAACAAAAATAGTGATGGCATTCTTTGTCCGGTTTTCATTTTTTATCTTTGATGGTATTGATTTAACCTTTATGAAAATTAATCTCAGGAGAGGAACAGAGCCTGAAGATTTCACTTTTAAGACTAGCAATTTCCAAGAGCGACTCCAAGTTGTTGCTCTTCCTGTTTTTTGGGTTTGGGTTGTTGATTTTTTTTTTGGTTTGGGATGTTTTTTTTTTTTTGTTTTTTTTGTTTTTTTTCTTTTGTATGGATTGATTTTCTTATTTGATAAAGTGGTTACCAGCTAGTGCCTTGTAACTTGGCCAGCCTGTGTTCAGGAGTCATTCATTCATCTTATAATTGGCAATAAAATGGTCCATCTCCTACTGTAGCTTGTTTAAAAAATCAGTCACTGCTAACAAAAAATGAAAGCCCAGCATGTGGAAGTGTTGGAAAAGGATGTTGAACCACATGTAGGGAATTTTATTCATCTTGATATTTTTGTGCACCTGTGAAGTAATTGGGGCATATGAGGCCATGATCAAATGTAGATGGCAAAATAATTTCAACCCTGTATTAGATCTAGTGATGAAATCATTCATGTCACATGAAGAATACCCTCTATATTAACATATTTAAGACACAACCCTTCAGCATGGAGAAGTAAAGAAAAAAAATCCATGATTAGGAAGGGTCTGCTCACTTAAATCTGAAGCCCAAAGTCTGATTAGGTAGCATTAGTACATGTTTTACCATTGCTCTTTTAATTTCCATCATGGATGCAGTCCTCTCAAGCAAGCAAGGAAATGGAATGTGAGGCCAGCTTGATCTGACCAGAAGCAAAGTAGGAGATACTAATGCTCTCTTTGCCCCATTTTGATTGCAAATAGGAAAGGGGAAAGGGGAAGTCTAAAGAGGATCCTAAACCAAAAGCATCGATACAGATATTCAGCAGACTCTGGGGAAGTTGTGACCCAAGTCACAATCTGAACTTTGAGGTTGCTGTTTCCCCCTCAAATGGGCTAAATTAAAGTCTAAACCCCAGCAAATGAGGTTGAATTGACAGAGAGAAAAAGACAATTCAGATATATACTCTGTAACCTCAAACAGTGGCAAATTATCCAGTATGAAACTACAAAAAGCTGTATCAGTGCCATTTCTTTTTTGGCAAAAGACCATATATTTGACAAAACTGTTTCCACTAACTGAAACAATTGCCAGAGAGGAGGCTGTATTTTATCATTTGACATGCCACCCCAGCTGTAAGAGTTCTATTAGATTGTCTTGGCTCAGTGTTTGATATTTATTCTTATCATTTAGGACCATCAGATACCCATATCTTGGAAGATGTCTATTGAATGGTGATAAGTGTCTGGAATGCACATAACGAGTGATATCACTGCAGTGGCATTGACTCAGCTTCAAACCTTCAAATTCAGAGCATTATCACAGAAAGAGATGGGATTTATTTGTATCAAACTGACCTATAATAAAGTTTGGCACTTGCTTATATAAAATTTGGGATTTCTCTAGTGCTCTCCCTCCAAGATGTTCTACAATTCTTCCTCAGGCAGTTAATCATGTGAATATCCTATTCATTGCTATTATAAAATACTCACTTTGGAAATGCATGTATTGCATGGAGAGTTAGAGGCAGAGTAATATGAAATAAATTTTAAGAAAAAAGATCCAAACTGGTGGAAGACAAGCAGACCATAAATTGTGGTGTTATGAGCTGAAATGACTGCAGAGAGCAGAAAGAGGGGCCCTGTAACTTCTCTTCATCTGGCTGTAGAGCCGCTAAAGAAGTGTTACCCAGCAGAAAGAGATGTTTACAGAGAATTGCAGTGACTCATTAGCATGGCAGCTATTTGGTTAACCAATTAAGAAATTATATTGATTTGCACAGCAGTTTCTAGAAATACATGTCAGTTTTATTGCCACTGCTTTTAATAAGCAATGGTGTCTCTAACTAGGTCTGGTCCAGGGAAATGGTTGCATTACAAAACAGATTAAGTGCAGAGATAAATATGACTTCAGCTGTTGATGTGGACAAAAATGGCTATATTTCCAAGGGAGTTACGTGGTCGTGGCCATCTAATTTGTAAATCCATGGTTAGCTATGATCATTTGAAAAGCAGATTAAAACTAATCTAATGGCTTCCCAGTTTGCTGGAACTGAGCTCCTTTTTTAAAAAAAAAAATGAAAATACAGGTTTTTGGAAAGCTGTATTGGAATCTACATGGGAACTGTATTGCTTTTTGGCTTCCTCTTAGAGACGGTTCTAGCAAAATCCATGTATTTTTCTGTGGGAAAACAAAACAAAACAAAACAAAACAAAACAAAACTGAGTTGAGATCTACTGAAATCCACTGGGAAAAGAGTATGGTACGGGCTTGAGCAGACCTACAGTAAAGACCATTCTATGCAAAAATATTGATTCTACTATGAGTGTTTGATTCACAAGCTGCACTGATTGTCAACCTGTTACACAGACTGTAAAGGAACCACTTCAAAGGACAGCAGATGAAAGAAATAGAAGATTTTTACTAAATTATTGTGTTTCCATGGAACTGACACTCTAGCCTTACTTATGCTTGAGATGGGTGATTGCTAGCATGATCATATGCATTGTGAAGAGACCAGAAATAGTCAGTAATGAAGAAACTGATATGAAGGAAAATACCTCTTTTATTCTTGAGCTGATAATTGGGGAGTTTGTATCTCTCTAACAATGGGTTTGGAAAGTTTGTAACAACAGCATATTGAAACCGCCAATTTCACTAAAGCCTAGCGTTAAAATGTTGTCCAGGATGTTTTTAACATTTTATGACTCAACGTAACTCTCAGATATTATTTTCCATAGGAGAAAAAGGCTTTTGATGGTCCTATTAATAGAAGGATGATAACTTAACCTGGGAGGAAAGATGTAGCATGAGGATATTGGTTGTTGTTATAGTCAGCTGTTATTCTTTCCCAGGGATTCCAGATGAAGCAGATTCTGTGAGGGAGAACTTGTCATAGGAGAGTAGATCAGCTGCTGCCTTCTGGGTTTTCTAGCCCGGGTGGAAACACAGCCTTTGTAGTGTCATTTGCTTAGATGTAGGGCGAAAGATCATAACATCTTCTTACCCTTGCACAGGTCCGGCCGCACTTCTCCCACTACCACCATGAACCCTTCCTCCCCACTGCTAGCTCATTGCCTTCGCTCCTCTGGATCCTGCATCAGGAAACTTAATCTCTTCTCCACTTCTTTGGTGCTCTGGGGTGAATTTCAGTGCTTGCTGAGAAATTGAAGTCTCTAAGCAGATACTTGATATGAAATTAATATTTCTAACTAGAACAGCATTTTCACTCTTGACTACCATAATCCTGACCATTTTTCCCTGGTCTCTGATGTTGTTTTGGGAAAGCTGCAGAGCTTTCACAGAGGTTAGAGTTATTAAAGTACCCTCATTGCACTGTGTTGATTTTCACTGTTCATCGCAAATTGAAGCAAGGGGAGTGCCTGAAATTGGGATAACTTTCCAGCTGCTTGCAGTACTTTTTCCAATGCATAGCTTATAAGGGCTCACAGATTTCTCATTAGCATACTATTCTTGCATGTTTAATGTTTTATATGACTTTTTTTTTTTTTTAAAGCTAGTACAGGCAATAAATAAAATGGCTTTCTTACAAGAAATTTTATTTCTTGGTATATGTAATTTAATCATTAATAATTTCTTGGTAAATGTAAATTAAAGTGTTTCAACTCCTTACTACTACTCAGAACCACCACGTGCTATCCTAACTTTGTCTTTGATTGTGCCTGTTCATCTGTGAGCATCAAAGAGCCCACACTGCTATTCTTCCTCAACCAGCTGTTAGCTTTATTATGCCAAATTCTGGTTTCCGTAGCACAAACTGAAGTCATTCCTTTGCTTATAAATGGATCAAAATTTGCTTTGTTACCTCACCTGATTCTTTGAAGGGATTTTGCACATGGAGAAAAAAACATTCTTTTCCCAGAAGTAGTTTCTAGAAACTACCTCGACACAAAATGAATGCTCTGTGCCAACTGTTCAGACTTGTTCAGCCAATAAACAGAAGTATGGTCCTGGCTACACAGTAGAGAAAGCAGCGTTTTAGGTGACGACCTGGACAGCCCATATTCTTAGAGGTGTAAGCACATTTGGGTAGCAACTTAATTAAGGAGGTGATCTCTAGAAAAATGCTAGAGTTGAAAAGCTTTTACCTGATCTGATCTCAGATGGACGAGGAGGAACATCATGTGGCAGATTAGACCCACAGACACAAGATGGTGTTTAATAAGTTCTGGTGGAAGGAAAGTGAGAGATGATTTACCACCACATATAGTAAATGGATGGTGCATTGAGGTATATCAGTAGGAGTACTGAGTCACAGCTTATCATCTGGAAAACTGGAAATTTTCAGTACTACAGCAACCCAGCAGTTGCTGTATTTATTCTGGGAGTCAAGAGAAAGTGACAAGTAATGCTTTTTGGAGCATATTATAAAAGAAGTGGGTTTTATCTTCTGGGTGTTTCCATCCTATAAGTTTTCCTGTCAGGTTTGGGAGAACAATATTTCATTTGGCTTTCAGTTTGTCTCTGAATCATTGTAACAATTGAATTTGTTCTTCCAAACTTGAATTGCTGAAGAAAAAAAAGGCAGAGCTGTTTAGGAGGCGAGTGGGAAAGAGGAGAGTGGGGGAAAGAAAGAGATCCAGTGCATGCTTGATCTAATGTTCCACATCTCACAAGATCAAGGCAAATATGATGGCATTTGATTAATATTCATTGCAAAGTGACCAAATGCTTGTTTTCTTGGTTTGAAACCCAGAGTAAAGAGAGAGTTTCTCCTGTGATGGGCTAGATTTAAGAGCAACTTTGTGTAGGACCTTTAAGGAGTGATGACTATTTTTTTGTAAAGGGAACAGCCTGTGCAGTGGACATGCTTCAGTGAAAAAGGCAAGAACTTTCTGGTAGAATTTAGTATATTTGTAGCAGTTAAAGGAAAGACACCTGCAGACAAAGCAGTATGTTTATGGAGGAGTTAGTGGAACAAGACTGAACTCTTCTAGACTGGAAGCATGTCATTGTAGTCTCTATTGCTGGTGTACTGTTTGAAGAGACACAGTTGGACAAGCCAGTCCTTGAGGTCACTGGCAGATCTTACTGCAGGTAACTATGAAATTAAAGAGCCATATTTACTGGTGAATAATTCTTGTTATCAACTGGTTAGTTGAGGAGGCAAAACTGGAAAGCTTATCCTCTTTTTTTTAGTATGTTCCATACATTACAAACTCAAAAAGAAAGAGAATAAACATTCAACTTAAAGTACTTTTTTCTTTTTTTTTTTTTTTTACTTATTATCTGTAAAAGTTTGCGCTATATATTTAACAATTGCCTTTATAATCACGGTTATGGCACCTGAATTTTCAATATCCACATTGTCTTCTGAATTATTGCACCAGTATGCGCCTAGGTTGATAGGTTTTGGAGTAAAAGACCAGAACCATTCTCTTGGTTGGAGTAAAGTCAAAATGCCTTTTCTAAATGCTTGTACCAACCTTTATCCTCATCTCTGCAGGTTTTTTTTTAATGCTTTTTAGGTGAAAGCTTTGGTTGATTTTGATGTCTTTACATTATTAATAGCTTGCAAATGTGCTTATATATAATTAATGTTTATTAATTTTGTGAAATTAAATTGTTTAAATTTCTTTCAGATAAGGACCTGTCTATGTTGTTTTTTAAAAAAAATGTGTGTTATGCTTGCTACTATCACTACATACAGATTCCTGGTTCACTACTCATCAAATATTCAGATAATCTGGTGTCTCACTTATGAGACGTAAGAAGAGGAACCGAAAATAGCCTTGATTCTGCAGAAGTCAAGACAAAGGCAAGTGATTTTTTTTTTTTTAGCTTACTTCTTAATATCACTAGACGTTACATCATAGTTTGTAACAAAACTGCATGGATTTCTGGCTTACCTTGAAAAGGTTGGGTCCCAAAAATATAGAAATATAGAATTAGAATAAAATGTTTGGAAAAGTTCAAGATTGTCTTAGAGTCATAGCAGAAGGTTTAGAGTTGGAAGAGACCTTAAAGATCATTGAGTTCCAACCCCCCTGCCATGGGCAGGGACACCTCCCACTAGGGCAGGTTGCTCAAAGCCCCATCCAGCCTGGCCTTGAACACCTCCAGGGATGGGGCATCCACATCTTCTCTGGGCAACCTGTTCCAGTGCCTCACCACCCTCACAGTAAAGAATTTCTTCCTAATATCTAATCTAAATCTTCCCTCTTTCAATTTGAAACCATTACCCTTTGTCCTATCACTACAGTTCCTGACAAGGGGTCCCTCTCCAGCTCTCCTGTAGGCTCCCTTCAGATACTGGAAGGCTGCTAGAAGGTCTCCCTGGTCTTAGCCAAAGTGGAATCTATTGCTATGAAAAAAATGAATGCAACAGATTTTTATTATACAAATTTGGAAGCACTTATCCATCAGTATGACTGCATCAATGTACTCAACTCCTCCCAACCCTCTTTTAACTTGGTTGAAGTATTGGATCGTGCTAGCAAGTTTTGTTTTTTTTTACTGTCAATATCATAATGAAACCCATTTGAACAAAAAAGGTACAATAATTTTAATACATCATTTGTTTCCAAGTTGCAAATACATCAGGCAAAAGTCAGAGAAATGAGAGAACTATCAGCAAGGGATGGGCTGTTCTTCCTTTAGCACGGGAGTTAAGACAACATGTGCAACCCTAAGTTTCTCTGCAATTTCAGCTGCAATATGGACATTACTTACTTTTGCACAACACTTACTTTTATGCATTTACCTGCTGCTTTTGCAAAATTTGTAAGCATTGCAAAATCTATTTTTTAAGAGCTGACCACCTCCAGCTAGGTCACCTCTCACCCGCAGCTGTCAGAGAGCCATCAATAACTGGGCTTCCAGCATATTCTTGATCACGTAAATTATTTGTAAGGGGACAAGACAAGGCGTTTACTTCAGTGGTGGAGCAAGGCGGCACCCGGAGCTCCTGAATCGCCTCACCGACCCAGGGGGGGAGGTGGGCATCTCGGGCACACGGGGGCTAGAAACACCGGTGGGAGAGGGCCCCGCTCTCGCAGCGCAGCGCAACCCACGCCGGCCCCCGCGGAGGCGCCGCCGTTCTCCCTTCCCCGC
>VZRU01009164.1:262528-295349 GCA_013398155.1 Pedionomus torquatus
TTTTCCAAGAAGGCTTGAATTTTCTTTTTTTTTTTGGTCATATTTTCAGAAAAGGATCCATTTGAGGGCTCAGGGTACTGCGTGTTTAGGTCTGGTTTTGAATTAAGTGGTTAATTTGACAGAATCTGTGGCATATTGCTCAAAGTGCCTGGAATACATCGGGGGGTTTTCATGGCATAAAGAAGTTCAAGATCACTTTTAGTTCTTTCAAATACTAGCACTTTTTAAATATATATATATATATACATTTCTTTACAATCTATGTAAGGTAACCCAGCTGAGCACGGAGGTTATGTTTCTGTAAAACTATGTTAATTTTTCAGATGGAAGAACAAATCAAATTAGGTCTCCTATTTACCAAATAATTAAGTGCAGATGTTTTTTGTATTCCCAGAAGTCACCTTATTCTGTCAAGGCTATCATGTGTCCACTAAGTGACAAGGAGAACATAAAAATCTGTAAAGCCTGTGTCTGTCTTTGGCAGTTTAAAATGTTCTCTCAGGTTAAACTGAGTTGGGATTGTGGGTTTTATTCCTTCCTGAAATTTATTAAAGGGAAAATGACAAATAACTCTATTTGAGTATCTTAACGCACCTGTACAAAAGGGAATGTTTTAGAATATTTGTTTAGAAAAACAAGTGAGCTGAAACATTGTAATAATAGGATTTGCAGCATAAAGTATGGCTAATTTCTCTTGTGTGACTACAGGTGGCAGTGTAGAAGCCAAGAACAAAAATTGGCAGAAATTATATACGTATGAGAAAATGAAGAGTGTACTCATGAATAAGCAGAGAAACCTGGAAAACCACAGGTATGTGAAGAGGTTCATACAACTGCCTATGGCGGCGTTCCCAATATTTACTGTATTCTGATGTTCCTGGCTCAATAGGTGTATTTGGACCAATTATTACTAAATATATTCACAATGAGAGCCTAATCAAAATGTCATGGAAAAAAATCTATGTTTGGTTACTAAACAGAGCAAAAATACTTCAAAGGCAGTATACAAGGAGAGGTGGGATTTTCCTACTCCTTTAATGGTTTATTTTAACCATAGGAATCATAGCACCAAGTTAGATGAAAATATTTTTTCCCCTCTTTAAATAAACAGATTTCATATTGATAAGTTATAAGATTTCAGTTATAGGCCTGAATATACTTGAATGGAGAAAATTTAGATATAATAGAAAGATCTGCATATCTGGATATTTTGGATGTCTTATCAGTACTATTTTGATGAGCACTGAAGAATTGAAAGCATGAGGAGAATTACAGAGATGCAACTAAGAAGATGTAATTTCAAGTAACTGTCCAGTGGGGATGTACACATTTAGGGTTAAGAATGTAAGATTAGGAAAAAAAAGAAGTTTTATGACACTGTTCTCTATTAAGAATAAAAAAGTGAAAATAAGCAGTACATAATAGTAGTTCGTGATTAGCTCTCATATTTCAAAGCAAAGGGAAGTACTAGAATACTTTAGTAATTAATTTTTCTTATTAATTAGCAAGGTTTGAGGGAGGGAAAGCTTCTTTTGTATGTTTACATCGGTGTACACAGCCTGTAGAAATTAGTTCATAGGTCTACATTCCAGGATTCCTGGAAAGCCATGGAGGATGGGACAAACTCAGAGCTGGAGCTTGAGAATTTTTTAGAACTAATGAGTGGGAAATTATCCTGGTAAGAAGTGTCGAAGTGCGGCTCTTCTGTGTTCCTTTATACTCTTGCATTTGGCTGTTCTTATTCTAGTTAAGGAATTTTGTTTAAACCTTTAAATTGCTTTTGAGATAATGTAGTACTACCACAAATACCCGCAGATGATCAAGTAGCCTTGTGTTGGCTACCCAGCACTAACTGGCCTTGGGCATAGTTTTAGTTATCCCACATTGAAATAAATAATTCTTTCTGCAGCTTGCTTTGCACTGTTAGAAAGGGCAAAGAGTGTACATCCCATTTGGTATAGCCAACCAGCTGTCGCCTCGGAACTGTTAAATTATAGTAGCTTGGCATCTCGAGATTCTGGAATCCAAGTCAAAATTATTTCTTTCTACCACTGTTTAAAAAACATCCAGGAAACTATACTTCAGGTGTGGCATTGGGCACCCGAGCCCTGAAGCTGTAAGCTCTCTTTGGAGGGGTTGTACCTCTGGTGGTGAACAGTAAAAACCTGATCTTTGACTGGGACTTGTGGGTACCTTCATAATGCTTCCAAAATACAGTGTGCCTTGGATAGAGTACCCTGAAGAGCTATGACACTTCTTAACTTCAATTGACAAGACAAAAAAAACCCCAAAAGTATATTAAATAAATCTAAATCTTTAGGGCTCTTGTGCAGGAGAGAGAGCTCTTCTAGCTGTCTTTGCCACTATGTTATTCCTTGTCACCTGCTACTTCTGAGTGGGGACATACTCAGGTGTAGTCGGGAAGCAAAAAAGCATCAGCACTAATTTCTGTACAGCTCTGGAGGTTTTTTTTTTAATTATAATCTCTTACTGAGCAAAACAGTTAAGCATACTTTAAAAACTCAAATTAATAGCCCTGATAAAGTCAATTGAACTGTTTATGTAGTACAGGTCAGCATATACTTATGGATTTGTTGAACACTGAGTTCATTATTTTGTGCTAACAAATTTAGAATAGAAAACGATAATGTCATTTGTCATTGGCACAAAATTTTAATGGGGTCTTTCATTACATCAAGTGTTCAAAATATTAAATAAGAGAAAACTGGTAACTAAGCAGTGTGATGCTCAAGAGTTCAATTTACAGACACTTCTCTCTGCTAATTATGAAGTATTGACATAAATGAATGAAACTACTTGTTAAAGCGCCTTTTGCAGTGTATAGCAGTTATGTGTTCACAAGATGATTCATAACATTCAGCAATTTGTGATGAGTTTCCCTGCCATTACTGGAGATTACTAAGTATCTAATGTATTTGCACTACACTGGGTTACTTCAAATTAGATTTGATGGTGGAAAGGGAAGGAAAACCATTTTCTATCAACTGAAAAATCAGGCCTGCTTCATGAATCAGTCAGTATTGAATTTCTCTTTTCCATATGGTACAATTTATCTTTTACAATAAAATTAAAATGTTCAATCATCTTGCCTATAAATACA
The DNA here is from genome assembly GCA_013398155.1 of Pedionomus torquatus. Taxonomy (NCBI): domain Eukaryota; kingdom Metazoa; phylum Chordata; class Aves; order Charadriiformes; family Pedionomidae; genus Pedionomus; species Pedionomus torquatus. The sequence goes on from VZRU01009164.1 coordinate 265,650, forward strand.
GCAGTGACTCTGTGTGTGTGTATGTGTGTGTGTGAACCCTCAAGACTTCTGTTGTGTTGAAAGTTGTGTGCATTATAGCTAATAAAATATAGCAGACTTGCTATCACTGAAAGTAGAATTCATACCAAGAAATCTAAATATGGAATCCAAATGCGTAAGGTCCCATTTTGAATCAGCAAATCTTAGTTATATAGAGTGCTGTTTGATTTGATGCAGGACGTATTTGTAAGTACAGCTCCCATTAACAGTACAACAGATGCTGCATCTTAAAAAAACTGTCTTGTGCTTCTGCTTTGAACTGAAACTTGTGGCTTGTTACATGTTCTGTTTCCTTAAGAAAACTGTTTTAGGGCTTGTACAATCAGTCATTTCATACTGTCATGAAGATGGCTGTAATCTTTTAGATTATAAAATGTGATTGCCTGGCAGTTATCAGAAGTGTCTGTTAATGATACTAGGATTTTACTCAAGAAAAATTAAACTTTCTCACTCCTTAGTACTTGTATGGGATTATCTTGAAAATGGTTTATGGGAACCTAGAGTGTATGCTAGGCCCATGGACTAATGATGCTGAATGGAAGACAGTAATTAATTTATTATATCTATTTATTTGGGGAAATAATGGTTACCAACCAGTCTAGTATCAAAGGCAGGTTTTTTAAAAAAAACCAGTAGATTCTCTATCAGGAGGATGAGAACAGTCTGAATTAAAGCCTTTGCAGAGGGAGTCACAAGGTGAAAGTTTGAGGTGAAATGACCTGAGAGTAAGCCTAAACCGCAAGGAATGTGTCTGAGGGTGTTTAGCTTAGATGCTTTGGCTTCGCAGGCTAGAGCTTGATACCAGAGGAGAGTAGAATTTTCTTAATCTCAACAGTATTAGTACGTCTGTTAAACCAAAGGGAGAGTTATGACATTGCAAGATGCCCATTGTAGATTAGTGTAACTGAAGTGGGCTCTTGTGAAAGTAGCAACATGATAAGCATATGTGTAAGGAGGGTATCCTTAATTAGCAAGTGAGAAAAGTAGATTTCCAGGTGTGTAGTCTCACTGCTATCGTTGGGCAGGCTGCCACTGGGCTTCTCCTACATTGGGCCTTATTTCCCATAGGATATCAAACCTATAAAGGGGAAATTATCCTGAAGTTACATCCTGTAGATGAGACCTTGCCCTCAAGTGATGATCAATTAAGTTTACTGTAAAATTGCCATGGCATGGTGTTGATCCTGTATCATAGGAAGGCATCTCCAGCCAAGGTGGAGTCATGCTCCACTTAACTAAATGGAGTGCAACTAGCTGGATTTATGATGTTGTAAGTGACCATATAACAATAACCTTCCAAGTGCATGCCAAGGTGACTTACAAAAGGATTCTTGACTATCTTTAGTGCTGGTGGAGAAGAACTGGTGACATAGAAAGGATATCAAAATTGTGCTGGAAGCAGCATCTGAGTTGCTAGATAGAAGGTTAAGAAAAAAGATGCAGCCCTGTAGTCCTGATACCCTACATGAAGACAAGCAGAAAGGCCATGCATATCAAGATGACAAAGCTGCTGGGGTTGAAGTCCTTAACGTTGCTGAACATAGGACAAAAGTTGATGAAATTCATGTAGAAAACAGTGAAGGACTGTCTGAAAAAAATAAGTCCCATTTAGATAGCACAGAAGAATAGGCAGTCAGACCAAAATAGAAGAGTTTCTATGCAAGTGCTAGAAGACTAGAAGATAAGATGGAGGGACTGAATGACTAGATCCAAAGTAAGTTATTGAGATTGGGTCTACCATCAAGAAGGTAGCTAGCAGGACACACATTAGGGTTTCTATGGAAAACCTGGTAAGAACAGTCAGAAGAGTAAAATGCCAGTGTGGAGAGGCTCAAAACAAGTGCATATTCCCTAACAACTACATCTATGGCCCTTTAAGAATTAAAAAAAAATTACCATGGTCAAGTGAGCAGGCTGTAAGGAACAGAACAATATCCTTCAAAAAAAGTCTATATATAAAAAAAAAAGTGAAAATCAGGCAAATTAAACATAAAATATACAACCAAACAAGTTAATATCTGATATGTGACTTGTAAAAGGCAGAGGTGCTTGCCATAAGTACTCTTTCAAAAACATTGGGAACAGAAAGGCCTTTGGGCCAACAGATAACTAAGATCTAAAAGAGCTCAAAGAAGATTGCACTGAGCTGAAAGTGTGAGATATTTGTGTTCACTGTGCAGGAGCTCAGATTTCCAAACAAAATCTCTTTTCTGTGAGAAGCACAAAGTCCTATTGAGGCACCTATTCCAAATCAAGGTGCTGCTGAGGACAGTTGTTTTTCTTTTTTTCTTTTTTTTTCTTTTTTGGGTGTGTTTTAGAACAAAATGATAAAAATAATTAACAGCAAATTGCCAAATCTGAATGCACCTAAGGCATCTAGAAGATCTTTCTCCATATAAAGTTGCTGAGCTGGTAGCATTGCTCTTTAACAGTACAATGCTGCTGTGGTAGCTGTGAAGTTGAGGGTGCCAAAGGTGATGCCAGTTTTTTAAAAAGGTTTCCAAAAAGCCTATAGGAAAGAACAGTACAAGTATGTCTGGCATTCATACTAGGCAATTTGCTGGTAAATGTAGTAAAGAAGAAAACTAATGGATAAATTTGATATACCAGAAAAGACTCAGGACAGCTCTGCAGGTCTGGTAGAGTTCTTTGAAGACACTGTTGAGGTTGTAAGTGCAACCTAGCTGATGCAGTAAGCTTGAGTTTCAGGAAATCGTTGGAGAACTGTTCAAAGACGCTGAGCAAAATGAAACTGCTCTGACATAAGAGGAAAGTTCTCTCTTAGACTGATGATGGTTGTTGAAAAGATGGGGTAGGTTTCAATGACCTGCTTTCACAGAGGGGGTGGATGTCACTGGCAGAATTGTATGTGGATTTTTGCTAGGTGAACGCTATTTATGAAGAGCCAAAGAGGGATCTTGTTATGCTTAGTAACTGGGGAAGAAGCTTATTGCTGATACTATGAAGTAACACATGCAGGGAAGAACAATCCTGCTATTACTGAGACTGTAATCTATTAGCACAGAAGGAAGTGATGTTGTAGAAATCTTACCGTGGTAAATCCAAATATCGATTAAATATTCAGGACTGGTCAAAAAAAAAAATTTATGGAAGAATGGCCAACAGCATGGAGATTGGCTACACTGGTCCATAAGCTGCCTGTGCCTTTGTCTTGACCTCTGGGTACAGTTCTGATCCCTGTATTTAAAGGAAGGCTGAGGGGGGAAAAAAAGGAGAGATAATAGAACTAGAAATGGGTGGCAGTAGTGATAAAGAGCAATTAAGTAGATTAAGAATCTTCAGCCTGGCAAAGAAATGGCTAAAGATGAAAATGATAAAAATCTATACAGGAGTATAATGGAAAATATGAACAGGGAATGCTCATTAACTGTCTTTTGTAGTACAAGACCCAGAGGGGATCAAATAAAATTATCAAGTGACAGATTCAGAAGAAGTAAGAGGTTGTATTTTATTATTTTTTTTTTATAGTGCATCGTTTAATTGTGAGTCCCTGTACTTACTAGGAGTTTATCTGGGTTTGGGCTTTCAGTGAAAAAGCATCACTTTACTTGGAAAAACACAAAGCCCGGTCCCTGAAGTCTGGGGAGCGATCCTGAGGAGCATCCTTGCAAGCTTTCTCTATCCTAGTGCTCTTCCCTGGACCTCTGTTCTCAGCCTTTCTAAAGACACAATAGGGGGGATAGATGTATCTTTGGTCTGACTGCAAATGGCTGTTAGTATGTAAAATGAAGACACATTGCAGTCCCCTAAAGAAAATGCTGACCATCTGCCACTCCAGATGCATAACAGAACTATTGGTAAAGAAAACATGTGGAGAAGGATATGTTTTTTTTTCTTGAGCCTAACTCCCCAAATTAAAAAAACAAAAAAAAAAACAAAAAAAAAAAAAAAAAAAAAAAACAAAACAAAAAAACCCCTCACATCTTTTCTTTGAAGACTGTACCTGTCTCTCTTGTACCGTGTCGATATGTACAGTTTAGTGCCTATATAGGGGAATTGAGATTCTTTGTTCTGAGGGGTTAGAATTCAGCTTAAATTTTGTGCTTGCTCAAAGTTGGGCATCTGTTAAATTGCAGTTTATCTTCAGATGGACTGAATTAAAAGCCTAAATGCAAAAACAAATTGGAAAACTTGCAGCAGGCTTACCCATACAATAAGATGTTTACCTGTATAATGAAATGAAAAGTACAGTTCTTGAGTCATGGGCATGGAAAATGAAGTCTCTTTTCCTACAAATATGTTGATATTACGCTAATATTCTTTCTTTATCCAAGCATACAAGGACTAAGCTATGTTAGGCTTGGACTGAGTATGGACTTGGAGGAAATTGGTTATTGAGAATAAAGGATTATTCTCGAGAATAATGTAGAATTATGTAGTCATCCGAATTAGGTAACAAATGAAAGAAGCGTCTCCCAATGGTAAGGCGTATGAGTTTGTGTGGAGATAACCAGCAGTGAGGTACAGAATCAGTGCAAAATACAGTGTTATGCCCTGTAAGGAGTTATAGGACTGGATGGTGGGGTATATACAAAGGTTAACTCTAACCCAGGAAAATTAGTTGTCTTGTTTTCCTGCAGTTGGTAGCAATAAATCAGCTTCTCCGGTGGGTGATACAGAGTACCCAAGCTGGTTTCTGTTCTGAATTACCCTCTAGAGGAGGCTTTTTCTGTCCAAACTGGCTGCAGACTGACAAGGGAGACAAAGATGACTGGCTTCTCTAAGTCAAAGTTGGCCTTTGAATATACCTATTCTATATGTTAGCATCAGATCTGATTTTTATAGGTGTTTTAGTAGGTCACTCTTTTCTGGTGGTACTAGGATAAAAATACATAGCAAGACAATACTAGCTAAACCCATTTGTCATGGTTTCATGAAGTGCTTATTTCATACTACTTCAAGTTCAGATTGTCTCACAAAGTTTTTTGTACTTGCCCTACAAAGAAGTATATTAAAATGAGACTAAAATACATTTCTGTTTAAGAAAAAAAAAAGTGAAATCAAAGAGGTTTTCTGAAATAAAAGAGAAATCACATAAAAATAAACCATCCTTTTTTAAAATTACAGAAGTTAGGCAACAAAGCCTGTTTTTAAGAAAGGGTTAATCATGTATACCACCAAATACCCCCAACATACTCCTCTTACCGAGGAATGGAAGAAGAGTCAGTCTTCTCATTAGCTCAGTTATTGTGATGATCTTCTTGAATGCTCTTTAGAGCTTTCCTATTTGTTCAACAAAAGCAAAACGTAATTCTGAGTCACTTTTTTTGTTTTAATTTCCTATAATGGAACATGATACAAAAGGAAAAATGTGCAGGAGAAATCTTGTTCTTCCTCTTTATTTGGTGCTTTGCACACTACGCTGGCAGTGTGACATTAGAGATTTTGATCAGCACAGCTGACAGTTAGTTTTAATTTTTTTTTTCCTAGAAGTAATTTGGTACCAGATATTATAGAACAGAGTAATGTACTCAGGGGGTTAGACTTCCACATCTGTTCAAAACCATGCTTTAAACCATACTGCATGGTCTTAAATAGATAAGAAAATGTACCAGCCAAGCACACTTCTCAACTAATATTTATTCCAGTGTTATCTCAGGTAGTGGACACTGCTGTATAATTTGTTTTTTTTTTTTTTTTATTTTTGTATNATTTGGTGCTTTGCACACTACGCTGGCAGTGTGACATTAGAGATTTTGATCAGCACAGCTGACAGTTAGTTTTAATTTTTTTTTTCCTAGAAGTAATTTGGTACCAGATATTATAGAACAGAGTAATGTACTCAGGGGGTTAGACTTCCACATCTGTTCAAAACCATGCTTTAAACCATACTGCATGGTCTTAAATAGATAAGAAAATGTACCAGCCAAGCACACTTCTCAACTAATATTTATTCCAGTGTTATCTCAGGTAGTGGACACTGCTGTATAATTTGTTTTTTTTCGGTTCCTTGGAAACAATTTCAGTTATACTTTTCTGACACAAAATTCTCTGAGAAGACAGGTTGTGTATTTTTGGTGTTATGAAACTTTTACAGAGGTACCAGTTTGGTAGTTTTTGTTGTTGTGTTTTGTGGTTTTGTTTTTTTGGTTTTTTTTTTTTTTTCCCCTTTTTAATATCAACTAGACGTGTTTTTCTTCCTTTGTTTTGGGCAGGGTGGCTGGCTCTGTAGTTATTCTCTAATCCCTTACAAATAGTTAATTGTACTTGCTAGTTTCTATCTGGATGGTTCGTAGTGTTCCTGATAATTGAGGTAGTTGTGCAGTCTATAATAGAAATAATAATGATTCTGAAGTCAAAATGAAAATCACATGCTGTCCTTGACAGTTTTCAGTTATATGAAGTCCATGTTGCTCACAAATAAAACTGTAAACTGTTATGGAACATTTGTTGATAAAATGGAAGCCAGAGCCCAAAACAAAAAAATTGCTTATCAAGTCTGCTGAGGCCACTGGCCAGTGCAGGTGTGCTTCTGACAGCACCTCCTACAGCCCTACATCCTGCTGGTTCCTGAGAACGCAAAGAAATTGCAAGTCTTCTAATTTAAGAGACTGAAACTTTTGCAGGTTGCTTTTTCTACTTTTAGATACGCTTTCTTTTCTGTTTTTGGTTTTGTTTTGTTTTGTATTTTTCTCATTCTTTGCTTTGCTGTGGTTTTACCTTTAATCATCACCCAAGTGCACAAAAGTTATTGTTAGGTCAAAATAAAAAAAAACCACAACACATCTTGGTGTTTCCTGAAACTTGTAAATATCACCTCCTTCCAGTCCATGCACAAATAATTTCTAATTGGAATGAATATTTAACAGCTTATTAAAGATGCAGATATAATGGTGGTATCTCCATTGACTCAAATACAGTGGTTTTATGCAGTTTAAAGAAGTTTTTAATTTGTTCAGTCAGAATGAACTAGACTACCCCAAGGGGTAGTGTGCTTGTGAGGGTTATTCAGCTTGGGGGTCAGTTGAATGATTTCTGATCTTTGAGACTGTAGCATAAGTACCTCAAATTCTGTTGTGTGCTTGGGTTAATCTAAAATGTTCCCAGGAATGTTGCCAGCCAAAAAACTCAAGAATCTTTTAATTTCTCCATGCTAGTGCCGGTCATGGCTCCACTTGCTCTCGTTTTCTGTGGTCCAGTTCTTTGGGGCAGTTTTCTGGAGTCAGTGGAAGACAAGGCTGCTCACCCAATGGAGCTGCTAGCCTCAGAGTTAAGTCGGGTCCCATATCTCTAAAGTCACTGACTGTGATTGTGCTGTAGTCACAATGCTGTCCTCTCAGGGAATTACCTGAGCTATTTACCATCAAACCATGTGGAAAGACTCTCCAGCTCATTTGCCTAAAAAAATGAGCGCAGGTACTTGTCCTTGAGAGATGATTTTGGATGGGAGGTGGAAGTAACACCCTCCCCAACAGCGCAGGATCCAGCTAAGCTGGGACTTAAGATCAGTGTCTGCACTTAGTTGGGCTTGGGTTGTGTCCAGCTTTGGCTGAGCACTCTGAATTGTCCTCCCAAGGCCTAGCTCTTTCCACTGCCTTGTTAAGGAGTCTGTCTTTCTGCAGCAGAGCTCTGGCTTCTGCTTTGGGGACCAACCTGCTACCAGCTAGGAGCACTAGTGCATGGCTTCTGTTGAGCCTTTTATTTCATCTAGTGTTTGGATCAGTGTCTGCAAGGTGGAATTTCAAGGAGCTGCAGCATCCAGAGATGGTAGCTGTTCTGGGGCAATACATTTCCTCATCCTTTTCATCAGCGTTATGTTTCCTAACTTTAAAGTCCCAAATACTGCTAGTAATCCACATCTCCGTGATGTGTCTGGCTAAAACTTGAGCTCTGCTGAACACTGTCCAAATGATTTTGTGTAAATCCTTGTCTGCTGCAGGTTTTTTTTGGTTTGTTTGGTTTTGGTTTTGTTGTTTCATGGGTTTTGGTTTTTTTTGTTGTTGTTTTGTCTTTGTTTTGTTTAAAAAAACCCAAACAAACTACTATAAATTGCAACTTGTAGATGTCAACTGAGAGTGGAAAGACAGTGGAACAGAACTGTAACTTCCCTTTCTGTTTGAACCTGGTCTGTGTTTCAAAAGGAAAAAAAAAGACTGGTTAGGTGCAATTTTGTGAATTAAAATATTATTTTTATTTTTTTTTTTTAAATACTGGGTAGTTGAGGGGAGAGAATCTGGTAAAATTGGAAAAGTGTTTAACAACTCTGCCACATGTCACTTTTTAACTCTGCATTAAGATTCCAACATGCAGAAGCTGGTCCATTCCAGCATAGAGCCACCGAGTGTTCACATGAAGTAGGACATTGACTAACATGGATGGAGACAAGTATGTCAATAAGACTCTTCTGGGCTTAAAGTCTCGGTGATTTATGTAAAGAGTTCTGTAGTATTTGCTCTGTGTATTTCCCCCTGCCTCCCCTCCTCATGCTCTTAAAATTCTTAAATCAGGACCAGTTTCTTTTGGTTAAAATACACAGCTCTATTATTGAGAGAATCTTCTGTTTAAAATAGTTACTATTGCTCCAGCATTGTCCTACAGAGCCAAAAAATAACTGCAAGAATTTATTGCAGAAAGAGCTTTTGAATTTTTTCTTTCACAAAATCTTTCAGTGAAAAGAAATAATTAAAAAAAAATAGAATATTTAAACCATCTATACTTTTTTCTTTTTTTAGAGACTGACTTGGAAAATTTCAACATAAAAAAAGGATTGATTTGTATTTATGGGGCTGAGGCATAGGGGAGAGTGCTAGCAGTACTCATAATGAGTTTTGAAACGTTCAGAAAGTATTTGTCATTCCAAAAAATTTGTTTATAGGTCCTTTGATTCAGGAAACTTAGAAAGCTCATAAGAATTTGAAGCCACATGGACAACTTTATTGCTTAGTAGTTTGAGCTGTTCATAAACTGTGACTGCCTTAATAATTACTTTGAGCTTGATTTCATTTTAATGATTTAGAAGAAAATTTTGTCTCACAGAAATTACTTAATTAATGAGAAGTAAAACAAAATGAAATGTCTTAGAACATGGTGAAAGGATGATCAAATGTATGGATGAAATAAAGTTGGGAAATTCTTAGGGAATGAGAATTAAATCAAACTTAGCTGTGAAACTTTTGATATAGTATAAAAATTGAAGTTTTAGAAAAACATGTGGCCTTTACCAAAAGCATAAGTATTAAGTAACTCAGTGAAGTAACTGATGGGCGGTGGTTCTTGGGCAAGAATTTTGAAGGTAGCAGTAGAAGTTAAGTAGCAGTGTAGGAAAGAGAAACATGCTTAGATTTAATGTCCATCAGGTCTTTACACTTAATGAAATAGGAGGTTGTGACAAAAATTTATCAAAAGGCCTGGGGAATAAACAACAAAGGGAAAAGGTAGCCCAGGCAAAAAATATCAGTGAATACCTAAACAGATAATATTAAAAAGGTCCATTTAATAGTAATTTTATCAAATAAATCTTGTTACATGTGACATTTTTATTATTATTTTTTAATCTGAATTTTGATTGCTACCTGCTTGCTGAGGTCTTTTTCTTATTATTTTTCACTGGTCATACTCTGTCAAAGTATGTCCAACTAGTTGTCCACATCTGAACTGGGGAATATTTTATCTAGAGAATGCTAGGCATCTTCAGTCCTTGGACTTGCTATTTCATATGGAAGTGTATCAGAACTGATTAAAAAGTTTTGTCTTAGTCCAAATGTTTTTTAAATACCACAGGGCTTTCCTTGAGTGGCAGTTGTGCGTTTTCTTTCTCATGTGGTGAAAGAAATGCTGCTGTCTTATTATTAAAGTTTACAGATGTTTTCATTGTCTGCTCTAGTTCTCTCAAATGTTCTTTTACATTTTCCATCACCAGCCTGTATTACTACAAGATCTTAGTGAGCAAGCTTCTCTTTTCTTATCTTAAACTGGTTACAAAGTTACAGTTTACAGTCTTGGTTTTTTTTTTTGTTTGTTTGTTTTTTTTTTTGACACCGAATGTTACTTTTTCTCAAGCTGTTTTTACTGAAGTCTTCATTATTATCATCTCCCCACCCCTTCGCACCCACTCCCCAATAAATCCATTTTATGCTCCCCCTTTGTAAGGGTAGACTCTTTTGCCCTCTTTCAGGCACTTTCTGCTGGAGTGTTAGTTGAAGGACGCTAACTTTGACTTTGGTGGGGCACGTGCAAAGGCTATCTGTAGTCTAATGGGAATACTGTCTGGTTCCTCACTGGCTAGTGGAAAATGATTGGGGTTTTTAGGGCAATTTTGAGTTTCCAAGTTAGGCTTTTTGTTAAAATTTCCCTCCAGAGAAAGCCATGACTCTTGCAGATAGTGCCAGCTGAATTTCTCTTCTGCTGTTTCTGCAAGTCCTGTAAGTGAAGGGTAGAGGCTCCTTTCTGACTCCTGTATCTGCAGCAAGGCTGAATGTGATGGCCCCCGAAGAGCTAGATCTCCTTGCCTATGGTACCTGGATGTATCAGAAGAAATAAGGTGGTTGGCTGAGAATTACACTTTTTTTTTGTGTGTGTGTGTGTGACTGGGTTTTTATGTTGGTTTAAACTGTATATGCTTCATACAAATTGTACCCTGCAAGGATACCCTGCATCAGTACTTTGAGTTGTGTTTCTGTTTTGTGTGACTGTTAGAAGTTAAAGAATCCAAACAGTTTAGCTGGGATTTTTTCAGGGTGCCTCACATATAATGGGGCTGCAAACACTTGGTGGCTGGTGTCACTGGCTTCATAATGTAGTTAATTACTTTTTATCATAGTTCTAAATCTGTCCTGATTTGCCCTGTAGAAAGCTGTATTTCTCTCTTGCCTAAATTGAATAGACATCTGGTACATGGCTATAACATTATATGGTGCTATTACAAACTTGTCACCAATGAACTTGTTTTACTCAAGGAACTGAGCTTTTGTACTATGTTCCCATCTTTGTTCTGGAAAACGTTGAGACCTCTACAGAGGAAAGGCTCTGTTTGTGACCTCAGAGGTCTTATTCCTTATCCCTTTGTGTGGTTGTGTAAAGGTCTGCTTCCAGGCTGCTATTAAATCCATAATTATCTTCTGCTACTAAGGATATGCATGATGCTTCACAATCCATATTTTTCAGGACTTTTTGGGTAGAGATACTGTTTTCTTTCTTCTTCTAAATTAGCTTTTTGCAGAATGTTAGACAAGAGATGAAGCCTTTGCTGTGTCCTCTTTTCCTTTCTCTTAATTCATTATTTTCTCTTTCCCGTTATATCAGTAGTTAGTCTATCTAGTCTCATTCAGAAAGTTTACCTCAAATGTAAATACTTATGAGTTTGGAATTTAACTTAAAAATATGTATTTGTAATACTTCTGGGTTTTGTATCTTACATAATTCCTGTGGAAACCCATTGTTGAAACCTGAACAATGTTGCTTAAATTCTGTTTATTGGTTTTTAATGTGGGTGGTTTTAGTATTTGCACTTCTTGACCTTGCTGTTATTTTACAGAATTTTTTTTTCATTTTCTTTTTTACATTTTCATTCTGTCTTTTTTTTTTTCTATGTATACTGGGAGGGAATTGATAGTGGCACAAGTATGCAGAGGTGTGCAGAGAAGCATGATCTCTGAAGCATGGTCTCAGAGAAGCATGTGATGTATAGAATTAAATTGTTTATTTGATGATAATAGCTTGCTTAATACTATACCTAAAATCTAAGTTTGGAAGAAGAACATGGGGAATTCCTTTAAAAAGTTACACAAGTAGAAAAAAAAATAACAGACGGTGATTAATTACTTTATTGCAAAAGGGGAGCTTTTTGTATGTCCTCTTGGTTTGAAATGAGTTGCTGTATGTTGAGAAGGTAGAGACTGGCAGAAGTAAGACTTTCCTGTCTTACTAAGTTGTGAGATCAGGAAATAACTAAATTTACCATAAGGAGTTTACCTAACTAACCACAACCTTTTACTAATACGTTCACTTTGTCCTCACATAAAAATTTTGAAATAAAAATGCCAGTACTCATATGTCACTGATGGGAAGTAAAAGGCAGTATTTTGGTCATAATTGGTAGGAGGCAAGACTGACATTCACATGTGTTTTCCCCAATTACAGAATGAGCAAAAAATATTTCATAGAAATTAAATTATTTCTTAACTTTTTTGTCATGCTTACCTGCTACTTGGAAATGCTTGTGCTTTCCCACTCTTAATGCTTAGTCTTTAAAAGTGGTTTTCTTTAAATTGGCGATACGTTATTTATTTAAAATGTTAAGTATTTTCTTTAGATCCCCATCTTCAGCTTTAGCATGGCCCTCAGCATCTTGTTTTCAAGGGCAGAAACATCCTTACGCTATCTTTTCAAATCTCCTGCATGCCAAAGGACACAGCAGTGTGCTCAGCCATGATTCTGCTGGGCTCAATACCTTGCAAAATTTAAGGGGATGACAGAGAATCTATCACTTGGCATGGTACTCTGTTCAAACAAATTATCCTCACTGATAATTTATACAGACTTAAATCCTCAAGTCCCACTTGAAGACTCTTTGTTTTTATCCCTTAAATCACTTGGAGCTTTTTCTATTTCTTCTCCAATTTCTTTAGAACCTTCTGCATGCAGTTCCAATGTCTATAATCTAGTATTGATCTCGCCACACATAGAAAAAGCAAGATCAGCAAACTTATTTCTGTTAGGTGTCTAGGCACTGACCTAAGCCTTTTTTTACCAGAACACTGTCTGCTGGGCACATGTCAAGTGATTTCCTCAAGAAAGTTGCTGCTGTCTACATTGTAGTCCCAGGTTTCAGACATGCACCAACTTTCTGTGTTCTTGGAGGAGTATGACCTTGTGTTTGCATTACAGTTTGCCTTCAATGTGCGTTATTCAGGGAAATTCTGCGTCTGACTTGAGATAAGTCTGCTCATGTAGGGTATCTGAGTTTCACAGGACTCCTTTAGACCTGATTCTGCTCAATGAGCCTTGACTCAAAACAGTCCTAAACTATGTCTTCTCTAACTCCTTGTGTCTTGTAATTATTTTAAAATGAGTTGTCTACATCTATTCTTACTCACATTTAACATTACACTTTTCAATTAAGTCAAGCTGTACCTTCCTCTTACACAGAGAAAAAACTTGAAAGACTTAACTTTTCCCTACAAACTCTAGGAGCTCTTGAGAACTTCCCTGCTCATGGTTTGCCTCTTTGTAGTCTGTTTTTATCTTTCTCTTAAGTTGGAAATTTTATTTGATTTCTCTTTTTTTTTTTTTTTCTTTTTTTTTTCCCCCTAAGCTAGAGGACACCCATGTAGGCTACAGTCACTTTCTTCCTCTGTGGTCTTGACCACCTGCAGACACATCTGGGGTGCCTTTGTTAGAGGTTACAAGTCCTAGCCTGGTTGGTTAACTGCAAGAGCAGGTCTCTATGGAGAACCTCATACAGGAATAAGAGCTGCACTGCTTGGCATTCAGCCTCACTTTGTCTGATGGCTTGCAGTTGTCAATCTTCCAACTGTGGAAGGGAGAGATTTAAAATGTCTGACCTTCCATGCCTTCTGTTCGTATGTTTTGAGACACTGTCTTATGAAGTAATTCCATGGTGTACAGCATCTTGTGCTAAACTAAGGTTTCTCATGTTATTGTTTGTATTTATAGAACTTTTCTGGAGGCTTTCAAAACCCGCTTAGAGCTGCTTACAAGTTAAATAACTCTCTTCTAATGTTCTAGTTTATTAAAATTACTTTGGAAATGTAATGCCATCTTAAATTAAAGCAGGCATTCATCTCTTCCACAGGTTCTTCACCTTCTACTTAATCTTAGCAGGTCTTTCTGAAGCCCATGTCTGGTAGTTTGTAACTCAACACAAGCAGACTTAACCAGGTTTTCCAAAGTTCCTTTTCTCGTAAAAGCAGTCCATTATGTCTCCCTCTTTCTGCGTCATAGATGATGGCAATGGTAGGTAAATAGGTACTGGACACTCTTCTTAACTGTGCAATGTGCTAGCAGAGCTGCCTGACAAATCTGGGAGGAAATGTGAACAGCATTTCTTTCCTTATGATGCTATATGAAACATTGGCCTTTGCATGAATAAAGTTGGAACTATTGATCTGTTTTGGACAACTGACAAGTAAGGATTGGGACAGAGGTGTTCAGCTTCCCCCACGTGTGCTTTCCATGCTCTTAAAACTATCCTTTTTTTCTTTATCAGCCTATTACATGTTGCAACAGTGATTGGCTTTGGCAGACACTAAGTGGTCCTGGTGTGTGGTGGTTGCCTATAACAAATTACCCTCCAAGGAATGCGACTGTAGAGCTTCAGCCTAAAGACTTGGGGTTTTTAATACAAAAACTTATTCTATATTCCTATCCAACAGATAGGGCTATCCTAGACCAGTGCTGCTCAGCTGCTGAAGTCTATACATGGCTTGACAGGAATGTTCATGTAATCTGCTTTTCCTGTGGCTTCTTCAATGCAGACCCTGTGGATTTGGAGATAGCAGCCTATTACTGCCGCTGTTCTCCCTACAGCCCCTCTATTGTCACTCCACCTACTGCTCCTCTGGAATCTCTATGTCTGCATATGGGTTGTCACCACCAGCATAATTCAGTTTATGTGGGTCCTTTCCTTATCTCTATGTGAGTTGTCACTGGGGATAACTGAGGCCTCTTATAAGAAGTGTGAATGATCTAAGCAGTAATTGCCCATTCCTGGCAGTTGTTTTCCCATCCCAGAGGGTAGGTGAGGATACAGACTGTGTCTGTAATGTATATTCAGGAACGATGCTTTGAGAGAGCATCCAGGGTTTGTGCAGTCTGTGTAGTGCCTATGTGAATTTGTGCTGTCAAGATATTCGGAGGTCCAGTGTGTAAATGAGGGGTGATGCTGTTGGTGTCTCTCAAGACATTAACGGGTTTGGGGCAGGAGATATAGAGTAGTAGTGTTTGGTAGTGCCATGCCATCACATCTCTTTGAGTCCAGTGTAAAGTTTTGAGGGGCTGGGGGTGTTGCTTCTCAGCTAGTCTGGTTTGTTAAAGTGGCCATGAACTTATGAGGAAGTGTTGGAAACTGGAGAAGCCAGTCATAGTGAGAATAGTGGGACTCTTTTATATGTCCCCCTGGGATATCAAGTTGCTTACCCTAGCAAACCATTTTTTGGGTGGGTGGGGGAATTCAGAACTCACCCTCCCACACACACTGTATTTGTGCTTTTTTTTTTTTGCCCTTTGGGGAAAGGGAGCAGAGCTGCAAAGCAAGAAACTGATCTTGTCATTGGGAGCTAGGAAGGGCCAAAGCTAAATGCACAACAGGATGATAATGAACTATGGAATGTACAACTCCTGTGGTGTTGAAGTGACTTAAAAATAAAAGATGTGCTAGAATGGAGTTATGTTACTTTCAGTGTTAAGAGTGCAGCATAATAGAACTCAAAACTAAAAATGGACTGGGGGTGTGAAAGCTCAGACATTGTTTTGACTGAGGTGAGATCCATCCTACAGACTATTCAGGCCTCTGAAAGCAGAAAACCAGCTAAAGAGAGTTGAATGGGTTGTTTCAGGTAAAAGTCTGTAGACAGTCCTTACATATTTAAAAACAGTGAGCATGTTGGTATTTTCCTGGAAAAATGAAGGGTTTGTTTCTGAGCAAAGAGTTTAAATTAAGAGAAGGGGGGGAATCACACTGTTGTACACGTCATGAAAAATAGGGGAACAATGTAGATCTGGACTTCTATTCCCAATAGGTTTTTTTCTTTTCTGTGTTCCCTAGTACATGCTAAAAATATTTGCAATATCTTAACATCTGCATTGTTATGAAAAATGGCATGTCTTTGTTTTGTTTTCAGCTGTGTCATTCTTGCATTACAGTTTTTTCCATGTGCTCTCTTCAGTTGGGATGTGAAGCTATTTTCTTTTGTCAGATGTAGACCTGACTCCAGAACTGTACTGCACACCACTTGGAATAAGTTATTTCTTTTGTTCTGCCTCAAAAATCCCGCCAATCTGTATGTTGGGGAATGTGGAGCTACGTGAGTGTGAAAGTGTCTGCTGATTTGCAGAGAGGGGCAGTAAATAGGGCAAAAATAAAGAGAGCTAAGCCTCTTTAAATGTAGAAAAAAATGGAGGCTGAAGAAAGACTGGGTATGTGGGTGTGTTTTGCATGCTACTATGTATTAGCATTTCTAATCTTAAGTGCATCAGTGTGTCCCACTTATTTGTGCATCCCATTCTGCAAGGCAGACCCTCTCTCTCATGGCTCTGCCTGCCCCTGACAGGCTCCTAAACACCATGTGTTTAGATGGGTGAGTGAAGGTTGACCGAAGTTCTGATTCACATATCAAGCAGAAGCAGCAAAACAGCCAAGAAACAGGGCCAGACTTGCTGTGAACACATAGAAGGAAAACATTAAGACAGATGGGTAGTGAGGACAAGATGGCAGTAGGTGAGGGACAGCAAGGGGAAGGTCATTAGCTGGTGGATGCTGCTGCCTTCCAGTGCACTGCCTCCTGGAACGCAAGATACCTGAACTCCTCTCTCTGTTTTTTTTTTGTTTGTTTGTTTGTTTGTTTTTTTACACCTAGTCTGGGGCACTGTAAAAGATACTCACCCACTGATTATGGTTTCTTGATTGACTCAAGCAATAGAGCTGAGTATTAATGCTCATATTCTGTCTCTGTTATGCAGTTGTCACTAGATTGCCTCAAAAAAGTAATTTGACTGCCTGGTTTGATTACTTACTTTCTTTTCGCCACCTCTAAAGATGAAGAAAGCTTGCATGTACACAACACACTTTAAAAGACATGTTAAAGGGAATAAGCCAGGCTGCTGGAACTGGGAAATGCTGAAATTGATGTTGCACATGTTACTTTAATCCTGCTTGCTTGGGTGTATGTGTTGGTGCAAAGTCTTCTAATACATGGTAAGTATTGGAAGAAGAAACGTGCCTGGGATGAAATGATTTAGCTCATGAGATGAATAGGGGATATGTAGCAGATAAGATGATCACAGATGTTCCTGAGATGGTTTGCTTGCACAGAGCAAGCTGTAGCACACACCCATCTGCCCTAAGCAACATCCTCTTCCCAGGGGTTTCTGCCAGGCACCTGAGTCTGCAACTGCACTCTTCTGGGCAACGGCAGTCTGGAGTTTACATATGCTTAGTGCCTTCCCCTGGAGAATTCTTAGAGGTAGAGGTTTTGCTTTTTTGTCCCCTTGTGGTGAACCAGCAGTGTGGCAGCAGTTCCTGGACTCATACAAGGTTCCCGTGTGCTACTAGGGAGGTGCTGGGCTGTGCAGTCAGTCTTCATTTATTGTTTTGAAGTAGCCAGCATCCTGCTAATGGTGCACGTGCTGTACTTGGGGAACATCTCATATCTAAATTTCTTCTTGTCACAAGAGTGGAAAAGTGTGAATGACATAGGGCACCGGGCAAGGACAGAGAAGGATCTCATGGCTAAGACATCAGATGGTATGAGAGCATGCTGAATTCTGACACTGCTGCCCGTACTGCAGAGTTCCTGCATGAAGCTGTCATTTTGTGGCCAACTGCTTAAATGCCAGTGCATGTCTTCGTTTCTAGATTTCCAAATAAACTCCAGGAGCCACGTGATCATTCAAAGCCAGTTTTAGATGATTTACCATGAGGAATTCAATAAAAGGCACAACCCCTATTAAGGTCTAATAGGGAGTGAGACTTAACTATTGAATAGATTACACGAGATTTGAAGAATGGGACAGCTTGGGGTCTGGAATGGTCTAGTGTTTGAATGTACAATTTTAAGTCAAACACAGCTTACTGGGATTTCACCTCTTTCTCCCTCCCCCAATTTTTATATTCCCCAGAGACCAATGAGCATAAATAGAAGGCAATAGATCTGTCAGTTAATCTATAGCTCATTTCTATATTAAGTTAGTTTTAAATAGCATTAAAGGCTCAGTTTAGCAAAGCACTTAGTAAGGCATCTAACTGCATATTTGAATTGAGGCCAGGATTGATAAACTTGGATACAGTGTGATAATACATTGTAATAGGAACACTACATCCATAATGGTTAATGTGTATGTCCCAAACAGGACTGTATCTGCTGAGATTCCCGTTCAGAGGTTTCCAAGCTGATTAACTTATGGGTTTGGTCACACATTTCCAGTAAGAATGGGATAACAAGGAATTTTTTTTTTTTTGGAAGTAATAGATTTATAAGCAAATAATATTTTTTTAATTTCCCCAAATATCGGCTATCAGCCACAGAGCTCGCTCTCATTTTCATTCCCTGAGCACTTCTTTATTTTTTGCAGTAGCTACTGGCCCTTGCTGTCCCTACATGAGATGCAGTTACAGCAGGTTTTCTGAAAGAATGTTCTGAGACTACAGAAAACTGGAAAGGGAAAAAAACAGGACAAATATTTATCCCCCCTTTTAAGAGGATAACTGCCCAGAGGTCTGCCTGTTGGAAGTTGTGGAAGTCTTATCTGTATTTTTTTGCATTTTTTTTAAGCTAGCAAATAGTGTCTTTTAATTGTAAAAAGCTCATTACAGTGACCTTCTAGACACAATTTAAATGCTTCCCCATTAAATTAAGAATGAGTATTGTTTTAATGCTAGTTTATTTGAAGGATTTTTTTTTTCCTTTCCATTTGTTGTTAATAGACTGAAGTTGATAAATTCAGAAAATCCTTCATGAGAGAGAATGGTGTTTCCTACTGTATCTTCAAAATATTTGGGCTTTGTGGGCATTTGATCAATGTGTTAAAAAAACATGATTTGAATTAGAATTTAATAAATCTATTACCAACTTCATTTATGGAAAATTTAATAAGTCTATTACTTTCATTTATGGAAAAAGCAAAAAAGGAGAGTTCATTTTCTTATAATTTGATATCCTCAGCTGAAGGATTGTCTGGAAATCCTCCCACAAATTGAGCATAACAGCTGACAAAGTAGTATTTTACTGTACAGTGATAGGGCACCTTTCTACTCTTCTAGTTTATAACAATCTTAATTTTGAGGCTCTCTGGGGACAAAATTACCAGGGTTTTTTTTGTGAATTTCTGCTAATCTTTTAGAGATCATAGCTAAGTCATAGTAAATGCTAATTTCACACTTTCACTTTTTTCTTTAAAAGGAAAGCTTAAGTAAATTTTATGAATATTACTTATAAATATGTTTCTGCTAGGCAAAATAATAAAGTATAACTTCCTTTTATTTGTTTTTTGTAGATGTTATCATAAAAGTAATTATATCACTTTTTTCTTTTCCATATCTAGACTCTTGCTTTCTGTATGCATAAAGAGCTAATTTTTTTCTTTTTAAAAAAAAAACAAAAAAACACAAAGCAAGCAAATCCAACCAAACAAAAAACCCCAAACAAACAAAAAAACAAACCCAAAACAAAGAGGCAACAATGAAGTGTTTTCATTAGGAACATAATCCTGTATTCCTATATTGGCTCATCTGGCTACATCATATTCCTCTAGTATGTAGCTGCAACTGGCTCATAGTTGTAGAGGAATTGCGTGTGTATGGATAGGTGATGTGTCTTTAAATTAGAATTTGCTTTAACCCAACAACACTGAAAACAGTAGGCATGGAAGGGTAATCTGCGGTTTTCCCTCTTCCTGAAATAACTGTTCTATAAAAAATATTTTTCAGTATTGTTTTCTGTTGCATTTCAGACTCAAAAAAAAGCTAGGTAACTGATACTGGCTTAGAGAGTGACCTTTCTTTTTTTTTTTTTTTTTTTTTTTTTTTTGCCNTACTGATTCTGGGTTAGGAGGTGTCCCTTTTTTTTTTTTTTTTTTTTTTTTTTTTTTGCCAGCTCTCGCAAATGTATTAGGCAAACTTGAATATTTGTTTGATATATATCCCTTATGTTTTATACATGTGTGTGTATACATATATATATATATAAAATTATATGCCAGGTGTGTGTATATAGATATCTATATCTATCTAACTTCCTCTGGTTGCTTCTGGCATTGTGACAGAGACAAAATGTTTTTACTTCAATACTAATGCTTCTCTCAGTAGGTGATTTGTAAATGTAGTTGTCCTGTGTATCTAACTCCTCTTCTGGAGCTACTCCTACAGAGAACATACTAAGGGACTATCGCCGTGTGCTTCATATGAACAAATAAAGAGCAGGCATGAAATTTTGATGCTGAAGTCAATGGCAAAAGCCCTGTTGACTCCAGTGGGATGAGGATGTGTGGGGAGATGATGCACCATAATCCACTAGTGTATTAAATCCTAGTGATTGTATTAAAACCTGTTGACCTCAGACATACCTTGTGGTGCTTCACCATGATTCACTGACTGTACCTTTCCCTTTAGCTTATGAAAACTAACTGAATTAGCAGCAAAATTCAGATGAATCTCAAAATCTGTTAGTGCTTTTGTTATGATTAGCACCAAGTTAAAATGCTATTGGAAAGGTGTTCAAAAAAATCAGCCTCGGTTAGTTTTAAGTGTGGTTTTTGTTGTTGTTTTTTGATGGTGTTTTTAAGGACCTTGTTCTGTCATGGGCTTCTACTGTTTTGGAAAAAAAATATTTCCCTTCAGTTGTAGATTCTGCGGTAACATAATGACCACGAGTATTGATAAGTCAACCCAGACTTGAGAAACTTAATGGCATGATGTGGTGAAAGTAATGAAATAATATAAGGAATGAGGGGCCATTTAGGGTTAGATGTGCTGTACTTCCAATGCACGTCCTTCTGCAATTAATGACACATATAAATCACACTAATACGGCATCTTACATTTGTAGCATTAAAAAATTGTGTGGCTAAGGTCAGCTCTCTATAGCATAGTCATCAAATCCTATGGTGCATACTGTGACTTTTTTGGGCTATGTGAGTGCTTAGGTGTCAAAATTAAAGCAACCCTAACCCTCTTAGGCCTTGCAGAATTTGTGCTGCATTTGTAAACTTTAAATCCAACTGGTCAAGTATAGATGATATGGGTATTGTTCCTCTACATGATGTAAGTTAAAAATGGAGTAGTTCTGAAGCATTAATCTAACATTTTGTTGCAAGATCCATGAATACTAGTGAGATGCTACAAAGCTGCTTATTGCTTTTCATCTAAAGGGAGATTGATGAATTGCTCTGTAGAAAACAATAAAACTTGAAGATAGTATCTAGAATATCAACATCTAGTATTTGTGATAATAGAATATCATACACAGTAGTTTTAGGATTTTAAATACTCAATTTATTCAGAACATATGTATTAATCTTGTTTGAAAAATGTAAAGCCACATCCTTGGTAGCTTACAGATATGCTAATTTTACCAAGAGTTGCCAAGAAGTAGTTGACAGTTTGGACCAAGGATTGCTGTGGTTGCTATGTGCAAAAGCCTAGAACAAGCCAGCGGGAAATAATACCAGGGTGGGAAAGTATTGCTATGGTTACAGAGTATTTTCTTTAAAGGAGAGGTGGATAACACAGCAAGAATCGCTGAAACTTAGGTAATACTGTATTATACAAGCAGCAAAAAAGAATGAAAGATAATAACTGTCTTGTGCTCTTAATGGCATTTTGTTAGTTTCCAGCAAAGAGGGATTTAATTAAAGTAGGAATAATTTGTGAAAGCTTTGTTAGAAAAATATACTTAGCTTTTATTTTGTAAAAGTGGAATGCCATATTTTTTGCATATTTTGGCTGTGTCTCTTTGTTTTTTAAAACAAAAAGATTGGAGTTTTTTTTGTCAAGTGGATTAAGACTTCATCTAAAAAGAACAAAAATGCAATTATACTCAAATGATCTAATCCATGTGAACTCTTAAATCAGTTTTCCAGTACATTACAACCTGTAAAATAACTATGTTTTGCAAAAATGCATGTAATGCAAAAATAATTACAAAATACAATAAAAACTCTAATAAATAATAAAAACCTGCTTTAAGTGATGCTGTAAATCTGAGCTGTAAACTTCAACTAGGAAAAATCCTTTTACACTCATAGACATCGTCTAGATTCAGTTGTAATAACCTCTGATGGCTTGATCCTGAAAACCAGGAACTGGAAGACCTGCACAGCTCAAATTTTCCATTTTTGAGATCTGGGAAGATAATATGTTCTCTTCTGCCATCTTTATCAAGAGATATGTACATGTTTGAAGCATGTAGATGGCATAGAATGGGCCATACCCAGTTCACCCTGTTCCACCAGCTGTTCAGAAGGGTTCAGCTGGGAAAGGTAGGGCTGGGGACCAAGCAGTCCTGGGGGAGGGACAGAACAAATCTGTGCTCTGGGACCAAGAAAAGGGAAACTGTAAGAAGTGGCTTTTTCATGGCTACTGTACTGCATTTATCCATCACTCTAATAGCCATGCTTCTGGAAGCTACATTTCTCAACTGCACTTTGAGGCCCATTGGTGTAGTTCACTTGAGTCTGGCTGCTGGAACCACATGTAGAAGACAAAACTCCTGAGCTGCATAACTGTAGTGAAGGTCTACTCCTGATCCTGGCTAACATGACAGCTTTGTTTTTGGTCCATGCTGGAAGGCATGAAGAGAATTGATTGTGCTGGAGAGTAAAGGATAGAGAGAGGCTCACAGAAGCCCATTCTTTTTTAGAACGTGATTCCACCATGCCAAATAAATTGTCCATGTCCCATCTATGCCTTGGGCACATTTTCCTGACAGTAAGAAGGGTGAGGATTTAAATTGTCATGTGAAATATGTTTAGCTATTTGTGACTGTTTCCTGTAGCTTTATTGCTTTTTGGCCTGTTCTATGAGATTGGCATTCGAAACTTGGAGGTGAGGTCCTGCCCTCTTCCTTGCTCTTGACAAGTATATCCAAACGTGGAAATAACCTGCTGTACCTAGTAGTGCAGATGCTGCCTATTTCAACTGAGAGCAAAGAGGCTCTTTAAGATAATCTTACAGCTTTACTGGAGAAATCCTGACTTTTATGCAGTGGATACATAAAACGGACTATGAAGTACAAACGGGGAAAGAACGGTCCTGACTGGGACTGATTATATGGAGGCTGGAGTTCATCTGTGTAGGAATACTGAGGCAAGGGCTCTGGCGAGAGAAGTCTAGGATAAAGACCTGAGATGGAGAAGAAGCAAGGGAAGTAGGGAGATGAGGGATTGTCACTTGAGCATGGAGAATAGAGAACTCAAGCAAGAAGTCCCAAGAGGAGGATAAGAACTGGGATTTGGAAACCTGATGGTCTTGAGACTGGGATTAAATGAGGAACTGGAGACAGTGAAGAGCATAATTGTGCTGAGGTTCAGTGCTTGGAAGCTTGAGTAAATGAATAACAATTCTCATAAGGAAAAAACAAAGTATAAAAGCAGAAGTCATCAAGGTTGAGGAAATGGGTCAAAAGTGTTCAACTCAAGTATGCTGCTCTCTGCTGTGAAAAGCCAAAGATTTCTGAGCATGGCCTACCATATTTTCTTATTTGTCAGATGCCATTTGACTCATTGTCAAAATAATGGCTCATAAAAGAAAGGATCTTATTGCTGTAGCTACTCTCTTCATTAGTACAAATGACAGAGGTCTGCAGTGTGGATCCAATCATTCCACTCTGTGGTCAGGTATTGTTTCCACTTTTTTTTTGTACCCCTAGGGCTTTAAAAATATACTAAATAAAAAATGATTAAAAAGTTGACTAGTAAGACAGTAAAATCGGGTGCTAAAAAATTAACCAAGGTTGGAATTAACTTTGGCAATGCTGTCTTAGCTCACTAATTCTGACTGTATAGTCTGTATAGTCCTGATAGAGGATCCAATTACACATTCATGTAAGGCTTATTTCAAGGGACTTCTTCCACTCACAAGTTCAGGTGGATTTGTCTGAGGCTGCATCAAATTTGAGAGCTACAGACCCTGAAAGATGTCTGATAAATGAGAAAAGTTTGAAAAACAAACAAACAAACAAACAAAAAACAAACCAAAACCAACCAACCAAACAAAAAACTTAAGGGATGGGCAACTGGGTGGTGCCCTGGGACTCTGCTCCTGCTTCTTTCACAGAGATCCAAAAGACATCCTCCATTGAGTCCTTCACTCCTGTTGAAAAGCTGGTTTGCTTACTCATTTATGCTGCTTTTGGAGTTTCTGACTGTTTGATTGTTGGCAGTGCTGAGCAGTCTTTTCCTTCAGTGAGGTTAGTGGTACGTGTATTTTGAAGATCTCTGACTCCTGGCTGGTGAAAACTTAATCAGAGATGATTGCCACCTGGCTGAGAACCACTGGCATGTCTTGCTGTGGGGATAGCTGAGGTAGTTTTGAAGCAGCTGCTGAATGATTGCAGTTTACAGCTCAGCCTGTTAGATCACCTGGCACCATCT
The DNA here is from genome assembly GCA_013398155.1 of Pedionomus torquatus. Classification (NCBI taxonomy): domain Eukaryota; kingdom Metazoa; phylum Chordata; class Aves; order Charadriiformes; family Pedionomidae; genus Pedionomus; species Pedionomus torquatus. Next base: position 289,974 of record VZRU01009164.1, read on the forward strand.
CTCTTTTTCTTTGCTATAGCGTAAATCCAAAGACCACACAGACAGTGGTACTTTAAGCCTTACTTTCTTAACACTTCAGTTCTCCTGGTGCGAAATGAAGATAATTCTCGTCCCTTTTTTTTTATAGGGAAATGATGCTTATAAGTATTATGGAAGTCAATTTCACAACATAGGTACAGTGGTATATGTAAACTCATGAAGAAATTTGTGATGTCTCAAAGCTGGTTACAGCAGGAGAGCCTATGGCAGAGTAAACTGAAAATACGGTTTTACTCTTTGAGTAAACGGCTCATGATCATGTGCACTGAAGGGCATGAGACCTGTAAAAGAAAAATAACCCTAGGTTTTTAGCAATAACTGAGGAATGTGATCATGGTGTGTGCCCACATAAAGGAAAATGGACTTAAGGTTGCACTAGCATCCTTCAGTCTCATCCCATCTGCCTTCTGAGTGCTCAGCTTAAGACTGTTTAAGATAGATTTTTGTGTGTTATACATATTCAGAAGTACTGGTATTTTGCAGACCTGTGTGCCTTTTTATCTTGTTAATTATTTCATAAAGCAATAAATAACTGGAAATACTAATTCAGTGTTTACCTGATACAGCTTATTTAAGAGTTCTTAAAAGCTGCTCATCAGGCCAGTCCCCATGTGCCTCCATCTGGCTAACAACCTGAAAGATAGATCTAGAAAGTGATTGAGATCATCTCTGTAAAAATAATGAATTTCCATCCTGTTGTTAGGTGCAGTGGAAGCCTAGCATAACCAAACTTCACGTTTGGTAGGAGTGAGAACTTGTCTTCCTTTTCTCTGTCCTGTTCTTCTTCTAAACTCCTGCTTGAAAGCTAGCTTTCATTCCTTTTGCCAAGGTCCTCCCCTTCTTTTGTTTTCTTGTGATTCTCAAATTAAACAGGACTCAATTTAACTAGTGACATGCTATTGAAAAAGTTAGGCTTCTAGCCATGAAAACTGTGAACAGGCTATTTGAATTTTAATTAATGCTTCACATTTGCAGAGGATAAGTTTTTGAAATAAGCTGTTGAAAGTTTTTAAAGAGATAAAAATAATGGCAGTTTCTCAAAGACCAGAGAACTTCAACTCTTTCTTTTCTTATTTTTTTTAATTTATTTTTAAAGACAACTTTTTTCATAGTGTAACATTCCTTAATTTTTTGATACAGCACCAGTGAATGCAAGTGTAGGTCATGTGCAGAACATCACGGCTTATTAATAACAGCATTGAATAGCTGTAAGACAGCTTGGGCTAACCAATCCAGAGAGTAGGGTGCTTGATTGCTGGTCATCAGTCTGTCTATATGCTGTTATGTTTTTGATGTCCTGAATAATCCTGGTGAGATAACACTGAAGAACAATAGATAGTGAGCCCCTGAAATCTTCTGTCTTCTCTTCTACTGGGAGTGATGAAATAGTTTGGGTTGGAAGAAACCTTAAAGATTATCTTGTTCTAACCCTCCTGTTGTGGACAGGGACACCTCCTGTTAGAGCAGGTTGCTCAAAGCTCCATCCAGACTGGTCTTAAATACTTTCAGGCAAGGAGCATCCACAGCTTCTCGGGACAATCTGTTCCAGTGTCTTGCCACCCTCATACTAAATAATGTCTTCTTAATATATCTAATCTAAATCTCTTCTCTTTCAGTTTTAAACAATTAGCTCTTATCGTATCGCTCCACTCCCTGATAAAGGGTCCCCCCCATCTCTCCTGTAGGCTCCCTTCACATTGGAAGGCCACTATAAGGTCTCCCTGGAGCCTTCCCTTCTCCAGGCTGAACAGCCCCAACTCTCTCAGCCTATGTTCATAGGAGAGGTACTCCAGCCCTCTGATCGTTCTCATGGCCCTTTGCTGGACCCATTCCAACAGGTCCATGTCTTTCCTGTGCGAAGGGCCCCAGAGCTGGATGCAGTACTTCAGGTGGGGTCTCACGGAAGCAGAATAGAGGGGCAGAATCATCATCTCGCTCAACCTGCTGGCCACTCTGCTGGGGGTGCAGCCCAGGATGTGGTTGGCTTTCTGGGCTATGAGCATACATTGTGGGGTCATGTTAAGCTTCTCATGTTCCACTGCAGGCCTTTTGATTTTGACTATAATTATTGCTTGAGATTTCATAACAAGATACTAGTATGCTGAAAAATACTGAGCAGATGTTCTGACAGACAAATACAAGACAAATATTCTTTCTGATGAAAAAACCATTCACTTGCATAGGAACAGTCCAGGTACAAAAAAGATCATAGAATCATAAAATAGTTTGGGTTGGAAGGGACCTTAAAGATCATTGAGTTCCAACCCCCCTGCCATGGGCAGGGACACCTCCCACTAGACCAGGTTGCTCAAAGCCCCATCCAGCCTGGCCTTGAACACTTCCAGGGGTGGGGCATCCACAACTTCTCTGGGCAACCTGTTCCAGTGTCTCACACCCTTATAGTAAAGAATTTCTTCCTAATATCTAATCTAAAATCTCTCCTCTGAGATAGTTTTGTCCTCCTGTTTGTGTGCTTATGTACAGCTCAGTGAGATTATTCACAGGCATGTCACGTAGTAGCCATTAAGCCCCAAAAGGAGTCTTTAAGGATATTAATTCATGCTGCAACCACAAAATTAGTATTGTATATCAAACAGAAAATCACAGCACCAAGAGCCTGCAACTACAGCATGCCATGGTAACACCACAGAAGAAATGACAGTAATCGTTGGTACTGTGTCTCTTGACTGGACTTTCTGAAGAAGCAGAGTACATGCCAATATTACTTGCATTGCTGCTACTCCCTGAGGAATCAGTTCAGAGCTCTGATATCCATGTGCCTCTCCAAGCCAAGTGGTTGAATCTTATTTTCCTTTGATGTGTTTTGTATTGTGTTTTTTCATTACAATGCATTGATGGTAAAGGAAAAATATTTGAGGATACCTTTCCTTCTTTTTTCTTTTTAATTTGAAGAGGTCGTAGGTCTATAAATATTTCAGTGTGAAATGAATGAAAATATGGAGAACACTGGAAAAGATGTGAGGAAAACCTAAGCACTGGCGATGCGACTTTTTGCATGACAGATTCTATGATACTTCATTGGTGATATGAGGCACGGGTGCCTGTTAGGTTTTGGCTAATTTGCTTCTGCTCCCAGTATTTGAAGGGTTCTTTGTGAAATTTGTACTACAAGAAAAGACATGAGGACTCCTAATTTGTGTCCCTTTTTATGTAGTAGTAAGATGGCCTAGGTTTGCCCCCATTCCTTGTTGAATTACAAGTAGTTTCTAGTTTATTGCTGAACATGATTGCTCTTGCTTTGAGACAGACAATGTAAACACTTGTGTGAATAAAGAGATTTTATTGTCTTTTATGAAGGGGAGGGTTATTGCAGTAAGGTGGAAGTTGGTTGCAAACTGGAGCACGAAGCTTAAGTGAAGTAACTCTTATTCCCTGATGCTCTTGACTTATGTCTTCACTGGACTGTTTTGTTGTTAACAGAACAGAGGACTGAGGGTCACTTAAAACACACATCTCATACAACTTTTTAAACTATGTGTATGAACAAGAGCTACGTTGTCATTTAGGTGCTTAGGGTGAGTTTTGGTTGCCCACACATCACAGTCTGGTGCTCTTCAAGGTGCTGCAGTGTGTCCCAGGCCTTTGCATGGGGTGTGTGGATCTTGAGCTTGTTGGAGGACTGGCTGCAGGAGGCCAGGGCAGATGCAGCACCAGAGACCTGGACTGGAGGAACTGAATCGCGCCCGTAAAATCTTAAAAGAGTTTGTTGTTAGCGTTCTTGTATCAGGGAAGTTGTTTGTTCTCTAACTAGCTAGCCTATTTAGCAGTAGATTATCTGATAACAAGACCCAAAAGAAATCATTTTCTGTTCTCTTTAGTTACTTGTGACAGTTTGATACTTCAGAGGCTGCAATGGAATGCTACTAGTTCATCAAACTCAAAGAGACTGCTCCTGTTGATTCTGTTATGATTAAAAGCACCATGAGATCTTCCTAGAAACATTTACCTGAACAACTTTACTACTTTTAATTATGTAAAAGTTTTACTTGTTTTCTCTCTAAGACCTCTATTCTAAGCCCAGTCTTCCAAAGTGGGGAAAATAAGACAGACAATGTCAAGGCATCAAAAATGAACTGTTGCTAAAAACTTGCCTCTTCTACTCCAGGGAATAGCTCTGAGATTAGACAGAAGGGGAATGTAATGAGCCTGAGGGATTTCTTCTTGTCAAGGAGGGAAGGAAAGTAAAACCTCTTTCATGAAGTCCAGCCTATAGCTGAAAGTAAGCGTAAAATACCATTCTGCTGCCCTTCACTACTGTTATGTCTGCTAGTTTATTTAGCCATCAAAATGTCTTCTAAAGGTTATTTTTAATTAATAGCATTAAATTATATTAATGTCTAAAAGTTAATATTTCTTTTAAAAGCCGAAGTTAATTGTTCGACTGTTCCTCTATAATACTGAAAGGTCTGCGAATGGTTCCTGTATTTGTGTTGCACTGTATAGTCTACATGACTGCTGCTCACTCATGCAAGTCAATGACAGCTAGTATGGCAGAACACCACTGCTCTGAGGAACATAAGCCTACTCAATTTATAAACTCTTAGAAAACAACTATGATTGGAGACAAAACAAATATCAAAGCCCTCAAAAAATATCTGAGCTTGTAGGTATAAATATGCATGCGTTGTCTGACCAGACTTTTGGCATGCTGTGATCAGATGGATTATTATTCCTGGATAATAGGACAGTTCTTTTCCTTCTGACTTCTTTAAATTTTTCTTTTGCACTTGATTATTACCTTACCTTTACTTTGATGCATATTTATATATAATTCCATTCATTTTTGCTTAGGGCTGTAATGTATTTTCAAGACAGTCATGCATACTGAACAACGTAACAGCCTGATTGCTGTTATTGTACCAAAGTCTCCTTTTGTACAACACTACATCTCTCTTTTCCCACATAACTTTCCTTCTGTGTCTAAGTAGCAAAATGCTGATTAAATTCCCTGAACTTGGAATTTTTTCCTGCTCATGGACATTAAGCTTTTTTGTTCCCTTTATATTTTTACCTACCTCCAGGCAGAAGTAGTGGTAATCTTTCTCTTCTGACACTGTTTTCTCTGAAGTAATTTACTTGATACTATTTGTTCTCCAGTACACCTGGGTTTAGGTAGTAACTCGGTAGTCTGGATGTCCTGGTGAAGGTTGCTAGTTTGGTAGACATGTCCATGCTACTTTACATCAACAGAGAATTTTTCCCGCACGTTGATTCAAGGCAACTATTTTGAAGAAGATAAACTTTGAAATTTTCAGAACTTTTCTTCTTTTTTTTTTAAATGTTTGTTTGTTTGGTTTTTTTTTTTTTGGGGGGGGG
>VZRU01009164.1:295388-305605 GCA_013398155.1 Pedionomus torquatus
GGGGGGGGCACAATGAGTGAACTCATGCCATCTTGGAAAGAGTTTTCATAAGTATTTTGTGGTTTTGCCTCCACTTTCTTCCTGCTACAAGTTGTCAAACCATTAAGGATCATTTTTGCTGAAATAGTCTATAAGTTACAGTAAACCTGCTTCTTGTGAGCTATGCTATATTCATCATATCTAACAGCTGACTGTGGGGTTTTTTTATATTTGTTTTATAGTTCAGTTCTCCTCACAGTTCCTTGGGGACTGCAAACTAAAAATATGTTTAACTGTACAGATTGTTCTAGTTGCTATAGAGCATTTCCTTATTCCTGTAAGGGCTTACTGTGGGAGCAGCTCTGAGTTGACTGAAGGGCAAATTTTTGGCACAACAAGAGCCTTCCATCTAATACCAAACTAGAAGACCATCTTTCTCAAATAGATGCTACTGGAATCAAAAAAAGTCCTTTTGAGAATTGGAAATTTGAAAGCCACAATCAGAGTAGTGGTAGCGAAGACTCTGCAAACAGGCTGACTGGTTTAAAAATAAAAAGCCCAGGAGCATTGGTAACTTGACCAGTGACAAGTTATCTGGTCTTGCAAAGTTACACCAAATGCTAGGATTCCACTTGTAATCTTCTACCTTGGGAACGTGTTTTTGTATCTCAGTATTAACAGGCTTACTACCACATAATCAGTGAACTTGTTGCAGCAAGAGCCTTGGAATAAGAATTGCATAAGAGTTCATGCCAACAGTGCAAGATGGCAGGACACCTATAAGGGACCCACTTCAGTTCAGGGTGACTTTTGCTTTAGTTGGTCCCTTTGGCAAACTGACTTTGAGATGCAATTTCTTTAATTTCTCTGTTTTTACGAGCTAGATGGTGCTTCAAATGAAAGCTGAGAACTCTGTTGACGTTAGTGTACCAAATTTTAATGTCTTGAAAAGTTTGAAAATCTATGTTATAAATAAAGTAGTGAAACAAAAACAGATGTACTTTGCTACAGTAACATGAATTGCTTTAAAAATGTTACTCATAACCTAAGTTTGTAAATTATTCTGATGTAAAGTTGGGCTAGTGGATCACATTGTTTCCCTATCCCTGCAGAAAATACCTGTGCACCCCACGGTTCATTTTATTGGGTTAAAACTTGCAGGACTATTGAACCTTGTGGTGCTTGTTAGTAAGGAAGCAAGGAAGATAGCCATCTTGTTGAATTTTGACTGGTAACCAGGGATATGAAGCTCTGCTCTTGCCTCAGTCTCCAAGCCTTTCTGTGTGACTATAATTTGGTTTTCCTGAGACCTTATGTTCTGCACCTATAAACAGGAGACTAGTTCTGCAAGTACTTGCTAATGAAGCCTTTTAATTCCTAAGCGTGTTCATGATGCTTTGGGATCCTGAAAGGGAGAGTACCAGATGAAGGCAAAGGACAGATTCCTATGTTCTGCCTTTTCAAGATTTAAAAGCACAATTTGGAAAAGCCTCTTGAATTTTGAAGTCCTGTTTCCTTAATAGATCCATCATCAAACATAAACACTTTTTTTTCCCCCTTCTCTCTGGCTCACTTTTTGGCTTTCATTTCTTGCTCAGGAAAATCTCCTAAAACTGGTCCATGTGTTCCTGCTAATTACTACTCTATACCATTTTAGAAAAATGAAGAATAATTAAGTAGTTAGAGGAACTGGGCAGTAAAAGGGGTAGCTTTTGGACAATTCATTAAATAGTCGGTGCCTTTTAATGGTAGGGTACTCCCTCTGCTCATGAATTATTCATTTTAATGCTTTTGTTATAATGGCGACAGTGTTCAGTCTCAGAGGCAGTTCTGGATAGCCTTCCTCTGCTGAAATACCACACAGCAGCAGCTTCCATTTGTTTTATAAACTAACGCATCAAGTCAATAACATAGTGAGTAAATGTATTTTCATGATCAAGAAAAGAAGAAATGGGGAAGAATAACAATATTATTACTAAGTGGGTCTGTTTTGTAGAAGGGTTCAAGTTGTTTACTTTTCTGGGAACTACTTAAGGAAATAAATTTAAATAAATATCTTTACTGTGTTTAGTATTAGATGCAAATTATACCTATAATGAAAATAGAAATTAGTGTCTCTGCTCTGTATAGCAATGTGCAATAAAGGCAGTTTAAAAGCAATCACTGTACATAAACACATCAATTTTTTTCTTAAAACTAATGTTTAAAGGTCTCTTTGAAACAGTTTTTAGGATGAAACATAACATAACCACATAACCCACACAGAAAATGTATCTTAGTCATGTGTGTACGGAAATAAAAAGTTTCTTTGTGGTATCTAGTATCAGTCTTTCATTAAAGCGTGGACTTTCCTAAAGAGAAATTCCAGTGCAGACAGTTAAGGGTTCTCCCCCTTCTTTCCCCCGCCCCCCGTCCCCCCCACCTCTTTCCTACCCTTTTCTGACGCTGACTTAAGCCCCTGAGCCTGGCAGGGTACATTAGGGACAGTCCCCGTGAAGAGCGGGGAATTTGGGGCTGGAGACTCCGTGGTACTGGTTTCAGTGGACAGAAGCATGTGCTCCAGTCTGGTGCACGCTCGCTTGTTCTCTCCAATCTGATTTAAAAAGGGGTGTTTTCTTCTCAGCCGTATATGTACTCCTAAAGTGCCTTCAAGCAATAGATAAGTGCGCGGGGGGGACGGAAGCAGCAAGCAGATAGATGAGCGATTAGGTCATTTGGATTAAGACAGAGGGTTTTTTACCCTGAACTCTCTTCTCATTCCTTGCTGATCAGATTCTCTGCGTACACGGAGGGTTGAAACTGCGTAAGTAGAGAAAAAGACAACTCCATAGATGGATATAGTTGCAGAACTATAAGGAGCACTGAAGAAGAGAAAAGTTTGAATTCAAAGTATATGTGGTTTCGGGGAATCTGAATCATGCAGTATTACTTTCGCTTTTTCTAGGCTTGTATTTCCTATGAACAAACCATCGGGGAGATAGAAGTTCTGATTTAGATAATGTCTTGCAGTCTTTGGAATAACACATTCTGCTGGAGGGGGAGTCCTTTTGGCGAAGGTCACGCTCGGCGAGTGGAGAGCTTTCCCTGCTGCCCACAGTCACATTGTTTCTGCTGGGAATGTCAACTTTGGGCCTTTTCCTGCAAATTTTTCATGTACTTAGGTAGCTACTCCACATAAAATGGAAGCACCAATAGGAACCCCTCCTTTCCTTTTTCCTGTAGCTCTGCTCAGACCATTCTCTGTTAGCATGGTAGTGGTACAAAGTGTGTGGTCTTTCAGCTCTGACTAATGCATTTTGTGCTGTGTGACTGAAAATGCCTCATAGTCTGCCAGGGCTGACTGAGGGTTGTGGAATGTGGTGCCTTTTCTCTGTTTCTCTCTGAAATTTTTTCTTTTTTTTTTTTTTTTTTTCCCTCCNTTTTTTTTTTTTTTTTTTTTTTTTTTCCCCCCCCCCCCCCTTTTTTTTTTTTTTTTTTTTTTTTTTTTAAAGTAGAAGTGTGTAGGCAGCTTGTTGAGAAACCTCAAGATGCAGGGGAAATGCTTGTACGTTGTGGAATGCGACTTCCCCTGGGAGACCCTGGCTGGGCGCGCAGTGAATGAGCAAAGTGGAAGAATGAGAAAGGGAGGAGGTTGGAGGCAGGGACAGATAGGAAAGAGTGAGAGAGAAGGAAGGAAGGAGGTGGAAGCGGAGGGGCCCGTTTCCCTTTTTCTGAAGCAATGACAGCTGGTTCTGTCCTGCCTCACATGACAAAGTGCTGTGGAGAGGAGCATTTAAGCTGGAAGCCAGCGAGCAGGGGTGGTCAGCTGATTTTATTTTATTTTTTTTTTTTTTTTTTTTTNTTTTTTTTCCAGGCTTTAGTCAGGTGATCGCTGGTGACTAGTCAGTCCACCAAGAAGGGACTTCAGCCCACAGGTAAGAGAGAAGCTATATGCTCTTACATGCAGCTGGGGGATCCGGGGTGGGGCGGTAAACAGTCCTAACATTGTTTGAATAGTTTAAAAAAAAATACTCCTGACTTGCTTGGGTGCATAACACTGATTGTCTCTTTCAGTGCTGCTACTTTTGCTATTCAGTCTTGTTCTTGCATTTTTATTTTATTTTATGTTGTGCTTTTTTTTTCTTTAAATCTGTCTTTAATTAGAAGTTTTATTGGGAAAAAAAAAGACCAATTGTGTGCTGCTAAATATAGTCCTGGGTATTGCATGAATGTTGCATTCTGTTACTTTTTGAATAAAATAACTTTCCATAATGCAAGTGTGTCAAACTCATATTTAGAGGGGAATTCCCAAATACTTAAACTATGAGTCACAAAAAGTTAAAGGACCAGTACAACAGTTCACGATAAAAACTCCATTCAGCCTTGGGTGATGGCAGTTAAATACGTCTTAAAAAAAACTAGAGATGTGCAAAACCTGAAGCAATTACAACTCTGCTGACCGGAACCCACAACATACATAGCAGAGGCTAAACAAATGACTGGGGAGGAGGATTGTTTGAAGGGCTCTCAGTTTCACGCATCTTTTCTTTCATTGTTTCTATCTGAGATCCTGGTGAAAGAGTCTTCTCACTTGCTCAGGGTGCTTCAAAGGGCTCTGACTCCCTAATTCCTTTTATATAATGTCTCAGAAAACAAAACAGAAAACCAGGAATAAGTACACTTACTGTAAGTGAAAAATTAAAAATAAAAATAGCTGGTGAGTGTGACAGATAGAAGTGCTTTCCAGCTGGTTGTATGCCTGGCTATTGTGCCACACTCCCTTCTCTTTAAACATAACTATGTAATGTGTTCTTTATTCCCGTTGCTCCTCTTTACTAAAAGATCTCAGATACTCTGAAATTTTGAATTACTCATACTGAAAGATGCGCTCAAGAGTTTTTAAGATGAAAAAAGACAGACAAGTGTTCCCGTCTTCCACCTGCAGCTCTGAAAATCTCCTCGTGGTCTAGGCTTGAAGAAGACTTTATTTTGAAAAGCTGTCATACAAATTTCCATATTTTACTGGCAACCTTATTTGTGTCTACCATTTTGCAGTATTTAAATAAAAAATATTTGAGACATACTTTTTCCTATCAGTATATGCAGTGTTTCATAAGATGCTGGTGCTATACAGAAGAGGCATAAAAATGCATGACTTTCCGATTCCTTTTAATTTTATGATTTTTTTTTTTCCTCATTGTTGAAAACATCTCTACCTGTGACAAGCTGTCTGTGGGCTATTGGTATTGTCTTATAACAACAGACAATGCTTAGATGCTCAGATGATCTGAATACGGAGGAAGGAGATGTTGGAATGGGGTAGTGGCATGGGTGGAGAACTGTTTCTGTAGACCTTAGTCTACACATGCAAGTCTGAGGAGACACCCAGCTTTGACTGGCAGATTGGGAGGATAATTGCAAGAAGCCTATGAAGCATCAAAGAGATTGACAGTGCTAACGTTGTATTTACAGAAAGGGATAGGAGCTGTAAAGTTTGCTTTTTGAATAGATGACAGTGCAGAGAGCGTTCTTGGCAATGGTGTCTTTGGCAATGGTGTTCTACTGAAGGGTTTTGAGATGTATTTTCCCCTTTTTATGGGATGGGAGGAGGAGAGGTTTCATGAGGTGAGGAAAGATTATTGAAGTGAAACAGTGTCAGGTGATAACGACTGTATAGCAGAGATTGCTCTGAAGAGACAGGTTTGCTTGCCATGAGGATCAACAAGGAGGCACTTGCTCTTCAGTGCACCCTTCTGTCTGAGAACTGGGAATTGTGTAGGCTTGGTTGGGGCTCTGGAGAAATTAGGTAGAAAGTCTGAAAGTACCCCAGGTTCCAGCAAGCTGTTCCACATTGGTTTCACCTTAAGCAAAGGGATCTTTTATGAATGGATGCAAGTCTTCTGTGCGGTTGTCCTTAGGGGAATTCCTGGCAGGTGGGCTTGTCCGGGCTGTGTGCTGCAGAAATGCTGTCGGTGCACGCACATGAACAAGACCGTTCATAATTTTCTATATGGGTGCTGCTGTGGCCTGAGAGGGGATCGGATGTGTAAAACTAAAATGGGTATATAAAACTCTTTTCAGAGAGTATTGGTTTCTTTTCCTTAGTTTTTTTTTTTTTTTTTNTTCCTTAGTTTTTTTTTTTTTTTTTTTTCATCCAGTGGTGGTTGTTGTTGTTGTGGCTGTTTGTTTTTGGAGGTTTTTATTTATGGAGTTTCTTTAATTTATTGATTGTCTATGAGCACTAGCATTTCTGAACTCTTGGGAAGGTAGCCTGTATAGTTCAAATCTGTCTCAAATACAGAAAATATTTTAATTTCAGGTATATTTCTGTCTTTTCATTTGTAATTTTAGTATGTTTGCATCTAAGAGAGGGGTTTGTTTCAAATACTTTGAGTGCAGTTCCTAGTTTTCCACTTACTGATGTGAGAGTATCTCTTTCAAATAACTTTGGACTTGTGATGCCTTTAGGTCATGTTTATTTAAACCTGGCATTGCCTAATGATTATGATTGCCTTGAAGCTAGGTAGGAAAAAATAAATAACTTGCCTGGAAATGAGGAACTGATTCTGTGTATATGGCATTATAAAGGATAACATCTGCACTACTTAATTTTACTTAAGAGTAGTGGAAGAAGAATTAAGGGTTCAACAGCTGGGCTGAGTAAGCTTGCAAGAACATGAGCTCTTAACACCTTTAGATACAGAGATTCTTGCTTTCATAAATAAAATCAGTTTTAGAATCTCAAAGAATAGCTGAATGAATTTCATTTTAATGAAATATTTATTACAATGAAGTGGTTTACTCTATGTTTTCTCATAGTTTGTTTGTATTAACTTTGGAGAGTAAAGACCACAGAATTATTTTTTCTTTTGTATTACTAGAAGGGCAGACCCTGCTGTTAGTCATTTTAGTAAGATCTCTATACGTGTATTTCAGGGCTTAATTTGATACCTAAATAGTCATTACTTTAAGTGTCATATCCCACTTCTGTTTCAGTCGGACAGTTGCTTAAAACCAAAACTCTTCTTTTCCCTCTTTCCACTAGGAAAACTGAGCAGACTTGCAAGCACAGACATCAGAAAACTGCAATAGAAATTTCCCCTTCTGAGGAACTAAGAAGCTTAGACCTTTTTGGTATTATTCTCATGAATCTCTTAAGATTTCAGTTGCATACTAAAACTCAAACAACCTCATGAAATTTTACTATCACCAGACAAAATCCTTCTCGTGTCTTTAAGATCCTCTTAGAGGTATTATTTGATAGTTTATCGCACAGTTTTAATTTTAAAATAGTCCGGCGGCTTACTGCTTTAAGTCGATGTTATTACAGCAAGCTGAGGCAGTGCAATTACTGGCTTTCCCTAATGGCCCTGAGCCTCCCGCAGCTCTCGCCCTACCCCAGGGCTGGCTTGCGGCTTGGAGCCGGGGGAGTCGCCACCTGGCGGAGGGACGGCGGTACTGCACCCCTCCGCACCCCCCCCGCCGGCGGCCGGCAGCTTCCCTTAAGGTGGTGGGCTTTACAACTGGAAAGCCATGTGCCGGGCTTCACGCCTTTCCCCCCCTCCCCTCCCCCAGAAAATTAAAAAAGAGGCTGCTAGGGGCAGCTCTAGCAAGTTCAACCTTGCTCTAGGTTCTCACTTTTCACCCGATATTTTATTCTGTATTAATCATGCAAGCGTTATTGATGCACGCACATCAAGATTGTGTGCGAAGATTTACTAAAAACCAACCAAACGAAAAAATCCACCGTGATGAAAACTGGTATTATTCTGAAACAATGAAAGGAGATTCTTAAGAAGTCTCTTATTTACTGAAATGCTACATTGCTGTTAGCAAACCAAGTCTAGTCTTGATGCAAAAGCATACCAGCAAAATCATTTTTCATGTGGCAAGATAACCGGGAAATGCTGTTTGTAAACTACGCAAAATCTGTCAGACTGTAACAAAATGTTAAAAATGTTAGAAGCTCTCTAAATCAAACATTTCATCTTAGTATTTAATGCCAGTGTATGTGAGCTATTTCCCTCTTAGCAGCCGAGAAGAAAAAAAAATAATTCTTACAACTTTATGCATTGATAGAAGTAATACGCTCTAAAATAGTCATGAGGTCTGACACTTAATCACTGTTTCTGACAAATGGTTATTCAGAAGTGAAAGTCCTGCCACAACACGCTTATATTTCAATTGAAAGCTGTCATTGCAACACATGCTCTAAACCTCAGCTACATGGACTGACTATCCAGTCAGTTCACTATGGGAAAGCAATAAGCAAGAAACCGTAATTGATATTAAAATGCCGCTGCACTTTTGAAGCACCCTAGGAATAAAGTGGATACTCTGAAAAATGCAAGAGTGAGCTGTATGGAACTGCTTGCATGGGACTTGTCACTGGCAGCTTGCCATTTTTCCCCTCTGCCACCACATGTACCACTTTGACCAGCGATACCAGATTGCACTGTGTGGAAGCTGATGAGAAGGATTTTTCTGAGCCTGAACACAGAAGGTGCCATAACGAGCATCATAAATGTCCCATATTATGAAATTACTGAAGATGAAGAAGTACGACAAGAGTTAGCAGGTGATGCTAATGATGTGCAAAATTCCTCAGTGAAATCAGGGCTCAGTATTGGCTCATGAAAAGCAAAAGTAGACTGAAATGAAGAAAATAAAAATGCTGCAATTTAAATGAAGCAAATTAGATCTTGATAAGTCTTTTTTTTTTTTTAATTTATTTTTCCCTGTTCATTCACACCATAGCTAGCTTTACTGCAAATCTCCTTTTCTGATTAATTTATTTATGTGCTCGCTTTTTTAAAAATAGTGTTATGATTTGTCATTTGTAAGAGGAGGCTATGGGTAAGACTCGAAATGGTGACCTGCAACTGAGCTTGGCAATTATTTACCTCTTAATAAGAGTAATCAGAAAATCCACATTAGAGGTGTTTTCCCAAGGGCTGTATTCCAAGCTCTTTAGTATTACTGTATATTCTGAAGCTCCTACTTAGTTTTTTATTCAATCCAAATTCATATCAACAGAAGCAACGTATTCCAACAAGTTAATATAGTTTGTACCGTGCATTGCCACTGCTCCACATGTTGTTTTCCGAATGATTTTTTTTTTCCTTAAAAATATAGAAGCATATGGTTTTTATACCTCTTCTCTTCCATCATAGTAATAGAAGCTCAAGAGCTACTTTCCCAAATGTTTTCTCCTCATCTATGTAACTGTTAAATATCTGAGTGTGTATTGCATGATAGAAAAGCTTTAATCCTCTAGCCTCTACTTGATCTGTGGTGCAAACTCATTGCTGTCTTCCAAATAAGACTGCCCTCTGCTTAGTAGCTGCTGGGTAGGACTTGCTGCTCTTCAGGCTATGCAGTCTTGTTCTCTCTAAATCTACAGGAAGTTTGCTCACGAGGAGAGCCCAGATCTCAAGTGTTGTAATTAATCTTGCAAATAGGCAATTATGGGTTTAATTGTATTTTAATCCATACGTGTTCAGACTGTACAGTCAGTTTTGAGCAATGGCTACATAGGATTTCTTATTGACCGCTCCATATGAAAAATTTTTCGGATTGTTTATTTTTTCCAAAGAATATTGAAGGAATTAATTTCAGTGGTTCACTAACTGGGAACGGTCTTCTATAAGATGAATTCTTTATTGAGTGCTGTTGTGAGAACACTGAAGATGTAATGAAAGAGACTTCCCCATAGCCCAGCCTGTTAACCTTCTCATTAAACTACTCTTCCTTTGAGGAAAAAAACTCTACTCTTCTGTAGAGTTAAAGCTGAGTTTTGAACGTTTTGCACTGTGGGTAGTTGTCGTGCAAACTGTTGTCTGAGACAGGATCTATGTTACGTGCTAAAGCTGAATATTGTCTTTAATTGAAGATAGAGCTTTTTTCAGAACTTCTCATCGGCCTCTGAAAAATGCACTATAGATAGTGATGTAAACGTTTCTTGAGAAATAGGGATGGAATCCCCCCCTCAAAAAAAAAAAAAAGCCAAAACAACTAACCAACCACAACCAAACTCAAACTATCCGGCTGGAAAAAGAGTTCAGCTCAGCAGGTTTAGGTGGGAATTCACTGGTTGGGGGTGGTGGCCGTTAGGGTGTTTCGGGGCTTACTTGGCTTCGGTTCGTTCAGCGAGAGGCTTTCAGGCAGTCCGCGGCAGGGAACTTCCACGCTGCCCCCGCCAGCCCAGTGCCAGCGGGGCGGCCCCGGCGCGGGTGGCACCGGGAACCGGGGCCGGGCGG
>VZRU01009164.1:305966-319018 GCA_013398155.1 Pedionomus torquatus
CATCCCTCCCCGCCCCCTCCACCCCCCCGCCTCGAGCTCCCATGCAGGAGCGGAATGTTGTGATTTCCCATTAACTTCATACAAATTTACGTCAAAGTACTTTCTGGAAGCAGAGCCGTGTAAGTAACATCTCGGGGTAAGAATTGCTCTCTTTAGTCTCGGCCAAGGTGGAGAAAGACGCGTTTCTTTCCCTTTTGATTTTCTTAGCTCTTCTTCTGTCTTGCTGCAGCTCTGAATGTCTTCTGTGTTCAGTATTTTTGCAAGCATTTGGCTCAAAAGTAGTGAACAGCTTGTTGTTACTGGTGCCTGTTTCCCCCTGAAGCACATAGCATTTTTTCAATTTAAAGGAATAACAAGAATTTGCCTCTAACTAGTAGAAAACATTTGCCTATTTAAAGTTCCCCTTTCAGTTACAAGAGTGTAAAATAATATTAATTGGCTACTCTTCACTCTTTTTGTTCTGTAAAAAGCTTATAATCTGTTATAGATTAAATAGTTGTCAATTTATTCAGCATTAGTGCTGCTTGGGTTTGAGAAAATGCAGGCATAGAGTGGGTTACAGTACTCAGGTTGTTTTGTTTTCCCTTTATATTAGGCTTATTCTTCAAGTAATAATGTCCAGTTAGTCAGCTACTGGGTGGACAGGTTGAATAGATTCCAACTTTGTAAATGTTAATGCACATTATGACCAGCCTTGAGTAATAATGGATGACAGTATAACATTCAATCAAAGAGGACGCCTGAACCATTCCAGTACGACTGCTATGTACTTTTGGGGAAGACATATGCATTTCTCAAAAATAGGAAAGAATCCGGTAAATGCAAGAAGCTGCTGGGGGAATGCAGCTTTGTTTTTCCAAGGGAAAAAAGCCAGGCAAAGTCTCAAGAGATGACTTCTCCTCCTGATTAAGTACCTCAATATGTGTGATACCATACCTTTATTTTGAGATTTGCTGGCTTTCTGCTTCTGAAAAATCTTACCCTTAGTCTTCAGCCATTTTATAACTATTACATTATTAAAAAATTGAGCCCTGCTGTGGATCAAGGAAAAGGAAAGTGAAGCAGTCGTGGATTGATACGGATGGAATTTTGAAGTGGAAGGTGTACTTCTCCAGGGCCAGGAGGGGTGGAACTAGGTGATCTTTAAGGTCCCTTCCAACCCAAACTATTAAATGATTATATGATATTTGGAAAACTGAATGAGGTAGCAGCAATCCTCTAATCTTGTAGCTGTTGAGCTTGTATGAATGATACTTGTCATATGTCCTTATAAGTATGAGCTGACATTTGCTAATTTAAGCACGAACATTGTCTTGTAAAATTGTTTAATCCTTATTGGGAAAATATAGGCACTTTATCAACCAATTATGAGAATAAGAATTCATCTGGTCTTTATTTTTTAATAAGATTATTTAATACATACATCTGACATTTGGAAACTTTAGCTGAAATTAGTCTCTCTTAAATGTGTTTGTCACTAAGAATTAAATGGGCTCCAGTATATTTGTTTCATGTCGTGGAGGAGGGGAAGTAACATTCGAAAGTTATCACCGCTTGCCTCAAAATATACAAATGCTACCATATGTCGGGAGGTTTTACATCATTTATTGAGATGAGAAAATAACCTAATCATTCATACTTTGAATTAGACTCAAAAAAAAAAAAAAAACCTGACCTAAAAATGAGTTATTCTTTCTGTGAGGACAGTATTGTGAAGTCCATTCAGTGCCTGAGAGTTAAGAGTGATCGGCATTGGCTCTGAACACAACATTGCAAAACAGCAACTTATCGGGTATTTTTAAGCTACTGTGTGAACACGAATACTTTAATGTACCAGCACCACTTGTCTTTCAGACCTGACTGAGCTGACGTATTTTAAAAAAAGTTTGCTATAGTATATTTGTAATCTAACCTGTCTCTGAAAACTTTTATTTGTGGAGGCATGTAAGTGGTTAGCTGTCCTGGACTTAAATGCAGGACAGTTGGAGCTTGCAGGAAATCAAAAGATTCCTGGGCGTGGGGTATATATACTCTTGCCAAACTTCTCTGCATCTGTGTCATGGGAGGGCTGTCTGCCGGGCAGGGTGGTGGAAGCAGAGCTTGTGATCTACATAAATGTGCAACCTTTCTTTATGTATAGGTTTTGAACCTGTAAGCCAGCATGCCCTTATTGGCCACAAGCATGAGCGAGGACCAAGTTTTGTGCAGTTCATGTGCAGTGATGCCTGGAGTTGGATTTGGGAGGGATTTAACTGAATGATTTCCCTTGTGAAAGAGAGTGATTGGGGTATTGGGGGCAGGGAAGCATTCAGTAACAGAACTGATGATGTCCTTAACATGAAGGAAAGAAGATATGCTGGTTGCTTTTAGTCTGCTTTTGAAGGGTTTAGTAGCTGTTTGCACGTGTTTTCCCAGTGGAGGTCTGTGAATGAGATCTTTAGGCAGTTGAGCAAACAGGGAGCTTAAAGAACTTTGATGAGAAGTTGCCAAGGTGGTGCTTTTGGGAGTATTGGGCAGACAAACGCTTCAAAGATTGTACGGAGTTCCCAGTGGCTTAAGGAATTATTCAGATTTGCCAATTTAATTGCAATAACAATTGTGGCATGGCTCCCTTTAAAAAGTTGATGAGTGCCTAAAACAGGAGAGTTAGGGCTATGGAAGCAAACCTGTTAGTTACTTGTTGATCTTTCTTTGTTTTTGGTCTTTGTTGCTTCTGTACTGTTCCTGCTTTCTCTGTGCACACACATACTGTGCTGGTCCTTCCTCTCCAGCCAGATGTTGATAGGCTTTCCATAGGAGCATTTCAAATTGTTTCTGTGCATGCGGGTGATATTCAGACAAGGGATGTTATCTTCTAGTGCCATATTTGCCCTGAGAAACCCAGTAAGAAAGGACCCAGCCAACCCAACCTCCCATACAGTGGTGTTTGCAGAGGAGATATCATGACCTTAAGGCAATCTCTGCTCTTTCTGCAAGCCCTTCCTAGGTAGTCCTCCAGAAAATTTTCCTTACGACTTTGAGCTGACAATACAGTATGGCTGGTTTTGAGCAGAACATATTGCTCAAACTTTGCAGAAAGTATTGCTGCAATGCTTTTTATTTGGAAGTAAGATTTCTGTTGGGCATTTCTGCATGAGTGTGAAGTAGCCCTTCAAGATGCCATTCGTGGTCATTTTTTGCTAGCAAAGACATTCTGCCGAAGGAGGTTTTTAGCCATAGTCATGTGTCAGAGCAGTCAAGGTATAAAATGGGGAGATCTACCCAGAGCTGGTGGTTCCAGCAGGTAACAGTAGGTCAGTGTAGTCTCTCGTTAAGTGACTGATCGTGAGGTAGATCTGGGTCAGCTGGCAACCCTGATTCTGATTCTTGGTTGGCAGCATCTGCAGAAGGGTCTGGGCTGCTCGTAGAACCTAAGGACCATGAACTGGGAAACTAAGCATGTCAGCTCCATGCTGGAGGAGGCTTGCTGCAGCTGGATTAAGGCTGTACATCTTTCTCTTCTGGGTGAAGTCTGGCTGTGAGTTCTCCAAGCCAGGCTCCCCACACTTTTGTCAGGCAACATCTTGCAGGGATGATTATGCTGGTTCTTTTGAAGACTCCTGTGACACCTACAGGTTGCAGAAAGCAGTATTATAGACCAGGCTCTGCTTCACTGCCTTGTAAGGTGTGCATTGGTAGTTTTGATCAACATTTTTCAGGGACGGGCTGTGATGTGCAGCTGTCCAGACAGCCTCTGGAGTGCCCTGTGGAGAGCAACCAGTTGGATTCTTGACTTTCCATCTGTCTTCCTGTTTGGGCACTCTCAAAATGACTCTGTGCATGGTCAAGGAATTCAGCCTTGACAGAGTGGCTGGGGGCACGTTAACAGGATAGTGAAAATGCTGCCCTACTTAGCAGAATGTGGTTGTTGTTAGTTAACAAGTCATAGCAAAACCACTCTGCCACTCTGAAGTTGCTCTCTAATGCAATCTGCTTACAGTTTGAAATAAGTTGTTGTATTAGTGAACTGAGATATTACTTTGGGGGAGCTATAATCCTGCAAATTCTGCATGCAGGAAGGAGATTCCCTTCTGAAGTCCCTGTCAGCTGAGCCTGGTACAAGCGGCAAGAGCACCCTGAGACTTGGATACACCTCTCTTCTCAAAAGGGCTCCAGAATTATCTGCTGCAGTAAGCAGAAGGATGGACAAAGAGAAGCACAGGAAACCTGCTCTTATTTTCTTTGAGCATGGCTGAATTATTTTTATGGTTCATTATTTTTGAACATTAAGCTCTTTCTCACCAGCTTTGGGCAAGTGAGAACAGTGTTAATCTAGAAACAAAAATTATTTAAATTGTCCTAAATAAAAGCAACATGCTTGTCAATAATAATGTTATGATATAACATCCAATATTGAGCCAAATTGGAAACTCATCTTTTAGGAAGATGTCTCACCTCAGCAGCTCTCCCTTTCAATTAGTCTTTTTTTTTTTTTTTCTTTCTTTGCCCCCCACCCCCCTCCTCCCCCCGGGTGAAAATCTTTTGAATTCTAGTTTTTATGAGAAGTATAAAATATGGGAGTTTTTTATCCACATATTCCATGCAAAAGAACCACTATGTTTTCAAATCCACAATGAAGTAACTATGAGATACCTATACGTTTCATGGGACTCCAGATATGGAGAAATTCCATGTGGCCAAGAACTATAATGTTTCTCAACCTTTGGGGCAAGGGAATTTTCTAAGTTTGGGATTTTATTAATTTTTCCCCCTGGAATAGAGCTTGATTTGTTTGAACTGTAATGGGTGGAATAGACAAGGGCAACTGGATACATCCCATTTTTCAGCTTAGAGAACATACACAAAATTACTGCTTGTAAATTTTAAGTGATGTTTAGATTGTTAAAGAACAAAGTGATTAAATTACATGATTTGGATCCTCTGAAGTTTTTCTAAAGATCTGAGTATTGTTTGGTTTCAGTATGCTTGCTTTAGTGTGTTGGTTAGGGCTCTTCATAAACAAAATACAAACATTATCTTTATTACTCACAGTGCTGCTGCATACTTGCGGTTTAGGTTTTGCCAACTATTTGCAATGTATAGCCACAGACTCTGTCTGGGTGGCATAAACAAAAACAAAGTCTTTCTGTTCCTATCAGGACTTGTTTTTTCAATTAGGTATATTAGTGTATCATTAGGTAGAGAGCTAAGAGTGTGCCTGTGTATGTGACTCTTCTCTAGTCTGAAGTGGCAAAAAACCACATCAGAATAGATTTACATGCATCTTGTTAGCCGTAAGAACCCACACCATGATTAATGCTATATGAGAGAGACAGACAAGACTTGTCAGCCCCAAGAAGCTTACAGTCTAATGCTGATAAGACTTGCCTTGTAATTCAGGAGCTGTGAAATTAATTTTGTGTTTATTAGTATTGTGACCCTCCTCTAGATGTAATTCTGGGGTACAGAAACCACTGTACACATGTGAATTAGCCTGCAGTGATTTCACTAATCCATGCAAATCAAACACCTCCTGTTCGCTGTGTATGAGGTGCGAGATCAGATTTGCCCGTCTTCCATTTTAAGACCTCTTCTAGAACATGCCTTAAGACAATTTTTAAATGACAGATTTCAAGAATCAGAGGCTAATTAAAATACTCACATGTGCATTGATTCCTAAATCCCCAAAAGCATCATATTCCTGGACTGCCTTTTAAATTTAACAGGTAAGAAAGAGACATTGCAGTGGGGAGGGCAAGCAGTAGTGTGTATGAAGCTGTACTGTGCCTATGAATTTTGTAGGAAAAATGCTCTATATCTTATTATGAGTTTAGCAGTGTATTGTGTTCTTGACTACAACTGCCATTTTCTCACGGTTGTTCAAACACCCCACCCCAACTTTCCTATAGTTTTCCTTCATTGGATTGGAGAAACAAAATACAGAATAACAGAGAACGATTTGCACGTTGTTTTTAATCGTGTTCCCATCTCGTGCTTCAAGTTATATTTGCAAGTGTTGGCATTTTCAAATGGAATTTCCCATCAGTTTTTCTTGAACTGTTTCAGCAATTCTAGAAATGTACAGGATGTGTGACTTTTTTGAAAGCAAAACAGAATTTCAGTTTTCAGTAACTACTTTCAGAAATACCTCTTAAGCCATTGAAGTAAATAAGTATTAGTAATGTCTGTACTAATTTAAAGACATTGAGTTTACAGGAGGTTTTCTGCCAAAATCTGTGGTGTTTTGATAAATCCCTAATGATTTTGCCAAGTGCATAAGTATATTTTTTTCTGTACTTGGATAAAAATTACTCTCTGCCCTTAATCTGGTTTTGTAGCCAAAGTGGCTAGATAGCAGGCTTCCTTTTGAATTTGATGCCGAGACAGTTGAGAAGAGCAGGTAGCAAAAATCCTTCCTAGCATCTCGTTTAAAGCGTAATAGTTGAAGTATACAAAATTATGTTATATATAATAATAGTAATAG
Organism: Pedionomus torquatus; assembly: GCA_013398155.1. Lineage (NCBI taxonomy): Eukaryota > Metazoa > Chordata > Aves > Charadriiformes > Pedionomidae > Pedionomus > Pedionomus torquatus. Next base: position 312,430 of record VZRU01009164.1, read on the forward strand.
AACCCCGTGATTAATATCTGGGACTGGGGTATGAGAGCTTTGTGCTTAGTAGCTGGGAATGTTACCGCTCTGAAGTATACTGATACAGAATGATTTTTTTGCCAAAGAAAAGTGATTGTTTCCTTTCTGAAGCTATCTGTCTAACTACTGCAAGAAATGGCAGCTCTTTGCTATGGAAAGCTGGAAATTAACTCTACCAAGTGGTATATGCCTTCTGGTGGAAAGTTAGCAGTCCTGTTAAGCTCTGCTGTTGGATGCCAAAACAAGGAGGTGGAGCATTTGAGGCCTTTGGTTTATGCACAGTAGCTGAGAAATGATTCAACCAGAAAAGTAAAAGACACCCACCTGTGGTAATGTATGCTGTTGTGATATAAATAACGATGACCACTGACGAAGCACAGATAGCAGTAAAGTTGCTGCTGGTTTATCCTTGAATAAGAGATAGTCAGCATCTTCTTTTCCTAACTTGTGACAGATTGCATTTTGTTACTACTCAGAACTTACTCTTCATTGCAAGTAAAAGCTGTATTTCAGGACTATCACTGATTTTTGTCCTGGGGGAAGTGGGGGAGAATTAACCTTCCTTGACACCGTGAATGTAAAGAAAAATGTTCTTATATGCTTATTATTATACTACCACACAGGTTGTCTGGCCAGCAAACTTAATGTTTGCCACGGCTGAAGGGAGCCTTCCAGCAGGAGAGTCAAGGGATTTCACACATGCTGTTGGCCATAAATCTTTTTGAACACTGGTGGCAAGACCGTCTGTCCACCAGGAGTGTAAAGCACCCTTTTAGTTTTGTTTTTTAAGGGATGGATTGACTGTTCTTGAAGATCAATAGGAGACATCAACAGGAATGAAGCTGTTTCTGTGTACTGGCATGAACATCAATGGGGTGGCGTCACCTGGCAGCACGCAGGAACCCCAGCCACCGCTTCTGCCCAGGGCTTGTGACCTTCGGCCGGTGCAGGAGCAGGGTGAGGGTAAGACCTCTCTCCAGAATGGGTGTTGGCTTCCTGTTCACAGGCCAGTTTGAATGGGGATTGTAAAACACACACACGTTATTCTTCTTGGGGCTTGGCTCAGGTTACCCAAGAGATCTTCCATTTTCTTCCTTCCCCCCACATACGCCTCTGGAAAGTCACAGCAGCTGTGGAGGTCTCCACAGAAGTTTTCTGTCTGTCTGGGAATCGTGTCTTTAAGGCTTGTGGTTCAGCTGACTTCCCAAACACGCTGTATACCAGTCCTTTCTACAGAGATTTTTGCTGGGCACGTGCAAGAGAATTACTATGGGAAAGATCTGGAGTTGTTTAGGGGGAGGAATTGATTCCAAATGATGTCTTGCTGTAGCTTTATTGTGTTTTTCAGACAATGAATTAAATACTGTTTTCTACATACTAGAAACTTGGATGCAAAGAATCCCTACCTTTTTAGTTATCAAAGTCAGTGGTTTCTTACCTAGTACAAAAAAAAAAAAAAAGGAATATCTTTGTTTATCTACCCAGCCAATAGTTCATAGTGCATGGTTTTGTTTCCAAGTTTCTATCTTGGCCCCTTTAGAGAGAGATGTTTTGGGTCCTGACCCCCTCACAGTTTTCCCTGTATTGCTACTTAAATGACTATTCCTAAGTACAAAAAATCCAGTGGTTACCACACACTTTTCCACGACTTTATCTTGCTCTTACAGGAAAAAGACAAAGGGATATTAAGTGTTTTTCTGTTTGCATCTTTCATTAAATAAGTTTGTCTTTATTGTAATGCTGAATATTGTAATGCTGAATGCATTTGTGCTAAAGTGGTAAAGCATTTAGTCCATGGACTTTCATCCTCAAGCTAGCCCTGACTGATGAGATTACATGTGGTCTAATATCTACTTTTCATTATTAGCAGCAGTTCTTTTGCCACTGGAGCAAAAGGACATCTAATAGATTAAGCAAGGTTTTGTTCAAAGATGCTAATCTTTTTCTGTTACAAAAGGCAAAAATTGAATGGAAGATGAAAGTAATTGAAAGGTTTTATTTAATTCCTGAAAAATTTTAAATGGATTATATTGATTAATAAAATTACTGCATCTTATGGCAGAAACTTTTTAGGAGAAGGCAGTAATTGTAATTAATTTTTAGTCTGTGCCACATATTTCATGATAGCTCTGATTCATGCTATTATATTCTCTCTTCCTTCACCCACAGCAAAACAAATTTAATTTGATTCATACCCTTAAGAAAAAAAAAATAAAGGCAAAATTACTCACATGGTTATGATTCAGCTCTTGGCATAAAACCCTGTCCTCCTCCATCCTCCCCTTCTCCCACCCAAACCACCCCCACCCTCACCCACTGTATATTTATGTCACCGAAGTCTGAAAAAGTTGAGTAGCTCTTTAAAAACAGAGCAAATGAAATCCTTCTTCAAGCTGCTGTATTACTTATGTTAATACGAGTCTAATAAGGCTTCCTTTTCACAAGTGGTATGGAGGCAGCAGCAGTGCTCTCTTTTCCGTGTTACTTTAACGGACAACAGTACTGCATGGGTCTGGAGATGTGCTTGCTTTTAGCAGTTTAGCAAAGCTACAGCAAACGATGCTAAAATTACTCAAGTTCTTGCATTTGTGAGTCTCATTAAAAAAAAAAAAAAAAAAAAAAAACCAAACAAACCCAAACTATATATAGGGATTCTCGTTGAAATGAGGTATCCAGAAGAGCATACCTTAATATTAATTTTGTCTTTTTCTTAGTCTTAGTGATCTCATTTTTAAATGTTAAAAGGCTTTTCCTGAAGAAGAGATGAAAGCTGCACTGCTTTCATTACACAAATGTATAGCAATGTGTCCTGTTTCCTACAACTTGTGTCAGATCCCTCTTTGTGTGGGTGATGGCAATCTTCTGTCTTCACCTACCGCTGGAAGTACAAATGTTACGGTTCTGCTTGCCATTGTGGCTGACAAACTGGTTCCTAAGAGCTGAAGGCAGAACATAACTCAAGGTCTGTGATCAGACACTAGAAGCATTCAAAGGAGATATTTTATACATGAAAAAGAGATGTTTACGGAGATCTGGTATGTAGAGGTGATGCAGTCCAACAATCCCAGTGGAAATTAGAAGCAGCTCAGCGCCTCTGAAAGCTGACACGTGTGTTTATGTATATAGCACTGAACACAGAGGACTTCATGCACACTGATGGTATGAATCAGTCACAGTAGGTACCACAACTTGCATAAGTTGGTGGGAAAGTGTATTTTTAACCAAGCATGCTAACACAGCCCTTCCACTCCTACTAAAAGAGACAAATGGGTGATACCTTAAGGGTAGAAATAAAAGGGGATTTATGGGAGGGAAAAAATAATAACTGGGGGGGTGGGGAAGAGATTCTCAGAGCCTAAATCACTTGTTTACCCAGAAAAGATTAACTTACTAACTTTTTAGTTAAATGATGCGTGTTTCATTAGGTCTGTGCTTACAAGCTTTACTTTTTCAATGAAGGCATGAGTCCCTTTCTCTTTCTTGGTATATTCGGGGAGAAAAGAGAAAATTCATTTCTTCCTCCTCTCCTTAACATCCTCTGCTACTCTATAGGTAACTGTGGATATATATGCACACGTCCGTGGTCTGTGACTATGTACACAATTCATACTTCCCTGTGATGCTGGGTGCTTCCCTGTGGGTTGGGCTCTTCCCCTCTGGCAGAGGAGGGCCTTCAGTGCAATTAGCATTAAGGGTGGTGTCAGTTTACTGTGGCGTTCACTCCCTTCCTGGGGCTCCGGAACCTTGGCTGGATGAGGCTCCCTTGCCTGTGTCGCCAACTAGATGGCCCATGTGTCCCAATACCAATGACGAGCATCTTGAAAGGCATCAGGCAGTTTACCCCCACAAAGGTGAGAAAGTCAAAAGGGAAAAATAAGGAAACCTCTCTATTGGGAGAGGAGAATTGCTGAATATGGCAGGAAGCTGGCTGTGCTGGAACAATAAAGAAACCCAGATCTCCTGAGGAAATAGTCAACAGAGAAAAACGTAGGAGAATAGGTGGGTGCTTTTGTCTGTGAGGGTGGATGGAGTGGGATGAAGAGAACAGTGCCTTCCTTCTCACATTCCTCATTCTCTCCATTTCTGTTCTAATTGAGTTTCTATGTTAAAACTAAGTACCCCTCTCCCAGAAAATACAACAGATGGAATCCAGCTGAACTTCAGTCATGTTCGTGTAACCAGGTTGCTGCGATTAGACTATCACTGCCAGCAATTCAGTGTTGCGCTGTTTGGTGTTCCTTCTCTGGAGGAGGACAAAAGTCTCAGCTTCTGACCATAATCCCTCTAATGAAGGCTAAAATGCTATCACCATAAACTATACTGACTTTACCAAAAAAAGTCTTTCTCAGCAATGAGGTCTACAATGCAAGCGTATCTTACCCCATTAGACACCAGTTGTTATCATTGTTTTTGAATGTTATGTTTTAGCCATGGAGAAGGTGACTACAGATCATCCATCTCAGTGCTAGGTTGGAATGAGATGCACAGCATGCTCCAAGAGATGCGGCATGGGAGAGGGAGCCGAGAGCTCCTTAGGTGCAACTCAGTTCCTGATGGAAACTTCTGTGATGTTGGTCAAATCATTTTAAGTATTCTTGGCCCCTGTTTTCTCATTTTCTAAAGGAGACTAACATCTACCATTTCACAGGGATATTATGAGGATTTACCTTAAAATGTAGTTCTGAGGTATTTATAATGGTTAATCAGCTTTTCCATTATGGAGTACTTATGTTATTTGGCTGGCTTCAGCCACACGAATTCACACAAATGCTATACATAGAATACTTTGGTGGAATAGTTGGTGTTTGGCTCATCTGAGTCACAGTTTCCATTTAAAATGAACAGTAAAATAATTTGATTGTTTTAATATGAAATATTTTTCATGAAGAACCTTGTAATAAATGCTTTAGGAAGAACTCAGAGACGAAGCGTTATAAAATCATTAGGCTTAAATATGTCATCAGGGTCAAAGGCAGATATGACTGCTGTCTACCAACAAGCTGCAGAATGGAAGAATGGGGGCATTTGTGGTATAGCACAGGAAAAGGAACTGTTTTAGCAGAGAGAGGACAATGCTGATCATTTGATGCTGTGCCAACAGCTGGCCCTGAGTACATTTAAGATGGAATTTTTTTTTTTTAAAAAAAAGGTCCAAACCATCACAAACAACTTCTGGAACAACCTTCTGATTGCAGGAGCTGAGGAGAAGCTACAGCTTTTTTCAAGATGGAGATGTGGACACATTCAAAGAAATCATGTTTTAAAAAAAAACTGGTTTGCTTTCCAGTCCCATTTCTTCAGCTACACCTGTTGTCCATGGTCTCTTCTTCAATTCTGTTATCCATCATTAGAATTCTAGTAAGAGTGGAAGTTAATATTAAATAATAATGTTTTTTTTTTTTTTGTTAATAGAAACCCTATGGCCATTTTGAAAGAGGTTTATTCACAGTTCCTCAAGAAGATGAAACGTGCCTCTCCATAAGCTAATCTGACTATCTGTTACGTAAAATCACTTACTGGTTTACTAACCTGTCATGAGCAAAGACTAAAATTTTGAATTATTTTCATATCTTTAGTCTAATGAAATCACTTTAATCAAAGATAAAAAATACCACCTAAATGTTAAAACATGTGAGCATTTTCTTAAAAAAAAATCGCACTAGATGAAAAACCGATACTGAGTTTTATATGCAAACAGTGTGAGTGTGAAATTTTTATTAGGTCATCTGCTTTTAATTAAACATGACATTTTTTGCTATCCTCATGCTATTCTAGGATAGGATGTTTTTGTCATTTTATGGTTTCATTGGGCTATGGAATATTCCAAACAATTTGAAAATGTGGTTAGATTAGTTTTCCCTTGGGTTTGACCTCAGTAAACTTATCTTGCGGTAAAACTAGATTTCTTTTGCCTTTATTACCTCAAGACATTTGTGTGTTTAATTAATATAACGTGAAAACAGGCATGGGGGTGCTTTCTGTTCTGTTGTGGTGGTGGTTTTTTTTCTCCCCCTACCTCCTTTGAGTCATGTCTCCAAGAGGTCCTACTCCCCGTTGCTAAAGAGGGCTGTTGTTCTGGGGAACAGGAGGGTGGGGGAGAGGCGATTTGAGTCATCTCAACTGGTTTGTCCTGGCATACGTTTTCTGCCCAGGAATTGGGGTTGGCAAGGCTTGTCGGTGGCAGGCAGCCCCGCCGTTGTTCCGGTTGTGCCTGGGACGCGCCGGTGAGATGGTCGTGGCCACACGCGTTTCTTTAGGGCAGGAAAATGGAGATGAAGCACAGCTCAGGCAGGCACCGAAGGCGCTCGGAGGTGTTGGCCTGTGTTCCTTGAGGGTTTGCGGGCAGGTGAGGCTTTCCATGGTTTTTTTTTCGAAGTGACAGGCTGTTTCTTACATACTGTTCATCTCTCCTTGCAGCGATTCTTCCAAAGAAAAACGTCAAGCGGTAGTTAACACGCTTGCATTTTTCTTGCGGTGGTCTTTTAGCCGGTCATTGCTAATTGTTTAGTGACTTTCAATAATTCCCCCCTCCTTTTTTTTTTTTTTTTTTTTTTTTTTTTTTTTTTTT
>VZRU01009164.1:319727-423272 GCA_013398155.1 Pedionomus torquatus
TGCGCGAAGTTTGCTTAGCTATTGTGGCAATTTTATTATTATTTTTTTTCTTTTTTTTGTGTGTGTGGGAGCTCAAAAGCAGCTTTTTTAATCGCTGGCCGGGTGCACCGGTGGCAAAATCGCCGGTTTTTATGCGTGTTAAAACTAGACATGGCTTCCCACGTGCCTATTACTTAATTTCCTCCGGAGTGTTTTGAAAAAAATAAAAATATGTAATATACTTCATAGATGTAGCTCTCTTCGAGGCAGAAACGTGCTGTCATCCAGACTGTTGGTTTTTTACTAGATTCTAGAATGTAGCATGGTCCTGGAAACTCTAAAGTAACCAAGTTACCGTGTGAGTGCATGTAAAAATGTTTCTTTCTATTATATTTGAATGTGATGCGTTAATTGTTGCTGTGAAAACTGCCTGCAACTCGGATGGGAAAGAACAGTGCCTGTAATGTATTGTAGACCTTGCATATTGGCCCCTAAGGGAAAGAGTGGGTATATTATGTGGCAGTTGGAACTCAACGTTCAAACGCCGCTGTTTAACTTTCTGAGCTTTATTTTTACTTTCTCTTTGCGTTGTAACTTCTTCAAGATGCATTCAGAAAACACTTTGGTTACCGGCTAAAAGGTGTCATCCAGAGTATGCTCTTCTCTGTTGGTTCTGATGCATAGATGCTTGGTTTTCTTAGTATTAAATCTCTTGTTTTCATCTGTCTCAATTCCCCCATATGAAGGTTTTTCCAGAAAGGAAATAAAGAAACTAGCTAGTGTTGAGATTACAATTCTGTTATGGAGCTTGTCTTAATTGTTCAAAGGCCTTTCTCTCTTTCCTAATACAATTTTCGGAAGCTCTTTGAACAATGCTGTACATAAAAATAGAGCTCAAGGTTGTTGTGTAGCTAAATTTATTGCGAAAAGCGAGTAGGAAATGTCTAATAAGAGAAGCAATAAAAAGAATAGATTTCAAGATAAGCATGTCTTCTGGAGGCACTATGCCTTTGCAAATCGGGACAATCATAACCCAACTTCTGCAATTGGAGTCACCTTCTTAGCTCAGGTGTGGCAGGGCACCACCTGAGAAAGTGCTCCGTTTTCAGACTTGAACAAACAGCTCTGAGGCTCTGCAATTGTGGGGGGGCTGGGGAGCAGCTCCCTGCAGCTGGGTACGTTTTTACTTATAGATTTACCAATTAAAATTCCAGAGGAGGAATTCATAAGGTTAGCATTCTTGCCAGAGGTCCCCCCTGCTCCCTTCCCCCCACTCTCCTGAAAATAAGAAGCATATACTACTCTGCTTAAATAGTCAAAGCTTCAGAAAAATGCGACTGTAGTCGATTTGATGTCTATTAATAAAATGATCAGCCACCTCCCACTGGGTTTCACTCACCTGTTTTGAAATACTTGTATGAGGTGAAGGCTGACTGATTTAAGCGTGAACTGAAATTTTGTGAATTAAATAAACATGTTGCAGTCTAATTCTGTTTAGATCATGTCTGTTACTTGTATTTTGGTTTGTGTCATACTGTTGACTGTTCCAGTTTATTCATTAAAAAAAGCCCTTACATTTTGTAGTATATGATCTCAGAAAAAAACACATTTCATACTCATTCTATTAGTATGTTTTTGCTGTCTGATTTTTGTAAGCATATGTAATGAAAATACTTGTTCTGAAAAGAAAGTATTTGGAATTACAAAATGCTGGGAGGGGAAAAAATCTGAAATTACTGTTGCCGCAAGTAAATTTGCTATGTGTCATTATGACTGTTTTTATTAATTGTTGCGAGTGATGGTGCTTGATGACTGATGCAGAGAAGGGCAGACATGAGAAATATGTAAACCAGGTTTGGTTGTTTTTTTTGTTGGTTGGTTGTTTTTTTTAACAGTGACAGTTGTAGTCTATGTCAGCTGGCATCTTAAATGCTGAAAGAGTTATGTGGCTGGCTCACTTCTGCCCCTGGTTTATTTAGTTGTTTAGTAGCGCTTCAGTGGTGGATGGATTCTATAAAATATTTTGATTGTGTGGATGGCAAGACATATGTTTTGAGATGCTTGCCTGTGTGATAAAACAGTGCTGAATAGCGTTACCTGGAATTGTCAGGTAGCAGCAATTTTCAGACTCCTTGTTAATTTTTATTTTAGGCAATGTGCTGGTGCATGTTGCATTTCTCTCCTGTTTCACACGTGCGCATGCACACATCCTTCTAATAGCTACAGTGACCTATGGAAGCTTCCAATGCATGATGTGTGCCCCCCTACCCCGTAGCATCTTGAACTAGTTAGATTATATAGGTCATTTCAATGTCTGAATAGAGCCCGTCTCCTGAAATGTGTCGGGAGGGTGTTGCTTTTGGTGGTACAGTGGTTTGCTGTGTCTTGGAACATTCTCTTTCCTGCACCCAGGACTTTTTTGGGGGGTCAGCTGTTATATCTCTGCATAGTCTTAACTTAAGAAAAGCTTCTAGTAGGCCACAATACTTGTTTCCAATCTTTGAGGATATGTTACATTTATTATATAGTAAACGGAAGGAGGAGTTGCGCCCTAGTTTGCTTACCTTGACTGCAAGTCTTTGAGCAGTAAGGTATTTTTTTCCCCTTTATATTCTTCCTGTGCTGAAGTTTAAAGACTGCATTCTTTATGTGGAAGCCAGTCTGTATCAATGCAGAAACGTTTTACTCATTGGTCTGTAATTCTGGTGCTGCAGATAGTTCTTCTGCACCTATACCTGTTAGAAATTCAGTGTAATATGACTGAAGCAGTTTTCCTGAAAGGGGGATCAGGCTGTGGTGCCTGACTCTATTTGCTCTTGTGGATTACTTATCACAAGAGCTGAGAGGTTGAAGTGATGTTACTTGTTTCCTTGGGATTTGTAAGAAAGAGGAAACGCTTCTCAAAATAGATGTGTAAGAGGCATGGTACCCGTGTAGGCTCATGATAGGCTGTTAATATTGCTTTAAATACCTTGTTGAAAATTCTCAGCATCAAAAAAAAAAGTTAAGCCTAAGTACTGGATGGGCAGACTGAGGCAGAGTATATATCTAAATACTTCTGTCTCCTACGCACATGATAAATGTAGTAATAGTCGCTTTAGTTTATAATGCCAAAACATCATCATCAACTCATTTCTGTGAATATCTTGTATTGCTCATAAAAGCTGATGAGCAGTAAAGATTTAAATGAGTGATTTACTGGTATAAATCACGGTATCTGAGAAGTTCAACAATCTCAGGACAGAAAATCTGCTTTTATGACTCAGATGGATGAAGCAAAGTTTAAGAATGAATTGACTCAAACCTTGTGGAATTGCTGCATGGCTTTGAAGCTGATGATGGAGTGATGACCTACAAATAGAAGGTGTGAAAATGAAAGAACTATATGGCACATAAGAGGTTCTTTGGACTATGATCCTGTACAAAGAGTTAAGCTAACTTTTTTTTAAAAGTGAATCCTGGTGGCTGCATTTCTGACCTGTTGTTAAAGATATCTGACATAGGCATATTGTGTAATTCCCTGCAGGAAAGCTTGCCTAATAGTAAAGATACTGCCTAACCTGGTTGCTCCTACTAGGTAAGTTTGAATGTCAACTATTTGCCCAAGAAGAACAGTTTATACCTCATTTTCATACTGATGTTCTTCTGTACTGTTATATGCCCCCCACTGTCTCAAAGAATCAAATCATCTCATTTATATAAATAAAGCTTGGGAAAGGTGGGACTGGGTATAGTTCACAGGACAGCACTGTCTGTAGTTCCCTGGAAATTATTCTGTTTCTAAAGAGTCTTACTTTTTAAAGATGAAAATCTTTGTCTTTGACTGACTGTAGCATACAACAGCTGAATAATACTCATCTAAGTTCAGGGAAGAAGTTGTAGCTGTTTTTTAGAAAAATATACTATATTGGCACGGCTCATACTACGTGTTATAAGATGGGGTATTGAACAAGGAAAACTGATGATCTGACATAAATATTGCCTAGAAACATTGAGCAGGCAGGATTTTTCTGAAATGGAAATACCTATTTTTTTGTATACCCTTGTTCAGATTCTTGCCTGCTCCTCAAGTGCTTTATTCTTCTGCTAGAGCACATAATGGCTGATCTGTTCTAATGTTTCCTTCAAGAAATAAGTTTCAGAGGCCGGAGTAGTTCTGTTGCAGATTTTTGTTATTATCTTACTGATCATGCTAAGAAGCTGTGCTTTTACCCTAGTGTCGTGTGTGTATAACTAATATTTTTGCATGACATCTAGCCATGCCAAACTCTTTTTAGTGCATACACCCATGTTGTTAATTTCTTGCTGTCTCCAAAGATCTTTGTAAATGAGTGATTAAAAAACCCTTTAGTTCTGAATGTGTGAATGCTTATTTGTTACAACAATACATGCTTGCTTTTAGTACCAGACAGTGATGCAACTCTCCCAGTGAAGCAGATTGGAGTTACTCTCTACATAATGTGAAGTTGAAGTCAACAACTTGAAAATAATGGTGTCGGCCTTTTAATAGTCATTCTAAACTACATCTTTACAATAACTACGTTAATGCATGCGTATATGTCTCCAGAGTTGGCATTCATCCTTGCCCATTGGCTTGTGCTATTGAAAAGTTACACTCTGTAGTTATTATGTGATGAGATTTATCTGGTTCATAATCATCTTGAACCAGATGTTTCACTTTTATTCATTGTCAGAAATACCTACTCTTAATAAGTGCATAATGCTGTGCAGTTTTGTAGCTGTCTTGGTCATGGTGAAACCATGTTTATAAATCAGTGCTCATTTTAAGAGCAACATCTGGTCTAAATTTTGCAGCCAGCTGTTCACACCTTAAGGAAAACGTCACAGGTCTGAATGACTTGTGAATAATTAAATATTTGTATCTTACTAATCTTTTGCTGCCCTTGCCTAGCAAGTGTGTGGTTGGGCAATAAACATCAAATGGTTTCTATTAGCAAACGTTGTCTCTATCTTCACTGAAAATGCTTGGAGTAGCTGTGGTTTTGAGGGGCTGGTTTTGTTTTGTCTTTTTGATTTGTATTGGGGGGGAACAGATGTTAAACAAAACCCTGAACACCATTGAAAATTTTTAAAAGAACAGATATATACTTCTTTAATATTGGTACACGTCTCACTTTAAATTTCAGGCTTAGTTAAAAGGTATGACTGTGATAAGGATGGTCTGGCATTTGGAGGTGTGCTTTGCAGAATAGGATTTGATTGCTTTGAATGAGAGATGATCATGTGAGTGTGATAATCATATGGTAGTATACCTGTTTGGGTATAAAAAAGGGAGGTGTTCACCAGCATGCACCTTTAAGCACAAAGGGCAAATTTGTATCCTAGCAAACTGGCCAAAAAAAAAAGTTGAAAAATTCAGGAATATGATGAGATGGGATACTTGACCATCCTGATTGTTTCAGAATCTAAAGAAACTTAAAGAATTGAGAATTCAGTCTTTTTTTGAGTTATTTCCTTATATTTGTTAACACATGGGAAGGTCAAACTTTCAGGTGAATCTTGCAAGTTGGAAAAATTCTAACCAAATTCACTAGTTAGTAAGATGACAGCCTTTGCGTGGGGGAGGTCCCTATAAAGCATCAATAAATACGTAACTCTTCAAACCTATTGCCTTAGTTAAACTTCTGAATGAGTTCATGAGAGTTCTAAAATGTAAATACTCATCATTAATGGCTACACTTGTAGTACTACTAATCACCAGTGTATAATTCTCTCTAAGTCAGTTGAATATGTCTCTTCAAAAGCTTGAGGGTATTTCTTTAGGTATTTGATAAAACACTGACTTCTCAGTAAGTAAATGAGAGTAATAGCATTCTGCCAGATCCTGTTTGTGCTTTTGGTATGTGTGCTAGTAGTAATCAGTTTGCACTGGGGTTACTAAAGAGCTGCAAAAATGAAGTCTGTGCTTGATGTAGTTCCTTATGAATGGAAAGAACTTCTTCATCAAGAACTGGTGTTTTTAACTTACCTCCAACAGTAGCAAAACCAGCCTTTGGGATGCCAGCTTCCTAAATGGGACATGTATTTTGTCATCTGAGATGATGGGAGGATGAAGTGCCTGGGGGGGCAGCAGTAGACATGCTGCAGTGGCACGGGCTGCTGCGCTTGGAGCCAGAGCCCTGGCTGGGAGAACTCTGCCCCACCGCTGAAATTCCTCAGGGAAGGAAGGACTGGATGGGAGGCCTCTCCTCTCCACAAATGGCTGTGGAATGAGGATGAAATCCAATGTTTATTCTTTCTTCCGGAAACTATAGGAAACGTGCTCCTGTAAGTTGCATAATAGTATGTGCTGTTGTGATAGGGAGAGCCCAAGTAGGGTGCAAGGAGAGCAAGGTATTAGAAATTGCGATGCTCTTGAAGAAGAAAAAACTGTGGTACAGTCTATGAAAACTTTAAACTACTTTATTGGGGGAGATGGACCTGCCCAGATCCTTGCTTAAGGGAGTTTTTCTTCTGGTTTCTGAGTACCCTTAGAAGGGTTTTGACCTCCGGTTAGTAGGTGCCAGCTAAACCCACGCTGCAGTGTATGCGGGGCCGTTAACACTCGGATGTAACTGTAAGTGCAAGTAGACCAGAGGATGTGCCCTGTGGTTGGGGTGAGGGGCTGGAAGTCAAGTGTCTTGTTTGTTTCCACTCTGCATTTGGTGGATGATGTTTGTCATTTAATTGTCTTTTTGTCTTTTAAGGGAGTTGCTTACTTGAATGCTGCTTATTGTCCTGTCTCCTCTGCTGTTGTCAGCTCCAGGAGTCTGTCTTGGTTTTGTGATGCTTGGATGTCTGAGGGGTTGAAATGACTGATGATAGCCAAGCTCTCTATCTTAACATATAGAATGTAAAAATGCCACCTTTGGTTAAAGAGGTGCAAAATGAATGAGACCTCTTAATAATAGTGGCGCTGCTTTAGCTGGGCAATCACCTGCCTCTCTGGAATTGCTTAGAAACTGTTAGTTGAGGAATATCAATTGAGTTTCACTGTAAATACAGCAGCTGGACCTGGAGAAGGCAAGCTATCACTTAGCATTCCAAAAGTCAAAGGGTGCTTTCTCACAGCTGGTTTATGGCTGTGGTGGGAAGAGTGAGCTTCTGGGGCTGTGAAAGTCATATGCCATCTTAGTGAAAGTACATTGGTATCAGGATGATGCTCAAAGTTGCAATGGCCTTGCTGGTTTTGCTCAGACATCTTTCAGCAGGCAGAATGATGGGGAGAAATGGTTCACTTCTAAAGGTGAAAGGCAACATCTTTTTCTAATAGCAGCAAGGGTACTGAAGGAAATACCTCTGTGTAAGAAAAACTAAAGTGTAGCGCTTGTTTCTTATGCCGCAAAAGAAACCTCTTATGACTATTATCCTATCTAGATTTCTCTTTCTTGGAAATGATTTATTTTAGTAGCACTGTTATATAGCAAAAATTCCTCTGACAAAGATGCACAGATCATGTAGTAGAAAATCAAAAGATGGCATTATATTTGAATAAGAAACCTCTAATTGCCTTAACTCTGAAGTACCATGACATCTTGCTCTCCTGTTAGGTATTGAATACATCTGCTGGATTATCTGATCTGGTAGGGAGGGGGGGAAAAAAAAAAAGCTGTATTGGCAAACTGAGTGCTGTATTTTCCCCAGGAGTTTTTGCCCAAAGACTTGTGTGTTATAGCCAAAATGCCCCTCGATAATGTGTAACTTCAGAGATTGACTGGTTTGGCTCGGGTGCTTTCAATATACTTTTGCTGCCTGATAAATCGGCCTACTGGAACTTTCTAAATTCTTGGCTGAGGTTAAGAACATGTAATTCTGTGGTGGAGAAGCAGTATGCAATTCAATACCACATAAGTACACATCAATTAAAAAGTGCCTAGATATGGGCAGGGAAGCTTAGTCAAATGTTCCTTCAGGGGGGGAAAAAAAAAAAAACAAAACCAAAAACCAAAACAAAACACTTGTAGGTAAAGCCGCTTCTTAGTGATGACGCGGAAAGCCAAAATATTTGGGAAAACTATTCCTGGGATGGCAGGTTAACCTTTTTAAAGCTTTACGTTCAGAAGCCTAGCTAGGTAAGAGTAGTGAAGGCTCTTATGGATGTCCTGTATAGCATAGTTCTGTAGTCAGACCAAAGGTGTTTTCTTGGAATCCAACATTTACTTCCCCTAACTGGTTTTGTGCGGAGTTGCTTCTTTGGCATCTTGTGCTTTTAAGCGCATATTTTATGGCATTTAAGGAATAAGTCTTATGCTTTTGGGATGTGTTGATAATCAAAATTGCTAAAAGAACTTGCTTAGCAGACACCTTGATTTAAAAACAACACACCCACTTCATTGTGATGCTATTCAGGGAAATGATTCAGTGCAGTTTCGGTGGGTTTAAACAATGGCTTAGTGGCACACCTATTTTGTAGAAAGCTGACTTTTAAATGGGGTGCCTGTTTTCTGCAAGTCTATACATAGCTAGCAGCCATAAGGTGATACTTGGTAGTATACATGCGCTGTACGGAGCCTCCTTCATTGTACTCTATTTTCCCACGCACTGAAGGTTGCCCAGCGAATTGGAAACATTGGAATGATTTGTTGGATCCTTCAAGTTTCATTTTCAGAACCGTTTTATCTTGCTGTAAGACAGACCTAGGAATGAGTGGGTTCACCCACAGTATGTACATTCAAGTCCATTTTAAACGGCACACTTGGGGTTTTTTTGCACTCTATACACAGGTTGTAATAGCATGCTAGCTCGTTTATCTTTATCTCTTTGTTCATGGCCAGTTTGAGTTGCAACTAGTAAAATGCTCAGCAGAGAGCTCACGGTCTTGAACTAAGCTCAGTCTTCAGTTCTGTGCATAAATTTGTGTTCAGAAACAGAAATAGCAGAGCTGACAGGGAGTGGCAGCTTGTAGTGATAAAGGTGTTGTACGCACAGCTTCATGCAAAGCGCTGGCACATCAATACAAAATCCCTAGCTGAAGTCTCTCAATGTGAACGTTGCCTGCTTGATCCCTGCCCGCGTGCATCTTGGGCACACGTCTGAGAGTGACTGTGCAGTGGATGGGTACTGTACAAATGAGTCAGTTCCTGTTCCTTTGGCTGAAGCTTCGTTAGGAGTTCTCAAAAAAGTATTTCAGAATGTGGATGTGGTCAACATAGTCATTTTCCAGGCATCTTAAAGGAAACCCACATCAACTGTGAAAGTGAACTTTGAACTCCTCTGTCCTGCCACTAACAGAACTTGAGCAGTGCTGGATGGTAATGCTTGTTTGCTTCAGTCTGTGTCTTCCCTAACTGTTTGCCAGACTTGCCCTTAATCTTAAGTGCCCAGTTACTTTTTAGGAGAACTTCCAATGAAGTGTCTGTGTATGACTGATTCACTACTCCACTTGTGGTATGTCAGCTAGACACCTAGTTAGGAGCAGCTTCTGACAAATTTTTGGCCATGTTTAGTTGTTCAGCACACTTAAGTAGAACTGTAGGCAGTTACACCTACTAGAACATATAGTGTTATTTCCCAGTTATTATGGCAAGATGTGGTACAAAATCACTTTACTTGTACTATACCTCCTTACTATATAGTTTGAGCTGACTAAGTTCTCTTGAAGACACCAGTTATTGAAAGGAGGTCTCTTTTTTTTTTTTTATTTTTTTGATGCATCAGACAGATTACTGTCACTGAAAATGTTTGTCTTTGCTTGTTTAGGACTGCTTATTTTTAAACAGCTTTACAATAGTCTTCCTGGCTTATGCAGTGGATTTTTTTTTCTGTTTGTACTACTTGTAATTCTGTACATATTATGCAAGCTATGAAGATACCAGGATCTAGGCTCTGAATGGGTTTATGTCCAAAATGACTGTTTTACTACGCTTCCTCTAGTTTACTGAGATATGCAACTCTGCCATCTAATTGTTATCTTGTGCTGATGTTTGTATAGTGTACTGGATTTCCCCATCGGTTACCCAGTGATGCTGCATGAGGCATTCTGCCAACAAAAGGGAGATGTTTCCCCTGAGAGCCTTTAGAGAAGGCTACTGCAGTGGGGTGGTAAAGCAAGTCGCAAAACGTCAACAGATGCTTCATGTAGAAGAAAATGCAACTACACAGATAATGGGGGGGGAAGTTTTGAATGTGTGTTGGAAAAGATAACTCCCAGGTCTCTTATCTGGTGATCTGTGCCTTATATACAGTGCTAACCTGTGCTGCATAAGTAGAAACCAATTAGAGTGGAAGAGCTATGTTATCCATAACTCTAAAGGTTGTAAATGAGTGACTCGACTCTTAGTAATGTGTTTAGCCTTCCTTGCAGCTTTTGACAGGCAAAAAGAATTGTTTCATGCCTTGCTTCACATGTTCACAGCAGTAGTTCTGAATCTCTTACGGCTGCAGAGATAAAAAGTCTGAAGCTGATCATGTCATTAGCAGACATAGAATGGAAAGTCAGGAGTGCCTCTTGTCCTTGCTGCCTATCCGAAGTGTTCATGTGCATGTTTTTGTTTTGCGCTTCCCCCCATACCTTTAGAAAAGAGTGAGGATTAATGAGTCTGGCTATTTAATAGTGGTTCCTGTGTTACTGCTGTGCATTACAAAATATCAAGTGTGTCCAGGCTTTACTAAATGGTTTATCAGGAAAAATCTACCTGGTGTTTTTATATGCTTTAATAATAGAATTTTAAACCACTATTATGCTACAAAGACATCTTTCCTTTTTCCACCTCTTCATCTGATATTAAGAATGAAAACATACAGTGTGAGATCTGAATTTAATATGGCTTTTCTTATGGCTTTAACATGGTTTTCTTAATGTCATCTTGACCTGTAATAGGAATCTAGTTCTAAAGGTTTTGCGTCGAAGGTTAAATTTAATTGTAGTACTGGGTCTGACATGTTCCCGACTGTTGTGCAGTTTATTTTGCAGTGAACGTAATTTTCCTTCTTCAGATAACCTTGCTTTTAGATTAACTACTGTGAATGCATATATAACTCTCTGCCACTTGTCTTCTGCTCTTATTACAGAGATAGCTACTGATTATTTTATTTGAAACAAACAAAATATGTACTGATGTACTTAACGTCAGTATATCTTGCAGCTGTAGAGAGATGGAGACCCATCTCACTAGTAAAACATCTCTGAAGTGCAATCTTCATTCACAATACTGATGCAAATAACCATGTGGAATGGTTGGTCTGTATCCTCTGCTTGCTAATTCACATTTACTCCTAAGATGGTTTTGAGGCTTGTGCTTTTTACAATGTTTATAGTGTTCAGCTGTACAATACCTTCTTGGGTTGGTTGGTCATCCTCGCTATTGTGCTTGGATGCTTGGTCTTTAAAGCTCTACCTTTAGAGTATGCTTCACTATCACTTCTTTATGCTGTATCTTTGGTATTGCAAAAAATCCCTTTTGGGTAGAAAGCTATTGAGTTGGAGTAGGCCTGATTCAAAAAGGCTTTCTTGTTTAGCATACTGTGGATAATGCAGTATTTGAAAACCTTAAAAGTGCTTGGAATAAAAAACCAAATAATCCCACAGAACTCAAAACTTCCCAGGGGCATACCTAGGACTTGATCATGCCCTGCAATAGTATTCTTGGAAGTAGGAATAGACAATACTTGCATTTAAGATAAGATGTCCTATTAAGCAGCTGAATTTAATGATGACTAATGAATGGGCATTGCAGTAAATTAACTTGGATGAAATAGGTATAGCCCTATGCTTCTACAAACATTGAAAACAGTGGTCACAGTCTGGGGTGGGGGGTGGGTTAAGTGTGTGTTAGGAACCAAGAATAATGGCTTCTCAGCAGAGTTTTCCACTTGGAGACTAAAATTTTTTCTGTGTATATCGTGGGCACTTCACATACTCATGAAGTAGTGCTTATTTGGACCAGGTCAGGATTACCCATGAGAAGCTCCAGTTAACATCTGCTGTTACAATGCAGTGTTCATAACTCTCTCAGAGCAGCTTCTCAAATTTCAGGATGAGTTTATCACTGTCTGCTACTAGACACTAGTAATACAGTGTTAATCTCAACGTTTTGGTAACAGATACTGCTTAATATACAGTTCAAAACTGAGACCACCTTGTGATTCCTGTACTCTACTGTTCTGTCATAGTAGATTAGCAATCCATATAAGATGAAATATTACTGATATTCTATACTATTCAGGATTTCCTTTTAAGGGTCCTTTTCTAAACCCACTGGTATGTTAGTTCTTTTTGTTTTCTCAGTATTGTGAATTTCTATCATCATAGTCTCTGCCTGCCTTGAATAAATTGGCCACCTTCATTCTAAGATCACTTTAGTGAAGTACAATATTGCTTCCCATTTGTCTGCCATGGGTGTATTTCTGAATGTCTGAATATTCCTGAGATTCTTGGAGTTTCTTACCCCAATGAATTACATGCTCAAGTGAGCTACCTTTTGGTTCTTTCCAGTTACATTTTATGCAATGACAATCCTTGGCTAATTTTTGTCTTTTTCTTGAAGATGGTATAAAACAGTTAATATTCCAGGAAAAACTAGAAGATAATCTTGGCAAGATTCTGAATGGGTAAAACAGACTGGAGATTGTATCTACCGTGGGAGAGGATGCTTCTCTAGCTGGTGCTGCCTCTATTTTATTTCATGGTGGTTATGTCACTTGCACAAAATATTTCCACAAGTTCAATCTTCTCTTCCAGGTTGAGTATTTCCTTTTTTTTTTGGAGAAAGGGGTAAAGTAGAAGTTAAATCCTTGTACTACAATGTGGTTACATATACTTTTTGACCTATTAAGTTTGTGGCTTTATGGTTTTTCTTCAGTATCCCATTTATTGCCCTCTTCTAGTATTAGGTTGCTAAACTATGCCAAAGACATCTTTGTATGTTACAAGTAGCCTTTAATTTATCAGTATTACTAGTATTGTCAGTATCTCTTGCATCCTTGAGACTTGCCCCAGACTGTTGTGCCCATACCCATACCTTAGTTATGGTGACATTTCCTAAAATCTTACTGATAAGCAGTCAAGTACATAGAGTGCTTTTGTGTTGATGGATGCAGCCACTTGTTTTGCCTACTTCTTAATTAGCAAGGATTTAGATTTGATATAAGGAACAAATTCTTCACTGAAAGAGTTACTAAGCATTGGAACAGGGTGGTCAGGAAAGTGGTTGAGTTGCCATTCCTGGAGGTATTCAGAGGATGTGTAGATGCAGTGCTAAGGGACTTGGTCTAGTGGTAACATAGCAGTGCTAGGATAATGGTTGGACTTGATGATCTTAAAGGTCTCTTCCAACCAAAATGCTTCTATCTGTATGATAAGTATGTCAAGCATGAAAGGGCGGTCTGGCTTTGACTTGCACATGCTACCCAAATATTAATAGCCTTGTTAAACAACGCTGCTGATGGCTCCCAGATCCAAATAGGTTTTTCTGCTTAAAGATGGTAAAGCAGTACTGACAGCCATCCCTCTCCCATCACTGCACTTGGTTGTCCTTGTTTACCTAGTCTCATTGCTCCAGTGCAAGTGTGTGTGTGTCTGTACTTTCATATATAAGGAGGTGGTAGGAGATTGTCATTTAAATGACAGTTTCAGTAAGACAGTCTTCTTGTTTATCTATGGATCCTCTGTCCTCTTGTGGTATTTTAAAACTCCACTGGTTAAATTGTGAAGCTAGGTTGGTGTGACTTCTTTCACAAGGTACCTGGGACTGCCAATTTGGAGTAAGAAATTTAGTATCTATAAAAGCATTTATCAGCTTTGATGCCGGTGTCCTTTAGGCACCGCTATTTCTGCTTTCTCTTCAGTTAAATATAGAGTATCGCCTGTCTAGAGCTGCGTGAATCGGGGTTTGTAACCTGCATGTGACTTGTTGGTGTCTATTACTTCATGCAGATTTAATAGCAGTACCTGTTGCTCTTCTGCTGAGCGTATTTTTTTTCTTCACCATTTATGGTCTCAAGGAAGCAGAGTCATGTGAGCAGTGGGATAAACATACGCATTTAGGTCTCTGTGGCATAGTAGCATGCTGTTGTCATGTGATAATCTTCAGGCAAGATAAAATGTGTCCCTGGCTTTCAGATTTCTCTTATAAAGATTTCTTAAGACTGAACTGCAATCCTGTTGTTGTTGTTGTAAGGTACTTAGTCTTCCAAATAATTTGGAGAATACCTACCCAGAATACCAGCCCAGGTTTAATTTCAAATTTTATGAAGACATTAACTGCATTTGTAGTGTAATCTGGGAGTTATGTTTAAATTCCCAGGCTTCTGAAGGCTTTAATGTTTCCTAGTGATTTTAATGTTACTTTTTTCAGAAGTCCACCTAAGCACTTCTTAAGAGGTACGTTTTTGTTGAAGTTGCAGACTCTGCATTTTCTTAATTTATATGCAGGTAATGGATCACTAAGACCTTCCTAACACATGTAACTTGCCCTTGTGTTTCCAAAATAAAGTTTGCTTCCGTATAAGATAACAAGTGTGACGTCTTGAGTGGACTTACCTCCTTTTTATTGGGATGGTTCTAGCATTTACCAAGGGAAGGAAGGTGGATGTCATTATTTCACGTCTCGGAGCCAGAAAGCAAGTCCCTCAAAGTCATAAGGCAAAACAATGTCCAAATCATGCCTGTAACCCACGTTCCCCATTCTACAGGCTTACAATGAATTGGTTTAAAACCATTGTATCATATATCATGGTATGTTCTTTCCCTGGCTTGCCTGAGGCTCTGTGGAGGGCAGTTATTTTCCCTGTAGAGTAGTAAGGTGATCAGAAATGGTTTAAGCTCACAGCATAAATGCAGTAAACTCCAGATTGCACTTGGTTGTAAGTGGGGTGTGGGGAGATGTTTACCTCCCCCAGTTGAGTTCACTTCATGGGAAGGCAGTTAGGAGGAGAAGGTGGGAACAGGACAGTAAATTAATTTATATTCACCACCCTCCTACTGCATATTAGGGTGTGATTCAGGACCAGGTGGCTCTGTAGCATCATCTCCATAACTGAGTAATCAAGTGCCTTATATTGCAAAGTTCAAGTAACATACAAATGCTCTTCTCTGAAGTAAGTACTAACTGCACTTGGAAGAGTAATTATCATTAAAGTAGGTCCTTGAGTATACAGAAGGATCACGATGTCAGTGCTGGGAAACAGTCTTAAGAATTGTTGCCACTTGGCTTATCTGACTTCTGGATCAAACTTGTCACTGTCATGCTTTCACTTGTTCAATAGGTTGCCATCTCACATTGACATTTTCTTTCCCCGGTATTCTCTACACATGGGTATCCAGCATGAGTAAATGACAGTGTTACTGAAGATGAGGGTCCCCGTTTTCCATACGGAGTGGGTCCTATGCAAGCTTAAACTGCATGGTAACTTGACTTGAATTCCATAGTAAGGGGGTAATATGACTTTCGGAGCCCAACCATCAAAGACTATATGCTGTAGGCTTGTTTGAGTAACTTCAGCCAGCATCAGAATTTAGTAGTGTTTTAAAACTAAACACTACTAAACACTATCTCAGCTGAACCATATCCGCACTAAGAACATGGTATTTCATGCTTAACCCATTTGTTTTCTGCTCACATTTCCATTGGATTGTTAGTCAAACTGTTAATATTTGGCATACTGGGGGTGTGCTCTTGCAAGGTGCACCCTGTTTAGAAGAAGAAAATTAAGGCAGCTAAGTCTGATTTTTTTTTTTTTTTTTTTTTTACTTACTGAATCTTGCTTAGCATCCTTACTATGACAAAGTTGATATGCTGTAAACACCGTTTGCCTCTTAAATGGCTGGGTGGGCCTCTTCCATATATGCACTGTACCCTGATGTATAGTGGCATTACTTCTGTGCAGTAGGTCTGGCAAACCCATCGCACAGGCATGGAGACTGACAACAGTCTGTGACTCCCACCCTGACTAGGTTTGGGTTAAAGAGAGGAACCCAAGGGCACACAGGTTGGGGTAAGGGCAGTGTTTTTTGGTTTGTTTACTTTATTTTGTTTTTTCCCTTCCCCCCTCTTTTCTGCTTTGGCAATCTCCTGCAGTATAACTTTGCCTTATTCTTATAAATGCTGGATTTGTGTCCATGCAAGTCATCTTAGCTGTAGGTGTTTCTGTAATACCATTAGTATGCAGAAGGCTACCTTCCATACATCATGTAAAGAACTGAGCTGGAATCCTCTGGCAAGGTGTTTGTTTAACACCATGGGCCTAAACAGAAACATAACTGGCACTGTTTGCCCCATATATATATATATATTACCTTACTGCTCATAAAAATTGTGAAGAAGTTAATTCAGTTTCTCATATTATATTACTATCCAGTGGACAGTTACAATGTGTTGGGGTACAAGCACTTACTAACAATGGCTAACAACTGAATGCCACTCACAAAACAGCGTGGTCTTGATGCAGGCATTATGCATGCTAGAATAAATAATTATTTACAACATCTTTTATGGGTTTTTACAGTTTCTTACCAATTTGTATCAAATCCTTCAAGGGCTGTGTCTGTGAAGTCACCTCAAAAATAGGTCCTGGTTAAAGGTAACCATGTTTGCATTTAAGTTTATCAGCAATTAAGTTTTTAAAAGATGGAAGTTGGCTTCTGAGAATGCAAGTGGGTTTGCCTTTAGGAAGGTGGTTTAGAAGGCTGTGCCAACTCTATACCTCCCTAGGCTTGCTCATACTAGTATTCTCTGGCAAAGCAATTTAAAAAATGTCTTGGGCAGGATTTTCATGAATCTATTCAGCCCAATCAGAAGCTTCACTTAATGGAGCAATGTATAAACAGTGTGGAGAGTCAAGTGACCATCAGCTGGTCTGAATGGGTTTGACCACTACAGTCACAGGGTCTGAGGTATGCAGGAGCTGGGATCACTGAAAACATGCTTTGCTGCAGAGATAGCCTGGCTCTGGCGTAATTATGTAACTGCAGAGGAATTCATGTGCGTAAGAATGTGTTTTAATTAGACACCTGTATTTAATGTTGGTTTCATGTTCTGTATCATTATTGTGGGCTTTTTTAAAAAAAAAAAAAAGAGTTGCTGCCTTGGTTAACTTTCCCATTTCATTAAGTAGCGCATATTGCAACGCATAGCTGAACTCCTCAATTATGCATTTCCTTTATAAAGTGTATGCCTACTCGGTTGAAACAATGCACCGATCTGTTTTACTGAATTCAGAACTTAAGACATAATGGCTCTTTGCCTAAGTTCATATTAGGTAATTAGAAGTTCTTGGCATGCTTGGTAAATACTGAAATTCCATTGTATTGTGCATTAAGCATGGAGAAATATTTCTTCAATTGCAGTGCCAGCACAATGAAATACAAGCGTTCTGGCTGTCCCTGGTGATGGCTTTATTAAATCTGGGTGAAACTGTCAGCTCTGAACTTGCAGAGATGCTGGCTTGCTTTCTGTTTGGGAAGTTACTGAAGTCAACAATCCGGGTAATGACTTCTTTATTGAAAACATCCTCCTGCCCCACTTAAAAAGATTACAATTACGGATTCTTAGCAAACTAGTAAAACATCACCTTTTTGTGTGTGTGTCAGTTCCTTTCACACCTGTGGCAGTGCCATCCAGAACAAACAAGTTTTACCAAATTCAATAACTTCATGAGAATCTGTTGTTCAAATCCAAGTCTTTGATATTTCTCTTCTTCCTTCCACACCTTGTACTGAATAGCTTTTCCCCCTTTTTATTACAGATTTTAATGCTTGTCAGTGCCAGTCCTATTCTTACAATGTATTAGCCCATGGTGTGACTCTGTCCAACAGCAAGGCTGGTTGATGAGGACCTGTTTGTTCTCTTTCCTGTCACTTCAACACTTATGCCTTTGATTAAAAAAATTGAGTTACTGGCTTTATTCAATCTGGAAAAAGTACAGTGGTGTATGTACCAGTTGCCATTCTTGCATTGACTGATCTCCTTAAAGATCATTTAATCCTATTAAATGTATCTTAATTCAGCAAGTAAAGGTAGGAGTCTGTTAGGAGGTGACTCACAAATGTTCCAGTCACCTGCCTCTGTGTTTGATGCATAACAGACTTCCAGTAAGATTTTTCTAATTTTTACTTGGTCTAGTGATGGGCTCACTTGCCTTTTGCATTTTTGGCAATAAACCTCCATATTAATACAGTTCACCAGTGTCAAAAGCTTCACCTGCTAGTTTTATAGATGACAGATGGTGGGTAGTTGTTTGTTTTTCCTCAATAACATAGTATTTCTTGCTTTCATGAAGCAGTAAGACTCCTATCTGCACAAATATGAAACCCAGACAGTGCTCAACTGGGTCTGATGAGCCACAGTCCATCTTGAGACTTCATGTTACGTACATGCAGAGAGTTACTGCATCTCTGAGGTGTCTCCAAACCAGCTCTGAACTTGAAGTGATGAACCCTTTGTCTTCTGACCTTTCCTTATAGTGGGTGCATGTGCACGTCCACTGCTTCAGTGGTCTGAAGGTGGTTAGGAAATAGGGCTTGGTGGCTGGCTCTCAGCGTAGCCTGCCTTAGAGGGAGAGCGGTATCTGGGCTCCAGGCTCTGCTCCTCCCCTCACTTCACTTGCTCCCCTTGCAGTTGCAAGGCACCTGGCTAAAACTCACAAATGCCTGAATAGTTGATAATATAATAAACCAAAAGTGTTTTCATTAAAATAATAACGTGTAAATTAAAAGTAGCATTTGTAACACCAGCAGTCCTGTAAATCTCGTGTCTGAGCCTTTGGGCCTCTCCTTGAAGACACGGTGACCATGATTTCTTTGGCTTATTCTGGAACCTGCTTGACTGAGGATCAGAGAGGAGATATTCTGACTTACCTGAGTGGCCACAAGCCACAGGTGCTTGTAGTGGAAGATCTCTGTCCCTGTGTGGGGCAGGGTAGGATGTCCCTTACCTTTGTGTGCTGCTAGGATCTGCCTGGGAGTGCCAATTGCTCTGAGGTTGGAAATGGTGGCAATACAGTAGAGAGTTACATTGTCTTGTCCTAGGGAGGATTGAAGCCAGGGAAGTGTAAAAGTGTTACCTGCAAGCAGAGGGAGAAGTGGACAGGACAGCATTAAATGAATTGACCAAATCATTGAGCTCTCCAGCAGAGAAATGTCAGCATTTGTTTCCCAGCTTCAGTGTCGCTGCTCTCATGCAGTTACGTACTTATTGCTGGCAAACTTTTGTCAGTTATGCAAGCTCCAGAGGTTAGCATAGGTTCCGTATAGGGATTAAATAATGTTGATTCATGCTTAATTAACGCTGTTTGTGAAACTGTATTGTGGAAAAGTTCAGCAGGGCAGGCATGCACCTCTGTGCTTCTCTCACAATGGGGGTGTAACAGCAACCAGTCTTTTCCAGAAGCATTCCATAGCAAGCTGTTCCAGTTATTGCCCTTCCAATAGACCAATCTTTAATCACTGAT
This sequence comes from Pedionomus torquatus, assembly GCA_013398155.1. Taxonomy (NCBI): domain Eukaryota; kingdom Metazoa; phylum Chordata; class Aves; order Charadriiformes; family Pedionomidae; genus Pedionomus; species Pedionomus torquatus. The sequence goes on from VZRU01009164.1 coordinate 339,093, forward strand.
ATTATTGCTATAACTACTCAAACATTAGTGACAAAACTGCTATTTAAAAAATGATTAAAAATACATAAACGTGCTCTTACAGTCAGTTATGGTTCTGTGCTTTAAAAAAACCCCACTTGTCAGCCAGTGACAGTGTTAAAATACTCTGTTGCTAAAGTCTCACCAGTTCCCAAATAAATGCTTTATTTAAACAAATACTTGAAATACTTAGTGAGCAGTTCTAACTTGGTGTCCACTTTTTGTTTGTCTTTAGTGATGCTGACTTATTTCTTGCAATGTAAAATCTTAATGTTTACTCAAAGACTTCAAGGAGTTACCTAGACTATATTTCAGTTGCCAGCGGAAGACCAAGCTGGGCATGTATCCACTAGGGCTTTTCTCACATGTGTTGCACTATGCTGTAGCAGTTTATGAGCTGGTAGAGCTGATATTCCTTCACTGACACCAGAGATTAAGGGATTCCAAATTGCCCCGAATGGGAGGCTTTTATACAAAGACTCAAAATGCTGCATGGTTTTCTAATAGAAGTTAACTTTAAGCAGCCCCCCTCCTTCTCTCTGCAATATTATGTAGGAATCATACTTTTTGCCATTGCACCATTGGGATGTTTTCCCATGTCAGGATTACCTCTGTGCCTTTGAGTTTACTTTTATTTACTGAATGCCTTTTCTGACAGGATAAGAACAGCCTGTTTTTTAATAATTCACACCTGCTTGTACAATATTGTTTGAGTATTAAAGGAAATCTTAAGGTGACTTTGATTCTGCTGTTATTCTGCTTCGCATTTCTGATCACTTATCTGCTTTTGGGAGCAAGTCTTTACTAATATGTGGGGATGAAAGAGGTTATTTCAGAATAATGATACGGGAACACTGAGTACTTGTTAATTAACAAAAGCTGCAGGTATGACTGCATGTCTGAGGTGACTGTTCTGGCAACACTCTTTTCTGTTTACTGTCTACAAGAAATCTGTGTAATAACAACTGGCGGAAATTCTTTAAGAAGCCTTATCTACAGAACTGTTCCATATACTGATTTCTGTTTTTCTAATTGTTTCTGCAGGTCGTGTTGGATTAATGCTGTGGATCAGTCAACCCAGAGCCTGTAGTTGCCCATCAATCGCTCAGTAGTCAGTGTAGATTCTGTCTTTACAATCAGCAGCTACATCTGGCTACTGGGTCTCTGATGACATCTCATATCTTCTATCCAGTTTTTCTGTTGGATTTTTATCTTCTCTCCTGGGTGCAGAGCAAGTTCACAGTGCTAACAAGTTAACATCTGAGGTGTGGCCCCAAATAAAGGATTGGATGCTGTTGGATCTACTTCACAGTAGGAATCAGATTAAATTTCTGGATGTTGTATATTGGAAAGCAGCAGTCTTTTCTGTAGCCTCGTCTTGAGGCTTGTATTAGTTGAAACTGATGAGAATATTTGCAAATTTGAGCTAATAAGATAGTTGGACTTCGTTCTTTTCAATGAAGAATTTTTAACCTCTCCTGCAAAGGAGAGGTATTAAAACAGGCACCTTGGCTGATGGAATGAATACCACACATTAGGGGAGTAAATGTACTGTGATGAACTGTACAGATTTTTAATTTTTTTTTTATCGGTTGTATGGGAAGACTCTCCAGGTTTGGGGCATGAACCTGGCATACAATGTAGATTTCTGTGTTTGTTAAGCAACAGCTACATTGTCTGCTGGGTTTCCAGCTGCCTGGAAATACAAAGTGGAGGGTTATCTACACCTTTTTCCTTTTTTTGGTCAAGTTACCTTCCTTATACCTCTGAGGAAGACAATGCAATTGCAGTCCAATTGTTGCCTCCCCCTCTATTCTCACACAAGGGATCCAGCTGGTGTCAACTAGATCTTGGAGCTGAAGCTGGTTAAGAACAATGTTCAAGGGATTGAAGTGTTCAGAATCCTGAGCACAAGTAGCAGTAAGACAGAAGCTAATGCTGGCTACCTATGCTACCATTAGTTCGTCTTGGTAATGGTGCTTCACTCCTTCTCCCCGCCCTCCCCATTCCCCCCCATTTCAGGTGGAGAGCTATATATGTGTGTGCTGTACAGTTAGGGAATTCTTTTTGGAGAAGGGAGTAGTGGAGAGCTCTGACTCCATTTTTTTTTGTTGTTATTGTTTTTTAAAAAAAAATGTGTTGCACATAGCACGGCTTATGCACAAAAAGTTCCTAGAAGTAATAGGGGAGAAATAAAATAATGTCTTGAGTGCTGCTACCAGCTGTATCTCTTGTTTCTTAAGAGGCACCAAACCTGGTATGCTTCATTTGTGCACTGTATCCAGCCACACAATGACAAAACAGGCAGTTTCAATTTGAGAACATTAGGCCTGGAATAGCAGGAGACTGTTGTCCTCAGACCTGGACTACCCACACAGTAGTAAATGGGGAAGCTTGTACAGCCATGTCTGTACTTCTGACCTTTCACTGGCGAGCTCTGTGCCTTTTACACTTTCATAGTGGATATTGGGAGAGTTGTGATGACTGCTCAGAGGGAAGGAACGTACGATTTGGCTAAGCTTGTCTGTCTGGGGACTACACCTGGGTGAGTTCACATCAGCAGGTATCCAGGCCCCTTCCTCTTGAAGGGTAATAACTTAAGAAGGCAGAGGGTTTCCTAAGTGAGTGCTGCTGTTAAAAACTATTCAAACAAATAAAACTTCTCATGCAGAAAACTATGTGTCTTTTCCCATTTCTTGTATCAAACTGGGTTTGCAAAAAGGCTTCTAAGACTTGGGAATATAAAGATGTCCATTACAATATCTAATGTAGACAGCATCTCAATAATTGTTAGCCTGACTGTGCTCAAGAAATATGTGTTCACTTACGTATTTGTAGTTAAGTAAAAATATATGGACAATTGCCTACAGCCAGTAGTTGGTGCAAATAATCATGCCCCATTGAAATAGATGTGGATTTCTATAAAGCTCTGAAATCTGCTTGATAAAGTCAAACAAGTGTTTGTCTTTTATATACTGTTTTCCACAGTACCAGTGTATTGGGATCTAGTTCTCTAAGTTTGCAAAATTGGTGAAGACATAGATAAAGCTGAGTCTTTTTCTTAAATGACCTGGCACTTTCTCAGTTCTCTTACTGGTATTTCATCTCATATAGCATCCTGAGTCTTGACCAGGATATGCACAATAGTCATGAAAATGGCAACATATTACTCTCTGCAATGTTGTTGTGGCTTACTTAGTTTCAACAGTACTGAGGTATCAGCAGTTTTTATAGTACTGCTTTGTTCCTGTGTTTATAGTTGTTCAACTCAGCTTTTAAGGATTCCAGTCAGAATAAGGTATGTCTACCCCAATTGTTTATATGGCAAGCACCATAAAGCAATTCAAAAGCAGATTAACCTAATGTTTAGCATCAAAGCCCCTCTCCTATTCAGTTTCACTTCCCCACTGTGTTTCAGTTAAACTTATGATGTTGAAATCCCCTTTGTGGGCAGGTACTTCTGGTTCCTCTTATTTTTCTGTCATGCTACTTGCTTTTGTATACAGACACCTTTTTTTTTTTCTTTTTTTTTTTTTAAAAAAACCCTCCTCCCTGTACCTTATTTTCAGTGTCTAGCATAGCTAATGCAAGAGCCTAAAAGCGGTTACTCTTCCTACTGTGATATTTATTTTTTTAGTTTTATTCCTTCTCTATGGATTTCAGTGAAACTGGCATATATAAATGCCTTTCCTTTCCTCTCCCCTACTGAGGGTACCATTACTACTCCTGATTAAACTGCTGTTAGCAGCCTGAAGTCCTCCTTCAACTTCAATGAAAGAGACTAGATCCTGTGACATAATGTTTTCCACATGTTCATCCTTCATGGGGCTCTCAGAGTTTCCATTTTCTTTGAACTTTCACTCCCAACAGTAGCTTTGGCCATATTTTTGTGATGCTTCCACATTGTGGTGCTCATGAGTGTGAGGACTGACTGGGATGTGGCCCCTTTCTCAGAAGGGAAAAGCAAGGCCAGAGCTCTTGCCTGCCCAGAGGTGTTCCTCTCATTGCCAAGGAAGTAAACGGTGAGAACAAGACTGCTAAATTACTTAGCTATATCCCATCTCCAAAAGACAAAGCTTAGAGTTTGGTGTTTAAACTTCATTGCTTTTTTCTGTTCTGTACAGTTTGTGAAGCAGATAATGGGAAACAAAACAAGAGTGGCAGTTGGATGTCTTTGACCTAGTAGATTGGAGAAGATCATAACATTTTCATAATCTTATATTTTCTCTTGTCTCAGTTCATGTAATACTATCCTGCACTGATATTTCTTCCAGTCCTCTGACTGTCTTTTAGAATTGAGTTGAATATCTATTTAAATCTTAATACTAGGAAGAACAATGTTTTTACTTTCTCTCTCCAAATAACTACTAGGAAAGCCCCTACTGCCTACTGTTTCTCTGTTCTGTGATGAAAAACTCTGTGAACTCCAAGCTGTATTTTCTTGGCTATGTTTATTCTTTCTATGCGAAACAAGATTCACAGAACTGAGAGGATGCGTCTTGTCTGGCCTTGATGCACTTACAGCACATGCTGTTATATCAGTACACAGCAGTGACAAATACATTCTGTAAGTTTCTTTCAAAGAAAACCACCCTGGAGTCATTAAGCTTCTAAATCAGCAACAAACTTAAAACCTGAGAGAAGGGAACAAAAAAAACCCAGAACTGCTTTAAATAAAATATTGAAGGGGTTGCTTTAATTGTGAAAGTGTGAGTAGCCATTCCTAATGGGAGAGCTCCATCCATTGGGCATGTGGCTTGTAATTAAACTGTGGAAAGCATCTGTAATTTGGACCTCTGTTGCTGTCCTGATGAACTGAGCAGATTCTGTGCCTTGTGCACAACTGCTTTTTGGGGCTGTTTGGTCAATGGGGGCTGACAGAGGAATTCCCTGAGAAGCTACCTATGGAAGGTTCAGGCAGAAGGAAGATATAGAGGTTTTTGGAGTAGTCTCTAGGAAGCTTTCCAGCAGGCGTCTTTTCTTTCCCTCAACATGAGCAGTTTTCCAAAGGCATAAACACACCTGGGACTCCTCACCAGAAGTACGCTCTTAAAAATTTATTTTGGTGTCTGACTTAAATGATGTTGAGGTGCTTGTGCATTTTTATTCCATAAATACCCCTGTGAGTTAACACTGAAAATTGCTCTTCTGAGGTGATGTTCAGGCAAGATGGACAGCCCCGGGACCTCTGTATTGTATTTCTCTGTGCGTTTCATGTAGGGTCATAACACAAGTACTGTAGCATAGTGCTTATACACAATGCCTGTCTGCCATGGGGTTGTTTGTATTAGACATGTTGGTTTTTGCAATAAACTGGAAAGCTAGACCTTGATTGTGGGTGTGTGCAAAAGGTCTACTAAAGAGGTGTTGAGCTGAAGTGGTCGTTGGCGTTGAAGAGCCCCACAACTTCTGAATTTATCCTATCTGTGGCTAGCCAGCTACTCATAAAAGCACTTGACCAAAACCGTGAAAAGCCTTGAAATCCGGTTTAATATTGACATTTTTCTCTTGCTGTGTGGCTTACAGCTTCTAGTGGTAGCTCAAAGTAGATGCCGAGTTGTTTTAGGAGACGAGAGGACTGCTCTTAATTTTGAGGAAGCGGCACACTATTGCTGGGCTAAGATGATAGTGGCTTTCTACATATACAGCAGTGAGTTCTAGTTGGAAGGCTTTGAGGAACAGTTGCTGCTCCTGTGCATTAACAAACTTTATTCTTTTACATTGGTAATTTTTTCTAGCTACTCTTAAATTTTGTTCTGTAGGTTGCTAAGTAACACCCTCACATATTCCATCTTCCATGTGCTCCAAATGCCAGTCTTCCATGCAAAACACCTTTCCAAAATTAGTGTCTGTCAAGCTCCTGAAAGGTAGTGGTGCTGTGATTCAAGTCAATCATGTTGCCTGCTGTAGGTGTTAATTCTCCCATCTAAAGACTCTTGCAGAGTAACTAATGGGGTGTATCTCTGATCCTTGTAGCCACAGGAAAACAGTATCTTCTGGAACACTTACACACTAATTCTGGAAAGAAGTAAATTGCAGGGGGCACGCTTACTATGTTAATTTGTTCATTACTGTGCTAATATATCTCTTTGAAGTTTAGTTTTATTTGAAGAGCAGAGCTCTGAAAGGACTTGGGCTGAAGCACTAGGCAGGTAGCTTTCCTGTGCCACAAGGCTGCCCAACCAGTACCTGAATGGATAGGTGCTGAGGATTTTAGGGAGAACCAAGCCCTCTCCAATGGGAGAACCATTGGAAAGATGGGAGGGGAAGGGTTGATGGAGAGTATAGGAAACTTTCTTTTAGTTTGTTTCACCTTGTAGGAGGAAGGATTTATACCTTCCCTTCCCGCATCAGTGTGCTGTTCCAGTAGATATATATGCTTACCAGACACTTTGGGTATTTTTCTTCCTCTGTTTGCCTGTGCTTATTCCCTGGTTCTTTGTATAATCCTGGTAGGTGAGCTGTGCTTGTTTTGTGAAGAGTGTGGGCACCTGAACGTGCATGCTGAGTCCAGGAGCTGCCGTTACATTCTTTGAGCATATCTTCTCTGTTCTCATGAAGTTCACTTGAGCAGAACGCGCACAGAAAAATCTGTCTTGTAGACTTACGTGGAGCCCTGAAATAATTCCAGATAATTGCAGTCTTTGTAAAACTTTCACGTAAAAGACATAAAAATCACAGCAGCACAACCAAGAACACCTCAACTCTGTAGCTGCATTTGCAACAAGCAAAAAATGAATGAACGTAAAAGTAAACAAACCTGCCACTGCCTTTGTCTACTTCTGTAAGCCCAGGCAACCGCTGCAAAGCAAGGTGGCGGTGTTTGTCATGGTTACCACAGAACTGACTCATGAGCTGTAGGATTAGGAATGGCTACAACCCTTCCCAGTGTCTCCCTCTATTTACTTATAGGTAGGCAGATTAAGATGTGAGATTTACTTACAGATAGATTAGCTAGATAAAGATGTGGGAGTAAGTCATACCTGTTGGTGAATGGCATGTCTGCGTGCTTTGAAGAAGGTTCTCGATGCTTTTGGCCACGCGGTTATTCCCGGGTCTGCCAGCTTCCCGAGGGGTGGGACTTTGCTGCCTGTAGATATTTAGCTGCTCTCAGCTATCAGCACAGCTCATGCTGGCATGCTGCGTCACGCGTTTTGGGTGCTCTTTTGTGCAGTTTGCTTACTTGCTTAATGGAGCTATCAGCTTTTAGGCTAAAGTGCATTAAGTTGTTAAACTAAACTAGCGTAGGTACTTAATCACACTTGGTTAACAGCCCGTGGCTTACCTGACGCAATAAGAGAGATATAAATGAAGTCCTGGGATGGTTGCTGTATGTGGCAGTAACATGGAAGTCACTGGAGCTTCCCAAACAATAAAGGATTTTAATCACGCAATATATATCCCATTGGTCTTGTCATCAGTGTCCTGGGACTTTTATGCCATTCTCAAAGGCACTAGTAGGTCCCCATTATTTGGTTTTTGTTTGTTTGGTTTTTTTCAGCTATGGTGGAAAATGATGAAAAAGGGGTTTGAGGTACTGGTTAGGAGGTAGTTCAGAAGCCAAATTTTCATAGAGAATTTTCACCTCAAGTGAACTTTCTGGTAATTTAGAAAGACATGGATTTACATGGTGGAATAAGCTGCCAAGCTTCTGGGTTTCTTTGTTTTTAATAGTGTTACGAAAAACAAAACTCTTCCAGTGGCCAAACTCCCTTCAGTTCTCCCCTAACAACAAGGACAGTGTGATTTAATGTGCTTTCTTGGATTCTAGCTTCTGCTGTGTTGTGGAGCCACAAAAGAAAGTTGCTGTCCAGAATACGTGTTTTAAGTGCGGGAGATCCTCATTCGCCCTGTAATGACCCTGTTTGGGGATGAGGACTTGAGGCATAGTAAAATTAAGGACTGCCCTTTCCCCTCTCCTCCCCCTCCCAAGTGAAAATCGGGTCTGAATGGAATTCTCTGAATTGCTGTGTCTCTTGAGTGGCTTTTCAGCCCTGAGGAAATGAAGGCACTTCTACAAAACCTGCAGAGAACTGAAAGTGAGGTTTTTGTCTATGTTTAAAAGAAAATGGAAGGCAAAGGAGAGGATCTGAGTTCTGGAAGGCTTTGGATGTTGATCAGAAGAGAGAGTTCTTGCCTTTGCTGCCACGGCCTGTATAAATTAGAATGTAACCCAAGGAAGTGAGGGACCCAAATTTATTACCTGCAGATTGTTCTGACCCCTAAGTTTTAGATTGCTTGTCAGCAGAGGGATGCAATCATTTATTAAAGTGATGTTGCTCTCCTGCAAAGAACTGGAAGCTCATACATACAAAGAGTAGAAACACAACTGTTGTTTGGTGATCAAAGCATGTGTGGCAGAAATAGAGGGTGGCTTGGTGTGGAAAACCTGCTCCCAAGGACTCCTAGGCATGTTGCATTAAAGAGCTGTTGGATGCAGCAGCCCTGGAGCAGGATTGTTGCAATGATGTTTTGCTACTCAAGGACCTCCTCCTACCAGTACATTTTGTTTTCACCTCTGCTGGAGAACAAGATGAGCTTGGTGCCAGTGTTTGTAATGAGAGAAGGCACAGGACTGGAATCCTTCTTGTTCTTTTCTGCCTTGTGGTCCTCTGAACTTTTCTGTTCCCTGCCCCAGAACAACCAAAGTGGGAGTATGACACACACATATTTGGGAGATAGAAGAAATGGAATCCGAAAATTCATCAGATTTTTAATTAAAAAGCCTAGGTGAACAAGAATATTAATTGCATCAGTTTCTTATCTGCTGCAGAGTCTCCAGAAAGTGTAATATGAAGTTTTGAACTCAGCAGATAATGCTACAGTATGTTCTCAGCAGCAGCTGGTGTTTTGACTGCCCATAACTGGAACTCCAGGAAAGCTAGCTGGAGTTTTAACAGAGTCTGTCGTACAAAGGCAAGCACCTCTATAGATATTCATGATGTGTAGTGCTATCAGAACAAGATTATAAGCTTCTTCAGAAAGGGATTTAACGACAGATAGAGACTTCCTTGAATGCTGTGTTGACATTCATTGTTTATCTGCTCAGACTAGTCATATTTGGAAACACTGTTCTATTCTGACATATGACTTTTCCCAGGAGCAGCAAGGCTCACAACGAAGATTTCACAATAAAGAAAATTCTGTTCTTCTTTGTGGGAATGTTATAGTAAAGCCATGACAACTCACTTGGCACAAGATTGTTTTGTTTCAGCAAGGATTCCCCCTCCCTACACGTTTTTTGATGTGTTTCCATGTGCTGGGGTTTTGTTTTGGTTTTTTGGTGCTTTTGTTTTTTTTTCTTCCCAGGAGGGTAGGGGTGGATCATTTTACGTTTAGCCTCCCAGCCATCCGCATAGAAACCTGGCAATAGGTATGAAGAACCCAAGTCCAGGCTTGTGTTTCGGTGTCACCATCAGCAGTGGAGTTGCTTCTAATTTATGACCACGTGAACAAGTTCAGCATCAGACCCTTCGGATCTTCTCAGCTGGTACTGCGCTGAAGTTACACATGTCGCTCCAGGCAAAGCAGGGAGGGTCATGGCGTGAAATGTGGAGAAGGTGACACGAGCACATAGACAATAGCTTAAATACAAGGTAGAAACTCCAAACCCGTGTGACTGGAAAGGTTTATGTATCTGCAGCCACCAGTGAGGCCAGTAAAGATCGGACACCAGTACTGTTCCCTGCCTCAGTGCTGATGGCATCTTAGTGCAGGCTATATTTGGATGTTAGTGGTACTTCTGGAGGCTCTAGTCCATGTATCTAATCTTTTTGGAGTTTGCTTTTTTTTAACTGCAGTGCATACTTTTAAAATTATTTTTATCCTATTACACCAGATCTTTTTCCAGTGTACTAAGTTAATTAACCAGATTACAGGAAGTTACACTAGGGGTGGCAGTCTAGCAGCTGAAAAGTCATTAGGCTTTTTTGCAGCCTTCTCTAAAGTGGATATTTTGAGCAGACTAACACATATGGTGAAATCTGGTCTTCACTGTAGTTCTTGGAAATTCTCTCCATGATCACAGTTTGCACCCACCTAAGATTCCTAAGTTATAAAGTGGGCAGCATTTTCTTGCTTCAGTGTTTACTGCCCCATCCAAATACTCATGCTGCAGTTTGGAGCTGGAAGAAGCAGAGAGTTCAAAAAGGAAAGGAGAAAGACAGGAGACTTTTGAAGATGTGACTTTGTAAAGATGGCAATGCTACCAAGTTTTATTTGCTAACACTTCCAAAGCATTTCTGGAAAAGCTAGTAGGCCAATCTTAGTCTGAATGTGTTTGCCGCATATTGCTGAAACTGTAGTTCAGGTTTTGTTACTGTTACTATTATAAACCCTAGGAAGTGGGTGTTTATAAGTGCAGTCAACATTCCCTCTGAGCAAGAAACTGGCCTTAAAAGGGAGTTGTCCCAACAGTAAGAAAAATTATTTAAAGAAAAAGCTAAATTTTTGCTGTTTAGAGAAAAAAAAAAAAAAAGGAAGCAAAACCAGGGATGGAATATTGAAGTTTTGCCTACACCCAAACTCTTTTTTTCTTTTTTTTTCTTTTTTTTTTTTTTGTGGCTTTTATCCAAAAGATACTCAGCACAGCTAGTGATCATTTGTGATGGAAAATTAGTGAATTGTCTTTTCTGCATATTTACTTAACTGGTTTTGTTTAATTAGGGAAAAATTACGGTAATACATCAGCAGAAATGTATTGTCACTGGTAGTGTTATATTATTCTACTGCTTGTAGTCACTAAAGTCCAGGACATGCTCTTCATATTTCATTTGCATGTCTGTGTTGTTCTGTAGCTCCCTAACATCTTGGTACTGTACCAGAGAGAGCTGGGTAGTGAATAGGTACAGGGGATACCCACCCAACCTGCCACTCTAGGAGAGAGGGATGCAGGCTCGTGGCTATGGTGAAAGGCAGGGAAGAGGTGAGCATGGACAGTCCTAGAACTGTAGGAGCCTACTGAAACAGCTGCCTCCAAAAACAGGTAACCACTAAGCAAGGTTTACCAGGTCATGGCTTTAACACTGGCTTGGACTACAACACAATCCAGAACATCGCAGGGATTTGTAGTCCTCCTAAATCCTGCTTCAGACCTGCCTTCAATTAACATCATTTATAGATCACATGCTTTCCAGACACCTCCTGTTTCCATGACATCTATTTTTCTGCTTTCAGGTCTTACACTTTCTGCCCCTTCTAATCTTTCTTTGCTTTGCCTACACAGGGACAGTAAGGCACTGTCAACAAACAGCAAGTGAAGCTGCTGCTGGGATTTCTCCTTCATGACTGGAATTTCTCTTTCCCACCCAGCTGCTGTTTATAGAAAGATGCTGGCACTTTCTGCCTGCTTCTCCTGGGTTCCTTGGCAAATTGAGTGCTTTCAGAAAAATCAACTGCAGTGCTCCAATTGTGCGGGTGTGGGTGTGCACATATTTATCCAACCAGCTATCACTGATGCATGTGTACTATGTGACAGGATGAAGCTGAGGAGCATCTGCCCAGGCTAGCTCGCACCCAAGTCCTGTAAAGTACGTGCCTTAAAATCCCAGCATCTGTAGTCTTCTTAACATTAGATCTTCTCTCAAGTGAAATTTGTAAAGAAAAACACACTTTGAGCCCTTGGGATTTTAAAGCACGAACAGGCCTTTTTTTTCCTTCTGAGACATGAAACAAAAGCCTTTCCAAACTATAACAGCTTATTTAAAAATGTATTGAGAAGCATAGGGAGGCAAAGACATGAGACAAGATTTTTTCAAAGCTTGCTGCAATGTCGAAGGGCTGCAGTCAAGCCATTTGTACTGCCCAGCATGAAATGGATACAGAGCTCCTTGGGGCTGTGGTGGCAAATCAGGCCCTCATGCCCTGCCTCCTGCCATTTCAAATTATGTTTGTGTCTAAATTGCTTAGCTTATGTTGGGCAGCAAAACTTCCCATCTCTCCCCCAACCCCCCCCCCTCAGAAAAAGGGAGGGTGGGGAGCAAAAGGCAGGCTCTCCTAGTTCAGCCTTATTGTGGCCTTGTGGTGCTGCAGTTCACTGGGCAGGATGGTTTTAGCAGACAGAATAAAACCAAGGTGAAACGCACCCAGGGTTACCAAGCTGACCTAGATAAACTGCTGCAGTTAAAGCTAATTTGATGCACCGTTTCAGCACGCCATCTTTGTGTCATGGTTCTACCTACCTACAGAGTGATGCTGTGGTTGGAGCTTTCGGGTCAGCCTGAAGGAGCAAGAAACAGCTTTTGTGCCTGTGCATTCAGGTTTCTGTCTAGGTTGTTTTAAGTTTGATAAACACTATTTTTCGGTTTGTGCTAGTCTGCCCATTGCAATAGATCGTTGTGTTTTGTTTTTCCCCAAAAACTGTGAGAGTAATTACGGGGAAGCCAAAGGATATTATTGAATGGAGAAAAAGTCACAGTCAAGAAATGCAGAGAAATTTAGAGCTCTGAGAATATTTTCCCTATTGAATATTCAAAGTGAGGACATTAAGTTGGAGAGTTTGGGGGAGGACTGCAGATTTCCTGTAGTAACTCCCAAGGATTGAGGCTGGAACTGCTACATCGTTTTTTGCTCTTTTATGATCAATTGTGATGTAAATGCTGATGGCTGCTTAACAGGCAAAACAAAGTAGGGAAATGATGAGTCATATGTACTCATAGCTAGTCTGAACAAGTAATGTGCAAGTCAAGTTTCATTTAAGTGCAGCAGAACTTTCCCCCAAGGATTGTGTTCACAAGGCAGGGCAGTGGGAGGCTGACAAGAGCTTTGGATCAGCTTCTGTGGACCCCTCAAGCAGACAGTTTTCATTATATAGAAACCAGAGTCTCTCCTGGTTCAGCACTGGTTGTCCTAGAGATACTGACATGCACATGACAGTGGTCTTCACTGGAGTATATTGTGAAACATGGGTGGAATATTTTCTCTTGCTGCTTAAGGGCACGATCCTATTTCTTCTGATGTAGGAGAATATATCGTCCCTACGGAGAGAAAGCACCTAGTGCTCTGGCAACTGGGAAGAACCGCCTGGCTGCCTTTTCCATCTGAGAGGCTTAAAGAACACTCAGTCTCCCTACCTGCACACTGAGATACCTCAGGACCTATTTCTCTATTGATTATCATACATGCTATTACAATGATTGTTGTTTCCTTTAGTGAAAGGATTTTCTCAGTGGCAGAATACTTTCATTCTCTAGAAAAGGTGGGACACCTGTCCTGGCAATTAAAGACATAGCACTTATTAGGAAGTTGGTAGCACAACTCCCAATGACTTTAGCACACCCAAGGATGAAACCCAAAGCACATGCAAATCACTGCAGTTATCTGTGGTGCAGTAACATGAACCTAAACTGCAGATGAACCCATCTGTAGTCCAGAAATATTGTCATTTTTCCCAGCACCTGTTCTGAAGGCTGATGTGAGGCCTGGTCCAAGCTGCCTGCTCTCAGCTGCTGGGACATTATTGCAATAGGTGTATGGGAAACAAGTCGTGGTTGTTCAAACCAGCCAGAAATTGGGGGAACATGATTTCAGAAACTAAGGTGCTGTGTATATATATAGCAAAAGAACAGTCCTTTGAAACTGTGCAGTGAAAAGAATATAGTTAGAAACATACTGCAAAGGGAACAAGAACACAATTTTGCAGTTTTGAAAACTAGTGTTTGAATAAGTAATCCAGTTCCTAATTCAGAACTAAAATAGCTTTCCTGTTAGTGCAGTGCTACAGTCTGTCACAGTTGGCAATGAGAGTTTTCCCTTTTGGTTAACTCCAGGTTTAAGTAATACTAATAATATGCCTGAAGTGCAGCTTCTCTTCACAAAAGGCCTTTTTTGTACATGATTTATTAAAGGGCTGCCTCATCATTTCAACATTGTATACTTACATGTTTTTGTAAATGCCACCTAATAGGAGGTGCTATTTGAAACAGGAGTGCCTTTTCTACCCAAGTTTTAGTAGATGTATCTTGGGTATCTGTTCTCACTCCCAGCATAATTTTGTACTTAATTACCTAGCTAATAAAGATCAAAAGTCTGATTCAGATCTTTCTTATAACTGGTGACATAAATCAGTAGGAGCATTACTGATTTCAGGCTTTTATTTACTTCTATTATATTACTAATGAAAATTTTAATATCACTTGATGAAAGCAGATGCCAGGTAAAGCAGTGGGAAATGTCCTGTTAACAGGGCTTCAGTGAGTCAAAGGCCGCCGTTCCTGAAACAATTGAGAAAAAGTTAATTGAGGAACCTGGGGAGGTTGGGATGGACCCAGTGTTGCTGAGCAAGCACGTACAGTCAACCAGCATCAGCCAGCAAAATGCTGGGGGACATGAGTGGCAGGGAGGAGCTCAAAACCACATCTGGAGATTTCTGCGAGCAGGCATTTTGTGAGACAGAACTGCAGTGTCAACTGTGGTACAGGAGGTGGGTTTTGAAAGCAGCAGGAACAATCAAAAGTGCAGTTGATCCGAAGGTGAACCAGGAGCAGTGCAGCAAGGAATCTCAGGCATCAGCATTCACATGTCTGATATAGAGAAGTTCTGAGGAAAAACTGCAGAGATCAATGTCCAAGCAATCCTGTGTGTGATGTATGAGTTGCTTATGAAAGAAACCACTTCTTTACCTGAATGCAGCCAGATATGCAAAACAATCCATCAGATTTTGAATGAGCTGTTGGATAGATTAAGCACAAATGTAATTAGCTCTTTCTATTTTGCTTGATGCTTATCGCTTAAAACGATGAGGAAGCAGGAGAGAGCTCTGCTGAACAGCTACTGTATTGCACTTGTGAAAAATGCATGGTTGTTCTGTTTATAAACTGCTCCATGGCTGTAATCTTGAGCAACCAATAGGAACTTTACCATCAGCAAAGCTAAAAAGGAACAACCTAATCATTGTGTCTTAGCAGTTTGCTTATTGCTGTAAAAACACAAAGTGCTTGTATTTATTTATAAAGGATCTAAGAGTGCACTACGGGCTCCTGTGACTAAAGGAGCTGTGCTCCAGTGTAATTTAAACTTCCTTGCTCATTTGTAACCACAACCACAAGGTTAAACTGACCTTCTCTGTTCCTCTGAGCTTCATCCCTGAAAAATGCACTGAACTCCCACCCCTGCCAAAACTAAGGATGGTCCCTTCATATCAGTTTTAAGGCCAACACAGAACCCCTTCCCAGGTATGTGACTAAGTCTTAGTCATACAAACACAAGTATTACATCTTGAATAAGCCAGTATGTGTCCTGCCTTCTCTCACCATATGATAGATTTCTGTTTTGAAAACTCTGTCCTAGCAGTATGAAAATTAACATATCAGCCTCAATCCTTCTCGATGACACTGCAAACACCCAAACCAAAAGAATGAAAATCTTGAAGGAGATACATTGTTCTCAGACCACCACAGCAGAGAAGCAAAACACTGCATGAGATGTCAGAGCTGTCCTTGTGAAGGGAGCCAAGAGCTCCAAAGAGATGGCCCTGTACTCTCTGCACCTTGACTGTCTGGGATCTTCCAGCGTGTTGTCCTTTGGGAAACACCAGTTCAGGAGCATCTGATCCAGTGCAGAATGTTTGACTGTGACGGGCAGTAAAGAAAGGAGTATAGAGATGCTCAGAAAACAAGATTTTAAATTTGGGATTTGGCAAACACCGCTCTGGTTTCTTGCTTTTGAAACACTGTATTGTAGGACTAGCATCAGAGGTGCACAAATAAATCAGTCCAGTGGCATCCAATGCCCAAATAACAGGACTGAGTTGCAACCAAAAGTTTGGCACTAATGGAGACTAAGACCTGAATAGAAGGTAAATATGTGCATATACACATACATATACATCCTTAGAGAAGAAGTTACTGTGCTGGCTGCACAGACACATCTCATCCAAATGCTGTCATACAGAAAGGGGAAACATACCCATGACAAAAAAGCACATATTAGTTATTTTCAGGCCCTGTGACATAATATCTTTTTTCAGGCACTATTGCACTAAGTTTCTCTTTCTTGAGTTTCTTTTTCCTGTAGAAGAAAAAGAAACTTAGCAAAATCTGCAAAGCACGCTCAATCAATGCCTGGATTGTGTCCAACTTACTCAAGTACATGAGAATGCATGGGAGAAATGGGTTGATTTATTAAAAAGTCAAGCCTTATAGAAAATAAAGAAAAACCATCAGCAGCTATTTTATATCTTCTTACTTACTCTCAGTCCTTTAACCTGTTTAAAAGCATATTAAACTAATTGTGAAATTTATTTATCATTTCAATTACACTATCAATTTAAGTTCAATAGGAAATTTGTTGTATCAGAGACAAAATCTTTTAAAATAAAATACTTTGAAAAATTATTTTTTAAAATAATCTGTGGCAAAAGTATAATCCATAACCAGTCAGAGTGGTGAGGAAATTTAAAACAAAATTGAAAAGGAACCTTAAAATTCCAAATACTTATGTTAGTGATCTCTGGTCTATGACTTAGAATTTAAACATCGGAATACATTGTTTTGAATGAAATGGTCTTGAAATATCTCCAAGCACCTGTGTGTACTTAAAAGATAATGCATATACATCACTGTGTAGGAGAGCACGAAAGGTGTTCACAGCACCAACCCTACCCCATTCTGCTAGACTAGCACTCTTAACATGAGCAATATGATTGTTTTTCATTCCTTGTCTTCCTAGTGTCACTTTCATAATTAAGGCAATTAAGGCTACACCAGGTGGGTCGGCAGGGGCCATCTGAAAAACAAAGTCTAGCTATGGGTGGTGCAATAGGTCTATTTATCAGCTTCAGCCTTGCTATCAAAGGGGATAGGTAATAAGACAAATCATAGTCCTGCATCTTCACTCGTCAGCTGTGAGCTCACAGATGAGATTTTGCCTACATTTAGAGAATCCAGCTCCTCGTGGCAGTTTCTCATTCTTGCTCCATCTGGAACCTTGCCTGCTAAGGTGTTATTGCAGTGTGCCATTTTAGCATGGCCATTTTAGCTTCAGCTAGCTACCCCAAGTTGCAAGACCATCAAGATGAGGCCATGCATCTTCAGCACAGGCTACCACCCCAATATAATGATAAGAACTTGCAGTTTTATTGTGAACAGTGTATTAAGAGCCCACACTAGTTCATCTTCACTGCTGCTGTTACCAATGCTAGCTAGAGCGTAGATGCGGTATCCCTTCATTTGACTATGTGGATAGATTCTTTCCACATCTCCATTCCTCCCACTGGTCCTTCCATAACACAGTAGGATTTTGTCACACTTTAACATATTTTTTCTCCCCATCCTCACGTTTTTCTTTGAAAATGCTCATTGCAGGGAGTGGTGGTGCTGAAGCTTAGTGTGATACCATCTGTTTAGCAATCCCAGTCTGGTTTCCAATAGCCCACCTGAAACACAGGATTACTCTCAGCCTTTCCCTCTGCTGGAGTGCTGGCTGAGAAAGCCATCTTGCTTCTCATTGGTGTCAGTGACCACAACCTCCATGAGCACATGCATACGGAAGAAGTCTTGTTTCACAGCCAACACTTGAGGAGTTTCTGTCAACTTCTACAGAGCCAAGATTTCACCCAAGATATCCCTGCTTCCCCTACAAAGTGTGCATAAGCACACATGAAATCCTAAGCAATAGGTCTGGTTAGTGCAGGACCCCTCTATGGCCACACCAGCTTTCTCCAAGTCCAAGGCAGACTGCATGCACTGCGGTGGTGTAGCCAAGCCTTGTGTAGCATGTTCTAGGGCATCAAGAGCAGAGCAAATTTTGTAGATCAGCAGCTGGACGTGGCCCTCCTGTTAATGGGACAAGTGGGTAGAAGAAGAGGGCTATGCAGCTACTGCAGCAACATGTGCCCCAGGAAGTATGCAATGTGCAGAGTTGTGCTGAGAGCCAGAGCTCATCAGTTATCCAGCCCACTCAGCTTAAAATAAACCCTAGGGACACATAGCATGGCCTTTGCTAGGAAAGGAAAGGAAAAGATCCAGGACAACAACCCCCCCCATATGCTAAATATCTTCTACACATTCCCCCGCAGCCTGGCAAAGTGCAATTCCAAATTGACCTACTAACCACAGCCAAGCAAATCTCCAAGTGCTGGGCACCAATTAATTTGAAAAGTGACTGCTCCTTGTTTAGGACCAAAATATTCTTCTTTGCCATTAATGTTCTGTTGTTGGATCCATTTTCTGCCATCATACGACATGAAAAGCAAGCAGGAAAAAATAAACCTCAAGGAAAAGCTAAAGCATGATAATTAGCAAGTGTTCCTCAGAGCGTTAGTCTCACATCATAACTGCTGACCTGTTTGGATATATTTTCAAATGCTCTTTCCTTTTTGGTGCTGGCTTGTTCTGCAGCTTTGGATTAAGCAGTTGTCTTAAAGACTTCATTTTAAAGCATGCGTTGCACTCACCCATCTGGCAACTTTATGTTGTATAATACAAGGGAGCACACAGTATGTGGCGTAAATTACAGACAAGAAGAATGCAACAGCACAGCATGTAGGGTAAATTAAAGCAAGCATTCTTCATGGCCCATAGTAGAGAGGGACAGAACAATTTTGCATCAGAAATGCGGGAAAAACATATGTTTTAAAATGAGAATCTTAGAAAAAAGAAATAAAAAAGATATGCCCTTGGAGACAGGCAGCTTGTTTCTAGTGGCAGCAGCAACCATGCAAGACCACATAAAGGAATAAGTAAAGGGATAATGTTAGATAACAAGAGGTAACAGATTTCAGTAGGAGGACAAAGAAAGAAACCAAATGCTGAGATGGAGCAAGCCCCAGTGGACTTTTAAAAACAAGAGTGCAAATTGAAAATGAAAGGAGCAGAAAGCACAGATCTGAGGATGGAAACCATTCTGGTTGTTTTCTGTGGTATTAACGTATGTATTGCACACTGTTTGTTAGTAACATGGAACATAACATCAGAGAGTTCGTAAATGGTATCTACTGACCATGGCCTTGTGAACTCAGCATAGCCCCAGGTGCCTTGAATTTCTGCTCTGAAGATCCAGAAACACTGACTCTCCAGCCTGTGTCATCATGTGTGCATGTATGTCCGTGTGTGTGTGCATACATACAGGAGAAGGACTTGGACAAATTGGATTCCTGAATAAAGTCTACTTGCTAGCAGGTGTCAGCATTTACTCTATGCCTCACCTGTTCAGTACTGGCTATCCTACTTCTTCTACCTTTAAAATCTTTCCTAGAGTGCCTTGCTGTCAGCAGGAAGTTAGGACAGGTGAAGTTTGCAGAACCCCAGAGCAAGGGGCATGATGCAGAGAGCGATGCAGTGGCATAGAGCTGTGATGATGCACACTGCTTTCTCCTACTCAGAACTAGACCTTCTAGATATGGGACAAACACAGCCCTTCAACTGTGACCTTCCATGGCAGTTTATGCCAACCTAGGGCAGGGCTCTTGCTCTTCCACTGTCCCACCATGGCCCTTCCATCGTGCCAGCATTGGTGCCCATGTTGCTGCACTGTGAGTAACTTCATGGAGCTAATTCTGCCAAACTAACATTAACCTAGGAAAGGTGATTAGTTTCAGATCAATATTGCTCTTCTCCTTGCTGGGTTGCAGTTACTCAAGACGTAAGCCAGTTTAAGCCACCAAATGGGCAATCGGTGGTCTGCATTGGAGGTGTGGGACCGTGGCAACTTCACTTTAGATGAGGTTAAGTTACCATGGAGTGGTACTCTGGCTCTGTTTTCCTTTCCGACCCTGAGTTGCTTTTGTCAATTTAGAGTATGTTTTTCTCAAGGCAGGGAGTGTTTCCCATTATGTGCTTGTGCATAGCCTAGCAAGTTGGAACCCTGATCTGAGGTGGAAACTTGAGGCCCCACCATAGTACGAATAATAAATGTAACACAGTGAAGAACAGATGCATTCACATATGGTGTATTATAATTCAGACAAATAAAAATTCCTATGTTGTATGTTAAAATCCTTCTATATATGCCACAGTTAACATAAAAACTGAAAACAAAAACAAAACCATGAAGACTCAAGGCATCTAAGAGTACATACCCTACTTCTGCATCCACAAAAAAACCAGAGACTGCTGTGCCCAGTCCTGATTGCCAAGGAAATCATCATGCAACAGTGTCCCGTAACTTTAGTGTTGCCCTGGTTGTGCTGTCATTTTTTTCGTAACATTAACTTCAGAACTCCTTTCCAGCCTAAGCAGGCATCTCCCTAGGTAGCCAGCTCCTTGACTGCACATATGGAGCTGTGCCTACAACTTCCTCCTCTTACATAACTCCTGAAGAGCATGCCATTTTTGGTTTTTTAAGAATATGGTTCCCAATGGCAGTGTCATCCCAGCGCACTCTTGGTTTTATTCCCACTGGACTGGGAGTAGGGATCATTGTGAGAGAGAATATTTTTTCCTACGCTGTTCTGGTGTTGGTAATAATAGCAGCAACAACCATTTGCAAAGAGGAAAGTTATTTGTGGCAGTCTCTGGAATATAGTATTATCTAACTCTTTTGGAAGAGGAATCTTCAGATAAAAGAAAGAAGTAATTTGTAGACAGTTATACACGGTAATTCTAATCTGAATTATATAAAGTATGTAAGGATCTCATAGACTGACAAAGGTGGAAAAAGATTCTTTAAGTATGTCTTCAATAACTGTTTCAAAAAATCACACTAATTCATACTTCACTGTGTCAATTTTCAGAAAATTCACTCTGTACATAAAAAGAAAATGCTGTAAATTTTGGAAGGTTGCTTTATATGTTTCAAAAATGATTAGAAGTTTTAATTCCTGTTTTAAGCACCAAATTCACATCAGGCTATGAAGTCACGAGCTTTGCCTCCATAATAATTGACATTTATAAACACAGACTTAACAAGGCTGCCTTTCAAAAGGATGATGCGTTTCGGGAATGCAAGTTTACATATACAAACTGGATACACCAAACCCAGCATTTCTGACTTCTCAGTACTAAGGTTTATCAATTTACATCCTTGCACTAATCAATGAAGCACTAAGGACAAAAACAGTTTGGACAGTTTCCAAAAGTACATCACAAGGAAGCATAAATGAAGGCACTAGTCCCCTATGCCAAACATTCATTAGTAACTAACATTAAATTGAAGTGAACCTTTTTACAAGCAAGAAAAATAGGCAATCCTGGAAATTGTTTTACTAGCAGCTTTTTATCCCACTTTTCCTTTCCTTGGCAACTAGAGAAAACAGTCTAAGCAACATATTTGGCACCAAAAGATCTTATATAGTTTCCACTTTATTAAGGGATTTGAAAAATGTGCAGAAAATAATATATATAGATAAGATACATAGTGCCAAGCAAAAGTCATGACTCCTTACCAGCTGTTGCTCAGAAGCAGTACATTTATTTAATGGATATTTGTAATTGGCCTCTTCAGACAGAAATTAACATCTTTACATCAGTCTCAGCTGTCTCCTTGAGCAATCCATTCCAGCACTTAGATGTCAAACACTGGCTGTACAGAAGATCTTGTATGCTTGGACTTAAGCATTGGTGCTAGCAACTTGGCAATAAGGTAGAGCTGAAAAACATTTAGTATTTCTTCACACAAACCAAACTGGTTCTTGCTTACACAGTGAAAATCTGTTGGATTAAATGGTTGAAGAATAGAATAGACTTCCTCTAGCTAGTGTATGAAGTCTAAAGTTTATCTAGGTTGGTGGATCTGGCATCCCCAAGTTTTCCCTTTTACAGAATCACAGAATTGTCAGAGTTGGAAGGGACCTCTAGAGATCATCTAGTCCAACTCCCCTGCTACAGCAGGATTGCCTAGAGCACATTACTCAGGACTGCATCCAGGTGGGTCTTGAATGTCTCCAGAGAAGGGGACTCGACAACCTCCCTGGGCAGCCTGTTCCAGGGCTCTGTCACCATCATTGTAAAGAAGTTTTTCCTCATATTCAAATGGAACTTCCTATGTTCCAGCTTGTGCCCATTGCCCCTCATCCTGTCACTGGGAACCACTGAAAAGAGTCTGGCATTTAAGATGGTCAGAATCAACCAAGATAAACTCTTTAGTCCCAAGCATCTGATGCCCGAGGAAATTTGTTTAAAGGATTCTTGCCCAAAAGGTGAACAGCTCAAAAACTAACTTCTGAGTGCGTATTTGATATACTATTAGAATTGCTGATCATCCTATACCACATGAGCATATCCCAAATCCTACATGAAAAACCATGTAGCCTGCAACTTTCTGGTACTTTTGCAACAACTGCTCACTTTTCCAGTTAGCATGCACTACTGGAAGTACTACCATGCTATGCTAGATTTATTTTTCCTGGATTCTAACCTTTAAAACCTAGCAACTATACCTCAGCAAAGGACTGCAGGTTCACCAAAGCCTGCAGTGCAGCTGAGCTTTAGCTCTGCTTAATGTGGGAAACACCCTGTGGTCCCCACCAGCACCATGTCAGTACTAATGACCATGAACAGCTACTGAAGGCCAGCAGAAATCAACCTCCTTGCTTCAGAGGCATTTCTTATGAACAGCAGACTTGAACAGGCCTCCCCAGTGGCCCTTTCTACCCCGTCTCCCCCCAGTGAATAGTGGGATGCATTACCAAAAGAGCAGGGTGGAAGAAAAGTAGATCATCCCCTGCTCTGCAAATCCTTCATCCAGGGGCTCCTCCCATGTCATAGAACAGGGTAAGACAATTGGTGCAGGGCCAAGAGGAACACCAAAACAGATGTACTTCTGAGACACAGATTCTTACTTAGGTCCTTACTTTCCTCTCCAACAATGCATACACAGTAGCATGGTGGGTTCTGGTGGTACTTTGTTATGCTGCTTAGTTCCTCCAAAACCATACTTCAGTTCTTATTGTACCTCTCTGCACAACTCCATTCTTTTTTCTTCACGTCTCTCTGGACTGCTGTTTGGACATCCTTACTCTTGTAGTGAAGACTATCACCACCCACTTGTCACTCCCTTCTCTGATTTTCTCACAACCATTTTCTACAGTGAGAAGAACATGGTATCTCGTATGACTGCAGCTCCCATCCAGTTGGCTTTATCTTTTCTTTTAATTAATTTTCTCTAGTTATCTTAGCTGCCTACCTTTTATTCCGGAGCCCTTGTTTGGATTAAGCATCAATCATCATGAAAAAAAAAAAAACAATGATAAAAATTTCTCGATCGCTTTTCTTCCATTTGTACGCAGTCAGCAGAGCTGCTCAGTGCTTGAGATCTGGTTCACTTGGTGAACTCCTAGTGAGTCATCAGGAGTACATGCCTTAACCCTCTGAAGGCATCTTAGCCATATACTGACCTGCTCCAGCTCTGCGTAGCTGGTGGGGTCTCATGGGACTGCAGCAAATGAGTCCGCAGTCAAGGAGTCAGCAGCACAGCGATAGGTAGGAGGAGCTAGCTTTGGCCAGAGCTTTCTCCCTGAGCCTCCTTGAGTGGGAGAAGCTTGGCTGGCCACTCAGCACCCCATTGGGCCTGGGTTTGCACTTCATTTTACATCTGTGTGTGTGCAAGGGCAGAGTCAGTCCATGTGTGAGCAGAAGAGCAAAGAGCCTAAATGTGTGTATGTGGAGAGGGCAGGAGGAGAAGGGGGTGTGTTTAGGGAGGAGTGGTTTCCTGGTGAAAAAAGAGCTTATGACCATGGTTATGTGTTTATACACAAGTAGAACAGAGAAACCAGTTTGTTCCCTAGAAGTGATGATAAGTTTTGTGATTTTGATTTCAACAGTCTTTCTGAAGATAGCTCACTGCTTCTTGAGCAGTTTGTAGAGCAGCTGAATTTTTTTTTTCCAGGGTTGCACTTTTGGAAAAGACTTTCTGTGAATATTTACAGTATTTTTCTACTAACTGTGGTATTCACAGATGTTAAGGGAGGTGGGAGTGAACAGGCCCTCTAAATCCATAATCACTGTATGTAGTTACATTAATGAATGTCACCATTGATAAGTACTGTACGGTACATAACCAACCAAGCATTACCCAAACACAGAGCATTTTTACATAACCCATCAGAGCTATAAGAAGACATTTTGGTGCCGGGAATATGTCCTCTACTCCACACTCCAGCCAGCGCTTTCCCAACTCCAAAGCTCCTTCTGGTCACCACTGCTGCGTGCTGGTCCTCATCTTGGATTGCAGCCACAGTGACAAGAGCTGGGACAGTTCTGTTACTTTTACCAGTTCAGAGTGACCATTCCATCTTGCTGTGTCCCTCCTGTCCATGCAAGCCTTACAACGACCTGTAAACTGAATCGTTCCTCTCCTGGGAATGAGCCCTTGGCCTTGTGTTGCAACCAATTCAACTCAAACAAGTTCTTTTTGCATGCACTTTTTGTGTGACAGAAGACATCTGAAATGTCTTCCAAAGATGAAAAATCAGCCTCTTCCACTGCAGTCAAGGGGATATTTGCCAACAGATGTATAAAAATTGGGCTCAAACCCTCATCTGAAAGACAGATGAATAAAAAATGCAAGAGACATTGCTGCTGAAAATAGATAATTTCTAATTCCCACAGCTCTTTGTGGTTTAAAATAAGCTTTTCTGCATTAAGGCTACAGCTTTCAAACCACCAAAATTAAAAAACCAAATGTTCATTCTGAGTGTTGTTTCAATTACGTTTCCATGAGTGTACACACTTTTGATGTGTGAATTTTCCCATTAGATTCAGATTACTTTGATTTGGACACCATCGATGAGGCATACCCTGTACAGCAGCAGAGGGATTAGACCTCTCGTTTTCACATCCGAGGGACCAGAGGAAATGAGTCAGCACATTGGCAAGGTCCTGTCTGATTGCAAAACTGCTGAGCATTATCAGTCCTTGGGATTCAATACCTAATCCCATGCCTTGCAGCTCCAGATCAGTCTGCTAAATGTTCATGGTCTCAGGGTCATGGATAAGCAGGTCACTTAAACTGTGTATGCTACTCCAGCACAGAGCTTTTTGCATATGCATATAGGCATTTTGGGGGCTGACTCTTAGTCATTATTAAGAATATTTGTTACTCTTGTGATCAAATCAGCTACTGCCCAGAACCATCAAATTTGTGTAATGGATTGGTGTTACTAGCAGGTAGCAGGTTTTGAGTTAAAACAGACACCACAATAATTGTCCTGGACGCAGAAAGGTTTGTGAAGAAAATCAGAAAAAGATAACTCTGGGGAGTAAGATTTGGGGTAGCCTTTCAAGAAAAAGCAAATCATCTTCCTTTTTTTTTTCAGGGCAGAACATGATGAATTTATGAAAAGTTCTTTATGTTTTACACTGCCTGTGGCTGGACTCAGTTGCTCGGGATTTTCCTTCCACTTCTATGTTCTCTGACTTCCACCTCAGATGTGCCTTATGCTTACTTTGTGCAGCAGGGAACCCAAAACCAGCTAAGATGGACCAAGCATTTGTTTTGCTTCTTTTCTTCATGCTCACTTCTAAAGTTGTTCATCTGTTATGGGCAGCAAGTGTGTACCATGTTGAAAAATAAAACGTCAATGCATAAATAATGCCATTTCTCAGGGACAATTACAGACTTAAATCTCAACAGCCACTAGTTTTCCAAAATTAGTCTTGAAAAGGTGCATTTCGTCTTGATAAAATGCATGACAAGTTACAGATTTTAGTATTACTTACTCCTCTGCCCTGTCAAGTAAAGACACATATCACTTCACTGACTATGGAATTTGGCTAGGTAAGGAAGGTAAGTTTGCTCTAAGGAGATCACAGAAATTGCCTCTATATTTCTGTTCAACTAGTCTCCAGTTTTTGAAGTCTAACCCGTCCCATTATGTTATGGCTAAAGGAGGTTGAAAATCTATTCCTATGGGAATTTGTTACCAATTTGGGTTGGAAGAAGATTCATCCCAGGAATGCCCACAGCCTGGCAACTAATAATGACTAGTCAGCCTGTGCATCTGGGGCGTTCACCTACCCTGTCTCCGAGGGAGTTAAAAATTTGTATACAAAGAAACAAAGAGAGCTGCTTAAAAACTGATTTCCAGTGCAAGTCATCATTTACCATATGGTAAGGTATTTATCCCAACTACATTTTGTTCAGTAAATCATAGGGGTTTGCAGGGGGTGGGGGCAAGGAAGGGGGTTGTTGTTTTGATTCTA
The DNA here is from genome assembly GCA_013398155.1 of Pedionomus torquatus. NCBI lineage: Eukaryota > Metazoa > Chordata > Aves > Charadriiformes > Pedionomidae > Pedionomus > Pedionomus torquatus. Next base: position 365,186 of record VZRU01009164.1, read on the forward strand.
GAGTTCTGTGCAGCAAACTGTCTCTGCAAATTGCTGTCATCGCAATGCCTGCAAACCAGTCTGCTATGTTAGTCTGATTGGAACAAGCCACCAGAAGCACTGCCCTTTTTCCTCCTCCTCCTCCTCACACCCTTGCTGTGCGGATGGCAAGTGCGATCATCCTTCAGAGCTGGGCTGGATGCTGGGACCTGTCATGCAGAGCACCGCCTTACCTGTCAAACCAGGCACAGGAAAGAGACACAAGCAGGTAATGTGCTAGCATTTTCAACTTTGTTACTACTTTCAGTGGTGAAAAGCAATTTCCCCTTGCAATAGTTAGGCAACTCAAGTTGCCAGAAAGGCAAACATCCAACATACACCCACTGGCCACCTCTATGGGGCTTGGTGTTGTTTGTCATTTATTACTGTGGCTGGCGCTAATTTTCAGTTTGTCATCCTTTGACTCATAGAAATTATTCCTATTCAAAAAGGATGCATCTCCCTGCCGACCACGGAAAAAACGTGGCATGCAATTCAATCCTTTCCTGATAGCACCGGAGACGAGGAGAGGGCAAGTTAGAACACCATGATGAGGAAGTTCTGTCATTTCCAGAAGGAAGCATGATTCACCGTGCAGAGCATTTTTGGGAGCCTGAATCAGAGCTGTCGAGGAAGTCAGTTCTTGGACAGTTTAATGTTTAGTTTAACTATGACTTTACCAGTGAAATGTGTGCCTCTCCCCACAGTCAGTGGGTACAGCAAGATCAGATTACATGCCACCGAGGAGTAGGCAAGAAGATTGCCAGGAAAGTGGCTTGCAAATGTTTCAGCTGAAATGAGAAGTGCCCCAGAAAAATCTGTCCTTAAATGTCATGGCAAAGCAGAGCCCTCCTAAAGGAGATTTAAGGGAAAAATATTTTCTCACACTTTTCCCGAGCACAGTGCAGGCAGTGGGAGGGACCTGCAGGGTGGCCATAAGGAGCCTGCAAAAGGGAGGGACACTCGGCAAGCTGCAGCTGGGCTCCTTCCCAAAAGGTCTGGAATTAGTGCACTAGCAGAGAGATGGCTTCATTAGTCATGGCACAGACCTGCTAAGTAAAGCCATCCACCAAAAGAATGAGTTATGTGTTAGCTGCCAACAGGCTGCAAGATAAATTCAAGTGGTTGTTTTTAATTGCCTATTGTACCCTAAAAGGATCACAATTTGATTAACGGAGTGTCCCATGTCCCCCTCTGCCCCCCGCCCCCCCTCCTCATACACACATGCCATATTGCAGGAAACAAGATTAGACTGTAGTGTCTTCCCCAGCTCTTTTGCCTCCCTACCTTCCTTTCTCCGCTACAGAAAAGACAAAGACTTACTGGCAAAGCGGGAAGGGTCTTCAGCTCAGGGACTTGGCATATTCTTGGTCTGCCACAGGTCTGAAGCACTGTTCATTTTGGAGCAGGCAGCCAACAACACCTTTTCTCCCCAGATGTAGCTTAATAAAGTTGGGGGGGGGGAGCGAGAAGAAAATCTATGCTATTATGCATGATGATTAGCAGACTGGTGATTTGTTTGTGTCTCCAAGGGCATATGTATATCACTGGGGTCGAGCAAGGGGAACCAGCTGTGAAGATATTTGCTGTACAGAAGTATACACAAGCACCTACAGCATAGTGCTGGAGGGTGATGTTTATGATCTGTACATTTAAACAAATAGAAACCATCCTTCATACTCACTCTTTGCACTCTGCTGCATGGCGATTTACATTTCTGGCCTCGTGGATAAGGAAGGACTGAGGCGGAGAGTTCAGGGAGATGTGGAGTTCCTATAGGATGTGAGAGGAGAATGGGATGCACGGACCATGCCTACGCATCCCTCGAAGACGTCACTCTATCTGGGAGCCAAAAGGTAAGGGAGTGGGTTTGCTGACTATGACACACAGTGGGAGGAGATCTGAGACACAAAGGGTTCATGGGTGTGAACCAGGAAACAAGCCTGTGCCCACCCAGCTTTTTTGTTTGCTTGAGGAGGATGTAAAATATGCTTACACCAGTTGTGCTCCAGCTCCAGCGCTAATTGTTAACAATAAAAGGTCACCAGAAAACAATTGCTGGGAACCAGAATTACACAAGGGGCCTGGGTAATGTGATCGCTCCTTCGCGGGAGAATGCCATCCCGCCGGGGAGCGGAGCACAGGGCAATCCTGGCATGACTTGCCAGGTCAGACGAGGAAGGGAGGTGCGCACTTGTGTCAGTCAAACCTCCCCCTGCCAGCTCCCCGCTCCCAGATGGACACACACACACACCAGGCAGTCTCTTTCAAGCTTATTTAGCCCCCATTTTAGGGAGTTTGAATATAAGGTGAAGTGCTCTTCCCTATTATCCTGGGAGGAAAATACTGGCTTTGACTTCCCTTCTGACAGCAGAGATGGGGATTTGGCAAGGGAGCACTGATAGGTTTGCTGGGTAGGAATGAGGACTGCCATCTGGGGGAGGTTGGGGTGAGATGGAAGGCTGCTCGCACAGCCCAAGGGAAAAAGAGGACAGTACCTCTCAAAGTATCACACTGCCTTCCAAAACGTGTCCGTACTTCATGGGTGTGAATACAGCTTAGGAAGAAATTTCTGAGCTAGCATTAAATTTCCATGCAGGAGCATCTGTACCATCAGTAAGGTATGAAAAATCCTGCTAGAATGTTGAGAAAGTACATTTGCAACCCATTCAATGCCAGCTCTGTGCTGTTATGGCTCTCTGGTCTACTTGTGTTGTCAGCACACCATGGGCTTCTCTCTGGCCATCTTGCTCCTTTAACCTTCAGGACTGAGGAAAATTAAAATATGTTTGAAAAAGTCAGACATGCTTTTAGGCAATGTCCATGCTGAGGAACAGCCTGACTGTTGGACAGAGGCTGAATCCAGGCCATTCAGCAGTCGGAAGCAGGTACAACTACGAAACTGCTAACCCCGTGTGTAGGTGGAGGCACCCAGGAGCACCCTGTGACTGAGCAGCCTGAGATACTGCTGTGCCCTGCCTCCAGTCCAGATCCACAAAAGTGAAACTGTTCCTAGATGGTCCAAAGACAGTTATTTACCTTTTCCTATACCTTGCCCTCACCTGAAGTCCTGGACCCTGAGCTTTCTATAGCTGTATCCAGCCAGAGCAGCACATAACATCCAGATCTCACCCTGTGCCCCTGCAAACACTCCCTTCAGCCACCAGAAACCCCCTCTCAACTCTTCATGTCCAAATTCTGCAACCAGACCTTATAGCCAGGGAGAGAGAACATGGATCGTGGGACAAACGTGAAAAGCAGTCAGTAAGGAACAGCGTACAATTGCTTTCCCTTCCTCTAGTGCCGGCACCTGCCTGATCCCCTCCATGCAATTTCAAAGCTCTTCTCTTTGGTGATGGGCCTCCAGTCTGTTAAAAAAAGCCACTGCCAAAACACAGTTTCCCCAAAACTCCATCAAGTCTAGAGACAATGGTAGGGATGCAGTGCTTTGCAAAGAAATGAGAAGACCAAGTAGCTTCTCCATAGATGTTCAGTACAGATAAGGTGCTCAAGAAAGCCACAGGATTAGCTTGCAGTATAGAAAAATGAGGGGTAATAAACTCTCAAGCAGCTGAAGGACACTGTGAGAGAGGTTAGATGATTTATGTGAGGAGAACTTGCTGAATTCTCAATCCTGCCCACCGGCAGTTCCCTCATGTGAAGGATTTTGCTCTCTGCAGACAAGGAGAACTCTGCGTGCCAAGGTACATCATCTTGTCCTGTGTGGCTGTAAGGAAAAAAAAAAGGGAAGCTAAATTTTCAGGTTGAGATGCAAGCAAGATTAGTTTAGGACCAGGTCCTCACTGAAACACTGTCATTGTAAAAAATGGAGGCAAGCGATCCAGGGTTCCCTTTGAAGGGGGGCCATGTACCTGCTAGAGACTGCTGAAGCATGTCTCGGGTCATGTAGATGCTACAGGCAGGCCATACAGCTCTCAGGACTGTGCCGAGCCCTGCATCTGTGCTAGGAAATTAGTTAAAGAGCCAAAAGACTCTAGGCAACACTTATATTTGGACTCTCCATGAATCAGACCCCATTAGGTTCAGTGTGGTCACTGTACGCAAGAAAGATACAGATAATCTGGGGAGGGTCCAGAGCATTGTAGCAGCCGCCACAGCTACAAGAAGCATTACCTGGGGGGGGAAAGACTGGAAAAACTGTATTTGCTTACTGTAAAGAGAAGGAGGTGGAGCAGATAGTGAGAATGTGTTCAAATATCTAAAGATTTACTGCAAATAGCAGGTGAATCCATTTGTGTTATCTTATCATGATTTGCAGAGGTAGGGAGATGCTAGTACTGGAAGAGGGAAAATTCTTACTAGACACCAAAGGAAATAAATATACCAACCTTTGTGATTGTAAGATTTTGAATCTCTGTAATGGATTGCTTGGAGAAATTCTGGAGTCTTTAGCACTGGATGCCTTTCAGAACAGGGAAAGAGCAGCTAGGTAGGACAAGGATGTATCTGGTGCTACCACAGATAACCTCCTGAATTTTCTCCAGGTAGTGCACAAGTACTACAGTGAAGAAAAGGAAAAAACTATTTTCCAATTTGCCCCCTATTCATTCCCGTTTCTGCATGTATTGCTTTTCTTTCCAGATGCATTAAATAATGCACAAAACCATTCATCTGCTAACACGTGACAGTATAATAAAACTCATGAGTTAGGAAAGAATAAACCTGTAAAAAACAGGATGTGAAAAAATTGTACTTTTGTTATGATGACCAAATCCTTTTTTTTTTTTTTTTCACAGAGCAGGTCTGATTTTGTTCATTTACTCTTAGCAAGCGGTATCAATGGTTACTGCTTTCTTTAAAATAGAGCTTCTATGACTGAAAAAAAAATAATTTTACAGCAGTCACTGTTCAGCCTATAAAGTTTAAAAGCTGTATGAGGAGTTTTACATTTTGGAACATTTACTTTTTGGTGAACTATAAAGATGAGTCTTATTGCCCAGATTCCTGAATCAATAAAACTGCTCAAATGTCTTTGTCAGCAGGGTAATGAAACTGAAGCCAAAGTGCCACTAAACAAAAGATAAAATCTTGGATGAAATGCCCTAGCCTTTACTGGCATTTGTGAGAAGTGCTGCCACTATGTATAGAGATAGGAACAAAAAGTGAGTCCTGCCACCATGTCTTACCAATGGGTACACTGAGTGAAACGAGCCTTAGATAGTGCAGTGTTTGCTGTGTGCACTAGGGCTTCTATCACTTTTGATGAGAAGGTCTTTATGAAAATAAGTGTAGATATCTATTGTTATACTTGAGGTTGAATTCCAGCTTTTGGCCTAAATCCTACCTCCGTCTTCCTCTCTGCTACATTTTTAGCTACTCATAACTTTTGGAAGCAATTCCTTTTGTGATTGAAATTGTACTTGTGTGGTAAAATTCTGTGATAGACAGATCCATGTTATCTTAGATAATCTTTTTTCTAATTTCTAATCTAATTTTCTAATTTTCTAATTATTTGGATATCTCCTAGCTGTAATTTGAAATGCAGCCTTGGCATAGCTTGGAACTAACTAACTAGACACCCAAGAGGAATCTGCGAGACCTGTGAAACAAAATCAAGCCTCAGATGGTACCTGGATCTGTAAGGGTCCACTACTCATATCGCCTTTTGTGGGCTCAAGGTCCATGGTTGCTGTAGAGATCTCAGTAAGTGATCTAAAAGAAGAAAAAACCTCCATGGTTCAGAATGTTAAAAACACTAATGTCCTGGAAAATGCTAATGTGACTGTGGATTTGAAATCTCAGACTTTGTTGTCTCAGAGGGCCATGTGCATGTGTATGCTCTGGTGACCCTTAGGTTTGGTCCAAAGAAATGGTACCCCATTCTGATAACATTTGTAGATACTGCAGTCTCAGGTACCTTCATGTCAGAGGAATCAGGGTACTAGTTATTTGGAGCACGATGATTAAACGTGGCTTGAAATCATGATGGGGGAAGGTATACTTGTTCAGATTTGGGTTTTTTAGTTGGGCTTTTTTTTTTCCTACTATGAGTAGGTAGTCTATGCTCACCAAAAGCAGCCCTAACCTTCAAGCGCCACGTCTGAAGAAAAGCCCCTTCAGTATCTGCAGAGCTGGACTTTTAGCAAAGAGCACATCCTCTACATGGCAGAGTCATCAGTGAGAGCCTCACAGCCAGGTCTATACAAAGCCAGCCTCCAGTGTGAAGTTTTCTGGTATCATACAAAGCCTGAAACATAGTCCTAACTTTCCACAGGACAGGATTTCAGGAGCCTGAAGAAAAAAAAAAATTGCTAGATTGGTAGCAATCATGGTCTATATTGTAAGCAGTTATTGTAAGATAAGTGTCTTTGCTAGGAAAGGGGAGCTAAGGACTGCAAAATTTATCTAACATATAAAAGTTTGTAGGCATCTGTATCTCAGTGTTACCTGTAAGAAGAAAGCAGTTGTCGTGGTTTCAGCCAAATTTACCAAAACCTGATTGACAGATGTCCCCCCCTCCCCCCTTTTGGTCAGAGAGGAGAGGAAGGAGTTAAAGAGATTCAAGAGTTTAGAACAAACTAAACTACTTTAATGAAAATATAAGTAATATAATGAAAAGGAAATTTGGGAAAAAAGGGAGTATACAGTATATACAAAACCGTATCAAGCTCCCGGGATTACGACCACGTCACCAGCAGGCTTCAGGAAAAGTCCCAAACTGGACTCGGTGATCGACAGGAGCTGGATTCCAGATCTGGAGTCAGGAACACTCGGATCAGGATCAAAGGCAGATGAACAGGCACGGCCCTCCTTGGACGTCGGCCATCGAAGAAGCGGTGAAGGGAGCCGAAGGGGCAGAAAAAGGGGAGATAACCTGTTGATCCTTCAGCTTTTATACGGGGCATGAAGCGGATGGGATGGAATACCCCTGTTGGTCAGTCCTGGGTCACCTGTCCTGTCCGCTCCTCCTTGAAGGTGGGACCCTCCAACGGGCAAATGCTGAAAATTATCTGACCTTGGTTCTTCCAGCAATAAGTCTAAACAAGGGCCTCTCTGCATACCATCCCTTGGGATAATCAGGTCTTATCACTGTGAGACGGAACAGTTCTGAACAATGTGCTGTTAATTTCAGAGTTTAGCTAGTTAGAAGAGGCCTAGCAAAGAAAGTAAAACTGTAAAACAGAAAATTGGTTCGTTTTACCTCAAACCAGGACAGCAGTCTAACCAAATTCCCTTCCTGAGGGCACAGCTTGCCAAGCATACTGCCAGTCCCATCACATGTGCAAATCTTCATCATCAAACAAGGACTTTCTCTGGCTGGAAAGCAGTAACTTGTATTGCAAGGCATGCCAGCGTATGTCAGCAGTATTACTCCTTTGGCACAGCTCCTCCCCGTTAATTGTAGAGTAGAAAACATTCTTCTTCAGGCTTTTCCTCTAACTACCCCAGTGCAAGAGCCAGAAACTGTGGACATTTGTGTGGAGGGAATTTGGCAGCTGAAAAGCATGGAAGCCTGGCTCTGGCATGAGCATTTCCAAAAGCAGCATCTGGACCCCTGGTTAACTTCCTGACTGATCTCCTGCCTCAGACAGGAGGCCAACCATGATAAGTGCACCAAACATAAGGGGGAAGGCTGGGCAGAGGCTTGGGCATTTCTTACAGTTTCAAAAATAGCAGAGCAAATCCAAAGCATGTTGGCAGACCACATGTAACTTCAAAACTCAACTGGAAAGTGCCGCCTCCTGACGATTGTCTTGCAGATTATTCCTTGTGTTGATTTTTCTGCCTGTCCCAGCAGCCAAGCCACAGTTGCAACCTCACTTACACAAATGGGTCAATTCTGAGCTCAAAACCAAGTGCCTTCCTGGTGCACCGTGAACCGTGTATATTGAGCTTCTTGGCTCAATATACAGGGGCATCTGCATCAAAACTACTGTGATGTTTGCAAAGCCCATCAGCAGTATGTGCCATTTTCCTTGTTCCTCCTTTCAAAGAAACTTTATACTGGCTTTCCAAAACCAAACAAAGGGAAAAAAATGTCCAGTTCAGGTTACTTCTCAACTGTGCATTTGTATGCGTATATGTGTGGTGGGGTGTGGGCACATATATGTGTATAGGAAAGTCTTTCCTTCAGTGACGAATGGGAGTTTAGTCTGTGCTGACTCATAGGCTACAGATGAACTGCAAAGTTATTAGATTCTTCTTTCACCCAGACAAATCCAGCTTTACAACTGTTTGACTTTTCATTGGTATGTGTTTAGACCAAAACATAGTTTAACATTGCTACCTAGGCACATATCTGTGTAGAAGGAGAAGCCAGAACACTAAAACAAAGGGTGTAAAGCAGGTGGCAGTGTGTTATTCCAGTATCCCATTCCTGAACAGGGCTTGTCCAACCCAACCCACATGTGGTGTTCACCACCACAGTGTCTGAGTATTTGTGCATCAAAATGGGACAAGGCTTCTCCAACCTCTCTGGTCAGTCACTTTTCCTGCATACCTGACACCCAATACATACACAGAGGAAAACGTACAAGTGCTTGTAAACTGAATAAACACCATCTAGCACATCCTTCATACAAAAATCACCCACTTCTTTGTTAATTCACTGTTTCTCTTTCATCACAGGAAGACTGACGTTTTCTGAATAATAAATACAAAGAATTTTGCAAGTGGGAAGAAAATGGCATCAGTCAAAAACTCTTGGTTGAACAAGTGATTTCTCTTATCCTTCTGCTGCTCTTTCTTTCCATTACCATTTTTACCCTGTCATTATAGTGTAAAGGTGAGGAGAAGAACAGAAGAATAACAAACCCCAAATGCTTTATCCAAGATGTACGTTGCATCCTGAGACTCCTCATCACAAGTACAAACGAAGTTGATTTCCTGCCATGACAAGGTAGTGAGGAGGTGTGCCAGAGCAGGAAAACGATCTTTTTACAAAGACAACCTTGTCAAAGGCAACTTTATTACCAGACACAGACACAGGGAGTTAAAAAAAACTTTTTAAAAAAATGGTCAGGTGCAGGGTAGAAGGATAAAGTCAGAACTTAAAAGCATTCCTCCAAAATGTGGCAAATAGATTCTGAATTCTGATCATGTCTGGAGCATCAGCAGGTGACTAATTCATCTGCAGCATGGAAAGAAGGCTTTTTAACACTGTCCATACATAGGAAATACCACTGCTTACAGGAAACACTGGTGTACTTCAGTCACTTGGCAATGCTCATCAGGCCATGAAGGTATGTTACTCATACTCTTATTAACAAAGTTTTTGATACTTCTGCTTTGCAGTAAGCAATGAAGGCTTTGTGTCACCGGGAGACGCTCCCCCTTTATAGATGTTGTGCAAAGAGTGAGACTGTAGTATCTTAAATTTTATTCCAGGTTTGTCTGATAAGTGGGCGGCAATAGTTAAAGGCCAATTTCTGCTTTTCCATCATGCTGTCTAGACATATTTGCAAGCACTACTTTGCCTTAAAGAGGAAAGGGTATATCATATATTACACAATAATGGGTTATTTTTACTTGTAATGCATTAAGAGGCTGTTTTCAATCAGAAACCATTTGATATGAGGGTATGTTCTGGACAATAAATGGAAAAAGTGGAGCATATCCGTTTTTTTCCCTTTTTTTCACACAGCAGACAATACCCATAGTTTCCATATAGACAGGAAATGGCTTAGATTTATATATAGAAATACAGTGTATTTTATAGGCATACATCATGTATTGATTTATTTGAAAACTATCACTTTATAATCGGTTGAAGCTGCAAAACTGATATGCACCTATGTAAATACTTTAGTACAGCCCAAATGAGACAAATATGGAAACTTTAAGAAGAGATTCCTTCCCACCAGACTCAGAAGACGTGACATGCCTGGTGTGAGGGTCATGTGACGTTCATCAGTCACGCAGAGCTGCCAAATCTACTCTGTTCAGCATCTGTGTGTCATAACTGATGGTCCCACTTGGCTCGCACGAGATCTCTAAAGTGTATCTTCTTACCTCCTCTTCATCCCACCGCTCATAATGGGGTACCAGTTCTTTGCTCTTAGCGGCACTGCAAGCAGCAAGTCTGGCTGTGGAGCCCAGTTTGTCTTAGGATTGTTTGAGTCCCCAGTCCCTTGCTGGAGTCCTGGCTACCTGGCACTTCTTTTAGCTTGGGCCATCCACTGTCATCTTCTGTCCTGGGATCAGGAGAAAGTGCCCTGAATTTCTTAGGCGTGGGGCATTCCATAACACAGCAGTCTTCTGCAGGGCCATGTACTGTCTCCGGCCAGCCTTCCTCTGGTGGGGTGACACATAAAATGACTGTCATGGGAGGCTGACTGTTCCCAGGCAGCAGCTTGGTTTTGGGTTTGGTGTTGGGTTTTTTATCTCTCTCTCTGCACCAGCAGTTCCTTGAGGACACAGATGTTGGCATGGTGGTGAGCTACTCCTGGCTTGCTGGAGTTCAGGGCACTTAAACAGTTAAAGAACCTCTGCTTTACCACAACTGTTCTGCAGTTTAACAGAGCTAAGTCACTTTTTGACTCCATCTTCTTGCAGAAGATATTTGGATTGTTTTAAAATGATTTGCCACTAGGCTGAGAGATCAGAGGTTAGGAAGGCTAGGAGTTACCTGTTTAAACCTTCAGTTTGGATGAATTCTTGCTCACCAGACTATGATCCACAGTCAGGGACTATGGTCAGATTATTTAATACATTAGCAAAAGTGAATTTGATGGACACAGTCACCAGCTGGACTGTGATCTGATAAGGCTGTCTCAGGGAAAGACACAGTAATAGGCCAGAACAAATATATTTGTTTCTTTCAGGCACTGTAAACAGATCTGTGTTTATTTTATTCCAAAGGGCTTTTTTTTTCCTGTGCTGCCAACATGTAATCTTTCACTTGACTTAATATGTGTTGGATTTTGTTTGTTTACTTGTTTTAACATATGCTAAAATCCTTAATAGAATTCTTCAGTCTTGTCAGTCATGTCATGCAGATGAACAAACTTCTCTGGTGTTTCTTTTTAGATTTCTCAAGACCCTCACGGCCTTCTTGCTCTTTTTAATACAATTTTTTCCCCAACTGTGTTTTAATGTAGGAAGGAAAAAGCACAGAGAGAGAACTAGGCTACTTCCAATTGCAACCATTAATGGCCATGGTAGGCTAAGTTTCACAAATCCTGTTAGAGATAAGAAAACAAATATCTCTCTCTACCATGAAGCTGTGGCGTGAGGACTGGAATACTCTCTAAGCCATAAAAGTTGAACTTGGAGTGAGGAGAACTCCAGCCGTCACCTTGCATTTTTCATTTGTTACAGGCCATCTGTGTGCATCATCAGGGATCTCAGGAAAATATTACTCAGCTGTCTTTTATCTCTGTCTAGTCTAGCTGGGGCGTGGGTAGCAGAACACAAAGAAACAGGTTCCTAGCCTCAGTCTGGTGATAAAAGATGCTGGTAACCTAATAGAAGCAAGTGTTTTGTATTGATTATTAATAACAGGGCTATAACCCGCTGAATCTGCTGCACATGGAGTACAGTTTAGAAAACAAATAATGAGTTTCTTCCTTCCTAATAAGCTCTTTATTAGTTGTTGAAGTGGAATGTGAGAGTAGAAAGTAAAGCTCAGGTATCAAAAAGAAGTGGTGATGACGGGTTGAGGGGGGTCACTTGTGAAAACAGTGGAAATCAAATCAATTAGACCTGTCAGCTGGAAAACATCATGGGGAATTAACACTTGTTTGTCTGGATTTCTGCAGCCTGAGCAAAAGTGCAGAAAAAAAGTATTCCGGTAACAAAGAAATTGCTGTATGAAAATTACAGTTTAACTAAAAAGGAAAAAAAAAAGGGGGGGTTATGTAAGACTTACATCTACCATCAAATGAAATAAGTAAATAGGCTAAAACTTTAAAAACAGTGACAGGCTTTCAACTTTTAAAAGAAAATGTACCTGCACAGCAACAATAGACAAAGGTTAAGGTACCACCTCTGTAAACTTTAGGGCTCATAAAGAGTAGAACCTGGCAGGGCGCTGCTGAAAGTGGTGAGATTTTGCCTGGTTGCCATGAAACTGAAATTACAGCTGGTGGCATAAATTGAAAAGGCATGCAAAAAATACGGGGAATATTTGGATCATGGGGCTACAAAGGAGGGAAACCTTGGGGGCAGAGGCATCCAGGAGTCTTTGGATCTCAACTTCATTTCTGGTTTATTTTGTTTTCTCTCACTTCAAGGTTGAACTGCACTGAAAGGCCCTTCCTTCTACTGCAAAAGAATCAGTTTTTTTCACACCACACTCCAGGAGAGCAAAGATGGTGCCAGTGCAGCTACAACTACAGCTTCTACTGGATCAGTGCCTGACCGAGGAAAGCAGGAATTTGGGACTATGGTCTCCAAGGTCTCTGACTAAACTCACTAAAACTTGGACACAAATATTAAGCTGTGAGATGCATTGGCCCCCATCCCCTCTTCTCCCCTAACTCTGGCAGTCATTAAGGAGCGCCCCCCCAGCCCCTGCTCCTGAGGGGTGACCACCCCAGGAACAGGGCAAGGATGCCCTCTGGCTTCAACCTGGACTATGCAGGACACAGAACAGGTTACCGAAGCCAGGGGCTCAAGGTTGACCGCACACAAATTCAAGCCCCAGATAGGGTGATTTCATGGTTGCTTTTTTTATCACTTGGTTATTGCTTGGTTAGTTCATGCAGGTTCAACTGAAAGACCCCAAAGACCCAAGAAATATTGTAGGAATAAGTAATAGGATCAAAATATTTCAACAACTTTCACTTGTACTAAAATAGATTATGCTAATTAATGACTTCTTTATCTTTTTGATTTATATGTACCATTACTGATTTGTAACTGCTGTTTTTCAATGGGAAATGGCTGAAGTAGCACATGAAGTCTGACTGGATTTCAGAATAACAAAAACAATGGTTCTTCCCTTGTTCTTGTATATACTGACTACATGTACACATTCTTGGCACACTCCACAGCTTTTACAGTACAAAAATTTCAATGAAATTAGAAAAAGAAAGAATTTCAAAGGTCAGGAAAAATTAAAGGAATGGCTTGAAGGTACAATCACAAATAGGTTAGTACTTTTCATGCAGAGGGAAGTACCTCAGGAAAAATATTTCTTCTGACTGTCTAGAAGCTTTTGAATCACTCTGTATTTCAAGTGTCTTGGCCATTTCAAGCTGTAGTTTGAATTATTTTATTTGTATAACTTTGTATAAACTTTTTGGATTTTTTGGCTATACTTGGGTGAAATAATAGAAGAGAGAAGTGTTGTTTAAGTTTTCTGTGTTCCTTTTTGATGCCTTGTTCCAGGCATCAAAAAATCCTGGTCTCCCCTGCTTTCACATATTTCATTTTACAGTGAAGTTGGAATATTAAGTCAACCAACTTACACATTTCAATGCAAGTAAAATATAACAAAGCAAGGACTAACTTGTGGCCCTTTACAGATCAGTGGTAGGAAAGGTGTAGAAAGCTATTTGGAGCTCCCCTGTTAACACATGCATGTTTCCTTAAGGAAGTGGTGATTACACCTTGTTGTTGGCAGTGCAAAGCTTAGTAAATCTTTACATTTTCACTATGGAAGAAGGGAATTTCCTCTTACTTCTGTGGGCAGCCAGCCAGCAAAAGGTGATGGGAAATACATGACATCCTGTTCTGCCTACCTTTCATCTTTCCTGTTCACAGACACATTTTGAGCCTGACATGCAGGTGTAATTAAAAACAGGCTGATGCCATGCACAGCTCAGCAGATGCACACAAAATTAATACCTGCTGTGAACCCGAGTACATTGGCTTTTATGAAACAGCCAGGCATTTGCAAATAGTCTCTTGTAACTGCAATAATATCTACATAAGAATAAAGTGGATCATGTGACTTTCACTAGCACAGATCGGCTCAACAGCAAACACTTTTCTCAGTAGTGCTCAAAGTAAAGTAATGCTAACGATTCATGCTCGTGTTTTTCAGAGAAGTTATAAGTATTGCACTGGTACATTTCATACTTTAAAAAACGCGACCTCTTTTCCGACGTTTCCTGGGCACGCTGCTCATGTAGGCGGCAATGCAGCACCTGCATTCTCCAGCTGGCCGCTGCTGTGCACCGGGGCTAGGGCTGGAAAGGGCTGGCGTGCTGATTGTGCTCCTTTGCCATAGTCTTTAAAGATGCCTCCGAGGAGGCCTACTCACTGGAGGCACATACTTGGCATGCTTAATGCAGCTGCTACACCTCCTCTTTTCTAAGGGACCCAAAAAAGGAGAGGGAGATGCAGGCATGAGGTGCTTGCTCTGCCAGCTACCTTGCTCTGCCCTGCTGCGAGTGATGAGAAATTATTGCCAGGAGGGCATTCTAGGTGGGGGACACACACCAGAAGTGGCAGGGAGCAGAGGCTGAGGCCATAAAATTTGATGGCAACAGAGATTTCAACTGTAGTGCTTCACATACATGCCGTGATAGCTCCTCCCTGGCAACTGGCACCAAGAAAAACACAGTTAAAAAAAGATCCATCTCTTGTCATCTGCCTCACCAGCAGTTCAGGCAGGTTTTGTTGCTTTCAACACTGGGGCAATGTTGGCTACTAAAATTCACTCCACTTCAGTTTAGTGATCCCAGACCATGAGTAGGAGCAGTCATTCACCTCAGATGAGTGTAGCATCATAAATCTGTTCAGCTGCACATTTTAGCTCTGTGGTGTCAGACAGGCATAATTAGAGCTCCAGAGTCCAAGTGCCACCACGCTAGTCTTACGGCAGTGCAATTGCCCACGCTTTATGTGAGTCATCTGGTGGGAGAGGAGAATCAGGCCCAACATGTCTGGGCTGAAGCAATGATTTAATCAAACTGCTCCTTCCAGCTCTGACAAGTGTCTTTTTATGCTTCATGGTGTTTGGTTTGAAGTTGCCAGTTGGAATTTTTCACACCTGTGGTTTATTTAAGCCCTTATTCTATTGTAGCTCACATTTAAGACAATAAATGTGTCCTGTAGAGCTGTGAAGTATTAGGTGAGGGAGACATTTATGTGCCGGTGACAAGAATAAATGAATGCTACACTTGCTATTACTTTCCAAAAACAGATAACTGTTACCCACGACTTCCCAGCTCAGAAAACTGCTGTTAAATGCAGTGAGGAGTGCCTGCTTGAGTCCTTGAAGTATTCAGAGTGTGCGCTCTGGCTATTCACGCAGGTAAAGTTTTCATACCATATACAAATATTCCCAAGAAGGGTCACACAGGCTGATTGTGTTCACCTGGAACATTTAATGAGAGAAAAAGAATTACTTCAATTTAATGCCATCATACCTCAGATAAATTACTTAAGAGAGAGGCAACTGGAAAATATTTAAACAAAAAGAAATAATCCAAAAACAAACAAGAAGCCTCCATTGGGGAAAAAAACCAACCAACCAACCAACCAAAAAACAAAAAAAAGAGGTAGACAATGCAAGCAGATCACACTGTAGGAAGACATTGCCATATTTGAAAAAGTGGAGTTATAAAGTAACCTAAAATCATTTCAGACGGTAGAAATGGTACAGTGGGTTTACCAAGATTTTAATCTACAAGTAAGCAGAAAAGGAATTTTTTTAAGAATTGGAAATTACAAATTGGAGTTTGTTAATCATACATTTTGAAAAATCCTGGCTTCCTCCAGAAGTTTAAGGTTAACCAAGGAATAAGTAACTGTATCTATTTGAATTACCTTGCTTCAGACTTGGTAGAGCTCCCGTTGTCAAGGACAGCAAGAGCCTAGCATATTCAACTTCCATTCTCAGCCGTAACAATTCAAACCAACTATCCAAAAAATAAATAAATAAAAATTGAAAGCAACATATTATATATTATCTTGCTATAACATCTTCTTTTAAGGCATTTTATTCAGAACAGATATGGTTCCTAACGCTTTCCATCAGCATCCTGCTCATCTCACTTGCACTATCAAGATAAATGCTTTTTAGGTGCACATGGTTGAACCTTGCATTTAAACAGCCTGTAATCTCCATGGCCAGAGATACCATGAATAATTGAAATACCAGAGAATAAATAGTTTCACAAACCATGTTTTGCCTTAAATAATCAGAGCACCTAGATCAACATACAGTTAATTAATTTGCTGTTTGTTTGTTCCATTGTATAATTAACCATTTAATTTCATTGCCCTCTGGATTTGCTCTCTAATTAATTATCCTTTGCTAATTAACTGATCAGCTGCTTGTGCTTCTCCTTGGTTTTCTAGCCACCATGTTTACCTTCTAATTTATTGTATCAGCCATCTTTCCTTTTCTGTATCTAACCAATTTCCATTCGTCTTTTATTTTATTTTTTTTTTCTCTTTCTCTTCTGTTACACGCTCATCTGCCTCAGCACTGAGCCAGCCCAGCCTCCACCAGGGCACAACAGCCTTCTCCAGACACAGAGGACGTGATGGCCAGGCACCACAATCAGGTGTTGGAGAGAGGGGGGACCTTGCTGATAGGGAAGAAGCTATTTGAGGTGTAATGGACCCTGGAGACAGTACTGTCCTGGTTACAAATAGTTCATTTCCAGTTATTAGGGCAAACATCACTGGAGTGGGGAGACATTATTTAGGACAAACACAGCTTGCAGCTGTTTGAAATAGGAAGGATTTAATGGCTTAGGGACTTGCTGTCCCTAAGACAGAAACTGCTCGCTGGTTGATGTCTTAAACCTACTGTTAATTCATCATGGCATCCTGCAGGCTGCCGAAAACAGTGCTGTATGCACAATATAACCAAAAATTTTCTAGGAAATTAGATCTTGTGGGTACAAGCAAATCTTTATAGTCTTAAATAAATAAGTAATTCCTAGAATACAGATAGTTTTCCTCTCCGCTAAGAATCAGTGTGGTCCTTGTCCATTCTGGGCTCACTTAATTCTCCTAGAAATCTTTAAATCTAAGAATTTTGGTTATTTTTTTTCTCACAAACTGATTTTGTGAACTTGCTGCAACCCGTTCAGCCAGTGAGGTTTAGAAGTGCAACGGTAACTCTGAATTCAAGCTTCTAAAGTTAGACTCTCATTATCTAAGTATAGCCAATAGGTTTTATTTCTGTGAAAGCTTGTTTGGATTTCCGTCTGCTCCACACTCTTCTGGTTTAGATTTCTCATCTGAATGCTATCCAGAATCCGGTGCTTATGCTACCATTCACCATATCGCTTTTTGCTAATTGCTCCCATATTCGGAGCAGTCACATGTGCCAAATTGTTGAATTGTGACTACACTTTCAGGCAGCTACTAGCACCTCCCCAAAGAGGCAATTAAAACTCCAAACAGTGCAGGGAAAGGAAAATTGCCTGTGAGAGGCTCTGGGGGTCATCCAGCATTCCTTCAGAAATGTACTTTTTGTGCATTTGACCTTTCTGAAAGAGGGAATATTTTTACTGCAAATTTTTTGTTGTCCTTTCAGCAGTCTGAAAGGCTGCGCCATATGATCATCACTTGAGATGATCAGGCAATGTTCATGTTGACCGATGGCATGAGAGTAACAGTTCTGCCTTGACATTGGTTCGGTGAAGGACTGAAGTAGGCTCTTCATTTTATGCACATGAGGAACACTGCTGGTGACAGCAGGACTGTGCATGCCTTTGTAGGCTAGTACGTAATCCCGTGTCTCGATGAATTAAATTATTTTCCTTGAGATTTCTCCTACAGGTTGGTATCACTCTTGGAAAGGGAGCCTGGTCAAACAGATCACAAAGGCTCAGAGCACTGGGGCTTAGTTGCTGCTAAAATGTAGTCCTAATTATGGACTCTGCTTTCACAAAACATTGACATGATAGAGCTTTTTGTTCCTATTAGCAAATAACAAAATCCCTTAATTCAGTATTCTAGGTAACAACAGGTGAACATAGCAGGACTAAGATAGATGACATTTCCAGAAACACAAAGAACCTCCTGTGACTGAAGGATCATCATTAAAAGTAGTAAGAATGGATTTTTTAAAAATCAGTGCAAAGTATTGGGTTAGGAACTGGTGGGAAGAAAGAAAAAAACCCAAAAACTTTCTGCCTTGTGCCAATGAGATTCACAGAATAACTCCACGTCCAGTCCTGTGTGTCTTCAGGGGAAAGTGTCTCAGCTCCAGAGCATGCAGGCTGTGTTGTTTCCCTTCACCCTCCAGAAGAGCCTCCTCTGGCTGTGGAGGAAGCCTAGACACCAAAAGTTAAGACGTTCATTTGCCTTAAATGTGCACTGAAAGCACCTCCATATGAAGCTTCCCTCATGTTACACCTGGACACATGTTTTTGGACATGTGTCTTCCATTTGAAAACCAGAAGGCTTAAAAATGCTTCTGTGTCTTTGGAGGGAGGGGGGAGGGGAGGGAAGGGATGGAGGATGCAGCTTTTTCAGCATCAGGGTCCTTGAAACAGTCCTGTGGTGGTGACAGGTATCTCTTTCTTTCTCAAGAGCTCATTTTTATGCTGCATTGTATTTACTCAGGCACGTTCCTAGACATAGGGAGCAGCTCAAGCCTGGGAGCAGCCATATCTAAGATGAATTGTTCACTGCTGCATAAAGAGTGAAAGAAAATCCCAACAACTCTTGGTATTCTAGTTTGTACCCTGGCAAAATAAGTATATCCATTCACCCTGGAGGTGGGACCGGCGATAAAAAAAACCTTTCCACAAAGATGAAGAAAACCTTCAGGAAAAAGGGGAAAAGCCATTTTTCAGCTGAAGTAGTCCACTTCTCCATTTTGAAAACCACTAAGAGAGAGAGCAGTGTGAGCACTCAGTGACTGATGGGAAAGGTTAAGAACACTTAATGGCAGACGCAATGTCCCTGCTTGCCAGCCAGCAGCTGCAGGCTGTCCCGAGGCATCCCCCTGTCAATGGACCACTGAAATCCCTAAATAGGAAGTCAAGATGGAGTGACTGAGGTGATGTGAAGAAGTGCAGGTGTGCAGTTGTCTCAGCAAGGCCAGCCTGCCCCTGTCCATGCCACCATGGTCTGAGTGCAGCCCCAGGGCAGCAGGGAGGGGTTAGTTACACCTGAGGTTCACACATCATTCTCAGAGGGCTTGAAATAACATCTTTTGCAGATTCAGCTCAAATTTCCCAAATACTTGAGATGGTTTGTTGTCTCCAGGACTGATTTGCCAGTGACAGGATGAAGAGGAACAGAAGTGTTAGCGTGCCCCCACCCCAAAACAGGGCTCTAAGGTGCGTCTGCTGGGAGCTGCTGCCGCCGCTGTGGCCAATCCCTTTTGCATCCACTGGCCCTATGGAGGAAATGTTGAGGAGCAAGGAACAAGCGAAGATTTGTCTGATTTGGTGGCTTTGAGACAGCACCTGGCAGCATAGTGTAGAGACAGATGTGAGCCTTCAAAAAATGTTGGCTCTGGCCCATGGCAAGCACTGAGCCCTGCCAGGCAGAGGGTACAAATGGTGGGCACTGTCCTGAACAGATGTTTCTGGTGTAAGGGGAACCTGGCAGAAAATGTTTTTGTTTTAAATCACTTAAAGATATGTTTACTGGGGAAATAATTCCATAGAGGGTTGTTTCCAGTCCCCTTGTAGGGGGGAAGGCTGTCATACAGGCATAGGTTGATGTCGTGTGTTGTTCCTCCCTGATTTCTGACAGATGTCTTCCTTGCCTCTTTGCCCTGACTCTTGCGGTTGCCCAGTCATCAGTCTCATGTCTTTTCCTCACCTCTCCCTGCCAATTCCTTCCTCTTCTGCTACTTTGTACCATCCAGTCAAGGCAGGTGGATTTCTGAACTTTCCAGGAGAAAATGACCGCTGGCACCAGGCCAGGGACCTCCCTCACCTCTGGCTGCACTCAGTCCCCATCAAGTCTGTGGTGATGTGGGGGGGGGGAAGCAGCCAAGTGAAATGCTTCAAGCTGCGAGACATTTTCTGTTTATGTTGCAGGCCAAACCTCTTGGATTTGGACCAGAATGGCCACTTTTGTGGAGGTGGATATATCTGTGGAGAGAAGGAAAATAACATGTATCCTGGTCACGCTTTTTTCCCAGGGAAAACAACAATGCGAAGTAATGCTTTGTGCTACAGGCTGTACACTGTCCTGCTTGACTGGAGCCGTGGCTGGGACAGCTACCATTGTCCTGTAAATAGGGAAGCAGACCTTGAGTGCAGAAAGTCACCTCTGTACAAATGCTGTGCTGCTTCAGATTTTCCTTTTCAGGGGCAGACTACTCAGAAGAAAGTAACAAGGCAAGCCTGGTGTCATGTGGAATTGCTGAAATTCCTCAAGTTCCTTTTTGCCAGGATTTCAAGCTGTGAAAGACACATGATCTCTGCTGCTCGAGCCTCTAACTGAGGATTTTCCCCAACAAAGATGAATAGGTAGCTGTACAATATTTCTTTTGTTTTTTTATCTACATCTGCCAAAAGCCATAGTAGATTCTGAGTTAAATCATTATCAGGGCCTGCGTTTGGAAGCAGTAAACTCAGACGGGATTTATCAAAAGGAATATGTTACTTCTTACCCTCAGGAACTGATCTGGCCTACGATTGCTCTTAAAGAAAAGTACAATTAATTCAAATTCTGCTTTATTTTCTGCCATTCACATGTCACAGCACTCCTTGAAACTCCGGGTTGGGGTCCCGTGGCCTCATACCCGTTATTGCTGTATTTTGTCTCAGTCAGGGAGCCAGTAACAAGCTGTATCTATAAATCTCTCTTGTACGTCTGTAGCAGGAGTGGCTGCCTGTTTTCATATTGATAGGTAATGAAGTTTAAGTACTGAACAGCTTCATGCTGAGATTTGCTGATTCATTAGAAGTTGATGAGATGGGGAAAACAGAAGCTTTACTCCTTGCTACACTAGTGATTTGCTAATAGTCCAGCCCAGTCCATCAGAGGGCGCCCAGTTAACTGAAGGGGCATTGATATTTTGGGAGAGGAGAGGGCTGTCAATAAACTGTGGAAAGGAGTGTTAAAACTGCCTTAAATAAAGTTAGAAAACAACAGCCTTTGGGGAGGGGATAAGAAGATTTGAATTGGGAAAAAAAACACTGTAGGAGGCACCAAAGGAACACAGCATAAAGGTTTTGTTTTACCAAGAAGATCCAATGACTTTGATCTCCTTGAAAGAATACTAGGTGTAATTTGCTTTCATTTGTCTGTCACCCATGGCTTTATAAATCTTTGCAATTCTTGTTATCTATTCCAATTTACTTTTTTTTTTTTAAATAAGTATCTTTACTGAATTTAAGATCAGAGTTAATTTCTGGATAATCAACTAACAAAGATGTTACACATAGAACTGTACATACACTATACACATACACTGTATGCCTGGAGCACTCAGAAAAAGAGCCAACACCTTTGTGAGTATCTCTGTGATATCCAAGGTTTCCACTTTATATGGCTCTGCTTCCCTGGTGAGCTTGAGAGCTGCTAGTGCAGGAACAAGGAGGGAAGAAGTATTTCTTGGTAACCCCATGCTAATGCAGAAACACTGCAGGGCGGTAAAGAATATGGCTATATCTACAGAAAGTCTGCCTCTGATTTCACTCGGAGCCATGGTCTGTCAAGCTCATCTGGTTTGTGGACTGGGTGCTTTTGGAGCATGTTTGCCTAACACGAATGACCAAGTCAGCAATATGCTGCTGCCATCTCAGCCATGGCAGCTGCCTGGGACTGGAGGCTGAGCCTGCTTGCCTGTGTAAAAATAGGACAGGTAAAAGCAGAAGGTACTATGATGCTAGTGCAGCTTATTTCATTTTTAACGATAGCTTTGAAAGCAGCCAATTACTGCAAGTGAAAAGCTACTTTATCACCTCCATTTGACTTTTTTTTTTTCTTCTAATGCAGGTAGGTACAGCTTTGTGTTATTGCCTTAGTTTTGGAGATGAGGAAGGAGAACAGAGAAGGAATGTCACTTGTCCCTGATGATACAGCCATTGACAGACCCATGAGGGGGTGCTCTGAAATGCCTTGCTCTTAGTCTTGTTCTCATTCCTCTGGGTTACAAAGACGTGACAGATACAGTACATGTTCTGTTCTTACACTCTGCATAGCAAAATCAGACAATTAGGAAGACTCTTTGAATACAGAGACTGAGAAAGCCAGACATATACTTTCTGATGTTTTCTTTATTTTTTAATGAAAAAAGTGTTTATTTAAACTCTGAGATATCTGGTTATCTGTCACCAGGTTAAATCTGATTTGATTTCCCCAGTTCTTCTCTGTAAAGGCTTCTTTTTTTTTTCTCAGCTTGTATTACATTGGATAACAGTAGAATTACCATCACATAATGTTAGTCTAAAAATACATGTACCATTATTATTATCAAATAGAGATAAGTGTGCATTGCCAAGTGAAAAGAAAGCTGTGAAAGATTATGCCGTGTACAAGTATTTTTTTCATGATCTTCCAGAACATGAAGGATAGACATGGGCTGCCAGATACACAGTTCTGAAGGATAAATGCAACTGTGGTTTCCATAGCTATGCAAGGTTTTCTATAGCACCGATCACCATGGTATCTAAGCATCTGTTGCTGCTGCTGCACACTTCAGTCTGTGGTGTACTGAAGAGAATTAACTGAAATAAATAAATAGAAAGTCCTTGAGTCTGGCCATCCTCAGTGTGGAGTGACTTGGGCCAGGTTCACTTTTCAAAACAGATTGTTAGTTTGTCTTTTCACAACTCCCCAGTTGTTAAGCTGCTTGTTTTGGTGAGACCTTACTGCAAGGGCATCTCTTGAGTCAAGGTTCAGTGGCTTGGCTATGCCTCTCCCATAGGCCAGGGCACACAGCTGCTCAGGACATGGCCACTGGGCGTGATGGAGACCACAATCAAGGTCCTCAGCTATGCACCAAGCCAGGCTGCTCCATTCAATCCTGCCCACTTCTTTTGCTGTATGCCAAACTAGTTTTCTGGTAGAGTGGTCACAAGAATACACTTCTTCCTTTGAGAGGATGATCATTCTGCTTAAAGGGAGGCATGTCTTTGGACATGTTGAAACAATGCAATGCTGATGAGATATTCGTAAAGTGGTAAAGGAAAGTATCAAACCTCGGACAGACCCACCATGAAAAGCAACTGGAAATACACACATACAATTTTGTGTTTGGCATCTGTTTTAGAGGTCTTCTTTCCTGGTCTTTCTAGATGAAGATCTGTTATGCAATTGTAGGCTTTCATCCTGTCTGCACTACAGGAACACTAGGTCTTGGGAATTCAATTTTCCCTTTGCAGTTGAGATCTCTCTTCGGAGATTTATTCAGATTTTTTTTTCTGTCCAGAAGATTTCCTTTATCTTTTATCAGGGAGGTTCATATCTTTCTTTTACCAGACTGTTGTTTTTCCTATCCATTTTAACAACACAAATATTTCTTGGGGATGGTCTGATGCAGTTTTTACTGGCTCGTATATTAAATAATTGTTGTGCTATCTCATCCTTGGCTATATCCTGTGATGATGCAGATGCTGTCTTTACTTGGAAAGCAGTATCTGAACTCACAGCAAAATCTTCCTTTAATGCAATCCGTACGTTGTATAAGAACATGTACATTAGCAAGCCTACTTCATGCATTTGTATAAAAAGAACCAGGGGTGCAAGCTTATAGTTCAGCTTTGCCTGACACCAGAAACAAGAGTAACTAAAAATCTTGAGGCAGTACCAGGGCCTGAAGTAACCTGGCCCACAGGTCTTCCTCAGAGAGAGATTTAGTATACCTCTGCATGTAAATGCCAAGATCAGATCTTGGAAGGCATACAGTCATGTCTGTACATCACTGTACTTGCATAGCACTGAGATAAAGAAGCCCTTCATCAGGTCACTGTTTCACAGATGCTTTAACACTGCACAAATCAGCACTGTCACTAGTAAAGCAGTCCCACTGCCCCGCAACACATTTACCTTTCCTCCCACTCTTCTTTTGCTTGAGCTGGCACAGACCTTTACACAAAAGCAGTTCAGAGAAGTGACAAAGCCAAAAGACTATCTCGTACAGATATTTCACTCTAAACCTGCTCAGTGCCCGGCTCCAGTTCATGGTACACTTGTGCTTAAGGAAGGAAGTGGCATTAGGTAAAAAACTCACAGCTGGGAATGGAAAGCATAATTTCTCTTGACGTGAGCCTTGGCTAATTCCTGGTTTAAGCGAGTCATGAAAATGTTGCGTTAAGGAAGGGTTAACTAGCTGGTGAGTGCTGAAACAGGTAGGGTACTGACCCCACTAATTGCTGAAACAGCTCAGGTGTTTCCTCATTACACTCTGTTGTGCGAATCCATTTTACTGTGGATCTGTCACATAGCCTGTCTTGAGTCACAGTGCTCCAGTCTTTTCATCCAGGGCTTGCAAATTAGCTGCAGGACTTCGGGGAATGGTTCCTTAACCAGCCCTTTCAGAAGGGTCTCCATTTTAGTGGGGGGAAATTACAGTAAACATTTGTAGTACCAGGTTTCCTAGCTGACCTATTTCCTCTAGGTTTCTCAGTACATTGTCACTGCTTAAATAAAGCCTCATTAGGAGAGATGGTCCCTTTTTCTGATTGCAATGTTCAATTTCTTTAATGTTTTCTAAAAAAATCTGGCTGAATTTGGGGCAGCAAAGGGAATTCTGAAACATTCCCTCCTCAGTTTGCACTAGCAAATATTGTAAAAATCAGATTCTAAAACTTCCTATAAACTCAGATGTATTGAGAAAAGCCCGGAGCCTCTGCTCACAGTGAAGTGGGTGGATGTCCTGCAAGAGCAGCAATTACTGTACAATAAAACAGTCAACACGTCTTGTGTAATTAGCAGGAGTTTTTATTACAGGAATATCTACAGAGCTGACAGATCAGGCCAAGAAAGCCACCCTACCCCACGCACACACACGCACACATGAGCAGACACGAGAGCTAAGAGGATGCACCAAAATACCAGCTGAACACACGCTCCCTTTTCTTTCACCCACCACAAGGCTGGAGATGGCTTGTGTTTGTGGGACAAATGGAAAGGGGACCCAAGAGACAGATTCCCATCTCCACCCTTTGTCTACTACACCCAGGGCCAGGGACCCAACGGCTGCACCAGCACAGGCAGTGAGCTGGGGGGCTGCTTCAGCACTCTCACAAAATGCTGTCAATAGCAACAACATCTTCTCCACACATGCACATAGTACTCACATCCCCTGATTTGCTAATGGGAGGGGGCAGGCTCCTTATTTGCCACTCAAAATCTCACTTGAAACTTGAAAAGAAAATGAGTGGGAGAGAGAGTATTACAAATTGGCATTTAAATTTGTCAATTAAAACTGCAAAGATTCACTACCTTGGATTTTTGCTGTATCACTGCCTAGTTGTGCTCTTCCAGTGACTTCATCCTGCTTTCTTCTGCAGGTTTTGCAACAGCCTCCTGTACTTATGCTGCCTTGCAGAGCACCACAGATAATTTTCTGGTTTTTATTAGCTTTCTGAAAACACATGGAGCTGGGCTCCTTCACTTCAGCCCCCTTAAAGTTTAATAGGGTGTCTATTGTAAAGCTGAGTTTTTCATTCATTTGTTCATACAGGGAATATTTCCTTTGAACAGCAGGCATGTTCTGCTACAAAAATCCCTTTGGGAAAATATGAAGCTTTGAGAAATGTTCTGTCCTCCCTCAAAGAGGTCCCTTCTGAACACAGACAACTTCTACTGCTGTTTAACTATCAATAAAACCCCCCTGCTGTACCAGTATCTGCTGAACTACTAAGCTCTGCAGCAATCCATAACTTCCAGTGAAATGTAAGCAATTAACCTGATTTTAATGTTACACAGGTATGTTAGCAACAGTCATCTGTAAATCTTTAACATTCTTCTCAGTGTAAATCACCTCAGAGGCAGGGCAGCCCCATTTCTAAGGAATTTCAACAAATGTTGAGTTAAAAGCTGAAGAGCAGAGAAACAACTTTTAAAAGGAAAATATACCTCAAGATTTATCACTTATTAAAGAAAAAGGGTGGGGGGAGAGAAACTAACATGGTGAAAGTCTTCATTTTTAATTCAAAGTGTAAAAAGGCTTCAGTAATATAGCTTCCCAAGAGAAAGACTCCAAAGAAAATTTTTATGACATCTATTTAAACTAACTGAATCGCTTAAGATTGTACATGATTAACTATTTCTGCAGATTTGAAGTTTGAAACGCATTTTTACATTTGAACCCAAATGTTTCTGTTGCTCAGAGACCACAAAGATGCATGAGATGCAAGTGGGTGCTGGAGAAAACAAAATCTTCCCTTTAATTTACTTTCCAAATCCAAAATTCAGGCTTCTGCATTGAGGAAGAAAACCTGAAAAGCATTTGCCTACGTGTTTGGGCTCTCCTCGGTATGATGACACCAATGCACATGTTTGCTGTATGCAGCACTCCTCTCCCATTGAAGCTACCCTTGAGGACCTCTCGTGCAGTGGGAACAGGGTAGGCCAAGCTCTATTTTCAGTGTCACCCTGGCAACTGCTTTCCTCTCCATCCAGATGTTGCATCAAAGAGACCTCTCTTTGCCACCTCTCAGGTTTAACACAAGGCTTACAACTGCTGGGGAAGTCTCATAGCCCTGGCACTGGAGATCAGAGAGTATCTTTCCCCACACCTCCCTTTTGAAACTGTTTAATGTTTAGCTTCATGCAAAGAAAACCAAGAAATTATAGACTAGTTATAATTTAAAAAAAAAAAAAAAAAAAAAAAAAAAAAAAAAAAAAAAAAACCAAAACAGAATTCGATAGGATTAATTTATTTTTTTTGTGATTCTGAGTATATGTCTGGATACTGGGATGCCTGAGGTTAGCAGTACTGCCCACAGTTTAGCCCAGAAATTTGTATTTATATTCCTGCAGCTGATAAGTAAAATAGACTTCCCATGTATATTTGTTGGACCACATATAAGGAAGCTGTATTGTCTACCCAGCGCAAATATCCAGGGTAGTGGGATGGGAGTTAAACCTTCCGCCCCTTCCGTTGGGAGGCTGGGCAGGTCATCCAGACCAGTTCCTGCTTGCCCTCCTTGCCCATGCCAGCCCAAATCACTTCTGCTCCTCCAGCTTTAGACAGCCCACCCACCCACACCGCATCCCAGTGCTGAGCACCCTCAGCTCTCACTTCTCATGCACACGTGGTAGCAGCAGCAACAGCAATAACATATCTGCAAGAAGGTGAGAAGAGAGGGATTTCCACTGGCATTTTATTTTGTATTTATCTTGTTCCACTTTATTTTTGTGTTACTGGTGCTTCTGAAGCCTC
Source organism: Pedionomus torquatus (assembly GCA_013398155.1). Classification (NCBI taxonomy): domain Eukaryota; kingdom Metazoa; phylum Chordata; class Aves; order Charadriiformes; family Pedionomidae; genus Pedionomus; species Pedionomus torquatus. The sequence goes on from VZRU01009164.1 coordinate 392,382, forward strand.
AATCTCAAAGTATCTCTTGCTTATAGAGTCATTCAAACTGGAACTTCACATAAGGTCAAAATATGAGACGTAATCCCAGGTCAATCAAAATCAGAAAAAAAGATCTTCACATCTAATTTGTTTTCTGAGGCCAGAGCTGCACAGTGTGGGGACATATGGCCTCTTCCAGAGGCAAATATAACAGCTGTCCGTTGCGCATGCCTTAAGGCACTTTCCACCCAAGTTCCTCACAGTGTTTTGACTTGGTTAATTATTATAATGCCCATTATAAAAACAGGGAACTTGTGGCCCATGGGGCTTTCTACAGTCACACAAATTTTCTAAGATACACTCAAGGCTGCAAGAAAATACTGTGTGCTTTCTGTTTTAGCTTTTCCTTCCATTGACTGTTCTTCATTGCACATCAGAAAGACAAAATAGTAAAAAAATAGAAAAAAAAATTAAAACTGGGACCATAATTTAGGGAAAGTAGTTATTCTCCCACAATGTCAATAACACGCTCCTGAAGTTCATGACTCCTGAAGTTCCACAGCTTCCCGTCTACCACTACTGGCAGAGGAAACCAGTAACTATTAGAAACTTTAAGAAACTAGCAACGCTAGAGGCGGAAAAGCAGTATGTATGTTTCTTGCTGACTATTTAGGATGATGACCAGAGAGAAAAGTTCTTACCTTTTGATCAGCTGTGATCTCTGCCCAAGTTGCCAGTGCCCAGGATAGGAAAAATAATAGTCAGCTTCTACACATCCACCACTTCAGCACTTCAGAACTTCAGAGCTCTGAAGCTGCTTTTTCATGACCCGAGAGGCATGCAGAAGCATGCCAAAAGCAAGATGTGTGAAGGAGGATGTGTCAGATACCTGAAAGTAACCAGGTGCCCAGCTGGTGGTGAGTTGTGTCAATGGTGACATGAGAGGGAGCCTGTGCTGAGAAGTCCTACTTTTGTGTTCCTTGTCAGGGGCAGTGTTTTAGGCCACCAGATTAAGTAAGACTTATAATACATGGCTCTGAGGCTTGATGTACATCCAGACTTTGCATAACCATGGAGGAGTCTCATCTCCCACTCAGTCATGGAATTTGAATGTAAGTGGACGCAGATTCAGCTGCAAGTGCCATTCTAGACCAAAATTTCACCTCTGTCTTAGTTCTGGCAAAAGAAAAAGACAAGATCAGTTTTTAATGAAGCCAATAGAATTTGGAAGAGGAGATAAAAAGGCAGCATTCCCTTAAAATTATTGAAAAAGTCCTATATCCACAAAATACATTTTCCATTTAATATTATATGTAAGATCCATGACAAAAAATCCCCTCACTATAAGCTCACCAATAGAGTTGCTCCACATTAACACTGATATAGCTGCAATATGTATCCCACCCATGTAAGAAATCTGTAATTAGCAGGTGGGAGATCACACACGGTTGTGTGGAAAATTTATATATATTAAAAAAAAAAATTAAAAAAAAAGCTGCAATGGAACAGAGCTAGTTGATTTCCCATTCTGGATTTGTTCCCAATAATACTTTTGCAAAGTTGTGGGTTTTTATCTCCTCCAGGCAGATGTTGGTTGCGTGAAGCAGTGCAGTTTCCCCTGGAGTGCACTGCAAAACAGCAGCAGCCGCCTGCCACAAGCTGCTGGTCTGCAGGTCACTGCTCCTCTCCAGGCACCACAACAGTGTGGGCAAGAGCTAGCAGCATCCACAGTACGATGTGCTACTCCTTTATGTGGCTTTAATGCTGGAGGTGGACAACATGTGGAGGGACTGAGGAAGCCTGTTTTCTTTTGAGCAGAGGCAGCTGGAAGCAGGCACTGAAGGGAGAGGAGGTTTCTGAAGTGCTGTGGTCCCACAAACCCACAGAATGTCTCACAGTACCAGGATTACACACAATTTAAAGAAGGAGAAAATAAGTGGAAAACCAGAGCAACTAAAAGGTCTATCGGATCTGACAGTCTACAAATATGGGAGACAAATGGAAGAAATGTAAACCATACTTCACTCCATGTCTGTAAGCAATGAGTGCTAGTGAAAAAGGACACAGATCTGGCTCTTGACAGTAACTGGGTCTGATACCTTTGATGTGTTTAACAGTTTCCAGTTTTCTCAGGCAGAAGAGGATAGCAGAAATTTAGCAATCCCATGTTCCCATCACAGGGAAACATGTAAGGTGTTTGTAACACATTTGTAACATGAAGGTACAAAAAGGAAGATGAGGTTACTGATCTAATGACTAATTACAGGTTGTAACACAGGTTGGTGAGGGGATTGCAAGTTAGACGTGGAAAAAAAAAGAAAAAAGAAAGACTTCAGGTGTGGCTGGGAGTGTCAACGTCACCTTGAGGGGAGGTTGTCCAGCAGCAGAGCTACCAGGAACCACAGATGGGAAGGAACAGCGCTCTGCTAACATCTCCATGCTCGAGGAACCACAACACCACCATGTCTGTGTGGCTCAAAGGCACCCACAGCTCAGCATCAGATGGTTCTCAACACAGCACAGGCTGTTAGTAGGTGTAGTGACTGGGCTGGCCATAAGAGTCTCTAACTGCCTATATTAAAGCCATATATATATGGTTTGTTATGCATTTGGTTTTAGGAACAAAAATGAACAGCTGGGAATTTTTCCTGTGAGGGACCTGGTTTCAGGGACAGGGAGCCAGTCAAGCACTCACACGCTTCTTGCATCTCTTGTTCTCTCTGTGGGTTCTGCTCCCCTTTTCTCTTCAAGAGAGGGTGAACCTTGCAGTTTGGGAGATACTGCTGTAGGATAGACACTGTAGGCGAGGAGCTGGAGGCTGCTACAGGGAGTGTTCTAGTTTGACGGAGTAGGAAAAAATGGAACAATCTGCAGTAATGACAAGGGAAAGTTTTGTTTTGTTTTGCTTTTTGCTCTGTGCAACTCTTTTGCTGTTTCATTCAATTCCCAACCTCTCCCTCTCCAGTATTGCTCCATTCCTCCTCAGCCAGCCCCTTATGCCTCCCACTCACACATTTGTTAAGGATTAATTATTTCCTTTGCACTCATCCTTGCCAACCTTGGCCTTCCCTCCATGCTTTCCTGAGCTCCTTTACCTCTACACAACCCAGCTCCTGCTCACTTAGAAATCCCCCATTTGAGAGCAAACAAACCTCTATCCAACCAGCCGGGACCACTTTTTCTTCCCCTCCCCCAGGGTAAACCGACCAACCCAACCTTGGAGCCAGACCCTTCCTTGACCTTGACACTGAGTGCATCCTGCCACGTCACCAAGAAAGCTTCACATCCTTGCCATCTGTAGCACCTGGTCTCAGAAATACCTTTCTTTCTTGTGCTGGCTCTGAAAAATGGAAGGAAGCAGCAGGAGACCTTATGACCAGCCTCTATCAGATCAGCTTGATCTAGTCAGAAGTTGATGCGCTCTGTATGCATGGCCCAAAGGTTCACAAGGATGCCCAGGGGGATAGAGCCAAGATGCCCCAAAGTACTGTGGCCTCCCAGACAGCTGTGCTGGTAGTCGTCCAGTGCTGAGCACAGTGCAGGATAATTGCAGGATAATTTCTGCCACCAGCCTGCCCCAATGCCCAGAGTTTAGATAGCTGCAGTTCTGGCTTAATTGCTGGGACTTAGTCCATTACCTGTAATGAACAAACTGCAGTGCAGCTACATAAAATATAGCTCATGTGTAGGGGAAGCCTGGAAGGCAGGAGAGAGGAAGACACAAATCATCCAGGTGCAGAGAGGAAGAGAAAATGAGGAAAGTAGATTTTGATAATTCCCCCCCCTCTGCAAGAACACCTACACCTTACCCACGACAGGAGTGTCAACAGTCATATCAGCTGTCATATATCACATCAGAACTTGGGAATTTGGGAGGTGGGATTTTTGTCTGTCTTGTTTTGTTTTGTTTTGTTTTGGTTTTTTTCCCTCTTTAAAGAAAGTGTTACTCTATCTCACTAGCTGAAATTTAAGGAGCCTCCTGAGAAAGGGGTAGCCCCTCTGCTGCCATCCGCTATGAATGCATTCATTTAAAGACAAAACAAATATGCTTGTCTTTGAAATGACTATGAGACTGGTAGCTGGAAGCGCTGTTGGCATTTAAAACGCTGTGACTGTGTGAAGTGGGAAAGATGCATATACAATGCAGGCTATAGAAGCAGACTTTTTTCCCCTTATTAGAAGGATTTCCTTTTTTTCTGCTGTTCAGAGCCACACATCACTGGGAAAGCGGGTACTGATAGCGTTCTTCCTTTGCGTCCTGAAACGCAGGAGTGTGTTTGCCTAAACATACAAGCACAGAAGCAAGACTTGTGTATTTTGTATAGGAAGCTGCTTTTGTTTGCTGCCAGTAGGATACACAATGTGCTCTCTACAGGGGATCAAGATGTAGGGCTGTGCAAACACAGAGCAGCAATACCTTACATAACTGGCCTTGGGGGAGAGTTACGTTCGTGAGGAGAAACAGTTTTGTCAGGAAAGGTAAAACGCGAGAGGCAATGTAGAATTCATGGAAGAAAACAAGAGGCTAGTGGAAAAATAAAAGCAGAGTATTGTTGCAGATTATCACCAGGCAGACCACTCCAAAGAAAACAGCCGCAGAACTATGACTACAGATTCACAGTCAATTTGTTGCTTATTGCAGTGCCTGCATCCATAACCCTTCCCTCATGGGGGATTTGACTTGTCTGCTGGCACCAGGCACATGGGATGGCTCACCTGACACTTGCTGTGTCACTCCAGTCCCTCAGTGCACAACAGCCTTTCCCAGACAGGGTTAAAGGAAAGGGATGCTACTGCAGTGCTGGAGACATAACTAGCTTTAGGGTGGGGAAAAAGCTACACTGACTGTGTGTTTTGGTGAAAGGGGGCTACTGTGAGGCTGGTGGGGAACTTGGAGTGAGTGGCGTCCCCTAGGTCATGTGCTGGACCAGCAAAGACCAGGGATGCTTGGGGATCTGCTAATGCACCCATGTTCCTCCCCAGGGGACTGCCTGGATGTGGGATGAGGACAAAGCACAGTGAACTGTCCTCAGAGGGCTGGTCAGGACCTCTCTGCTCCTGTGAAAACTGCTGTGGACCAACACATACAAAATAAACCCTGTAATGGCATGACACGGTCTAAGATTTGCACATGGGTAAAGGACAAGTCCCCCCTGAATGGCTTGGCAGAAGAAAGGGAAACCCTCTGGAAAGGGGATGAAAGAGTGAAATGGGCTTGTAATTCATTGACAGCCTAAAACTCTACTTACAAGAAGGTTACTCACTGTTGGGCCTGCTGTGAAATTTGGCCTGTTGTAAGAAGCAGCAACTCTTTTAAACCTGAGTGAAAAAAAGACAGTGACAATATTACTGACCATCCCAGGGAGCCCCCTGAAACTGAGTATTCTCTGGTCTTCCCTGATGCACCAACACCATCTTCTGCCTTTTTAAGCCATCCTGCTAATACTTATTTCTGTCTGGGAAAGCCAGCGATTTCGAGTGACCTCCTCAGAAGCCTTGAGACCACACGGAGACCAGGTACATGAAAACAGCCACACCAGCACTATCCATCCAAAGGGAAGAAATTAAAGCCTCCTAGGAAATGCAAACCAGCTCTCTATGATTCCTTTCTCCAGTATTTCACTAGCATTGACTTCAAGGACAATGCAGGCGTCTTGGCAATGCAGGACATTGTTAGGAGCTGAAGGTCTCAACCAAGACATCAGTAAACATCCAAGCTAAACAAGTTTAACATGCTCTTTGACGAAGTACATTAATCTTGACACTTCAGTGAGGGTCCTTCACCTTCACTGATAGCAAGTGTTTGCTGACAATGACTGCAGACAGAGTTTCAACAAAAAGATGGAAAAAGTAATGTAAGTGGGAAGCTGCAGTGAGCTACCATACTGTGTCTGATGTTAAGCAGGGAAATGGGTTTGATTTTTATAGATGTCTTTTGCACTTCAGAAAAGTACTGTAATTGCAGATACCAAACGGAGTAAGAAATAGCAGTTCTGCCAGTGCAGATGAAACACTCCCCAAAGCCTGTTATTGAGAGAAAGGCAGTGGCATTGGTGGCAAGATAAAAAGGTCAGGAATAACTTTTAGCCATTTTCCAATTAAAAAAAAAAAAAAAAAAAAAAGTCACTCTACTCATATTCTGGGGTAAAGCAAAAGTACAAATTAGACTAACACTGTATTTGCACCAGATTGAGAATGTGAATGCCTGACCACTAGGTATTTCCAGAGGAATGAAGTCCAATGTAAACAGCAATGCAGGGCTCTTTTGGCTGGCTCTGCAGCCCTGCTCCCAGCCCTGGTGACACCACCTCAGGCTGTACCCAGATGCTGGGAAACAGAGCATGCCGCTGCTTTGAGTAAAAGGACCAAGACCTGGACTGAAAGCTCTGTGAAGAGCAGGGGATTTAGAGTATTGTCATTGTTGAAATCAATAGAGTTTTACTGAGGGTTCGAGAACAAGTTAGAAAATCATCCAGATGTGCTCGTACACTTTCTGTGAAAAATGGCCATAAGACCCTTAACCACAGAAAAATCCCATGAGACTAACCCTATGGAGAACAGATGCCTAAACTGGATTTCTAGAAGAAATGGTGAGACACTGGAACAGGTTGCCCAGAGAAGTTGTGGATGCCCCACCCCTGGAAGTGTTTAAGGCCAGGCTGGATGGGGCTTTGAGCAACCTGCTCTAGTGGGAGGTGTCCCTGCCCATGGCAGGGGGCTTGGAACATCATGATCTTTAAGGTCCCTTCCAACTCTAACCATTCTGTGATTCTATGATTCCATGATTCTAAGAATTTCCATTAGAGGATAGATTTGAGAGAAATTATTTTGTCTGCTCCTTTGCAGTACGTTTTCTTACATACGGCCTTGTTAAAAAATGAAAATATGGACTTGACATACTTCCCATCTTTCTCATAAAACTGTTATTTTAATAGCATAAAACTGTTATTTAAATTATTATTTTAATAACTATTTAAATATAGTTATTTTAATTGAACCAAAATAACTACCCAAAATACTGATTTTAGTCAACTCTATAGAACCTGAATTCAATTTGTAACCACAAAATAACAAAATATTTGTTCCCAGGTTTTGCACCCTTGTGTTTATGCTTGCAAGTCAGACACAACTGTTAATTCTTTTTTCAGAAGTATTTAAATCCCTGAGTCTGAAATGATTTGCAGTTCTGGTTGAAGTGTTTACAGAATTAGAGCTTAATATACTTCTGAAAATGGATGAATTGGTAACCTGTAAGGAAAATATATTTGAACTGCAACTGCAGAACAAATTTCAAGCATGCTGTGCTTTGTAGCATGTAATACTTTCTTCTGGCCAACAAGAGAAAATTCTATAAGTGTTATTTTTAGAATTTTACCTGAAAATATGGATACTACAGTATTTTTGTCAGAAACTTGACAAAACAGAGGTTAAGTTTTCCTTACCACAGGATTTTAGATATTTCAGAATGTAACATGAAGAAATTATGACTTGGTTCCTTAGGAACTTGTAAAACTGTGTGAAAACCATGCAAATATGGCAATGAAATACTAACCAAGAAAACTTCAAAAAGAAAAATATTTTTTAACCCACCAATAAAAATATAGAATCATTCTTCCATCTTTTTAAAGCCCTATAAATATATTAATAACTTGTTGGAATTACAGGTTTACTACTAGCTTATTCAAGGCAGAAGGTTATGATGAATAGGGAGAAATAAGTGTTTCCTACACTGGTAGGAGAGTTTTTCTCTTAAGGTCATTACATGATAAAATTAAAAGATAACTTATTTGGTTCTATGGTTTAGTTAAATCATTTATTGTATATAATATTTTAAGAGATTTTATTACAGTCCAAGCAATTCTTGGTACAATTTAACAGACTGCATAAGACGCCAACACATCTTAAAGGGTCAGCTTTCCTTTTGGTATAAATCACCATGATTTTATCTTGTAGACTATTCAGTATGAAAATTTAAAAAATATTTGTGTAGATCTTTGAAAAAAAGAGTGTTTAATTAGCATGTTTTTATCTCTAACTGTGCATCTGAGAAAGTATAAACACAGTTATTTTAAAAAGAAGTTAAATGTCAGATGCATTATAATTTATCATAATTTACTTTATCATATATGTTATCGTAGCACATCATTTCATTGTGGAATAATTTTCCAAAAATATATTTGCTATTCAAAACAATTCAATAATTCACAGTGAAATTTAAAATCCTACTTTTGGAAAAAAAAATCAAATTCTGCAACAGCAAGTGTGGATTTTTTCATATTTTTCCTTTACAAAATTAATATGATATTTGGGGTTTCTTTCTTTCTCCTCCCCTCCATGCTCAGCAACGTCTCTCTCTTTTTTTTTTTATTCATACATTCTAACCTCATACATACTAACTAACATTAAAGCATGCAAACTGCCAATAATCTTAGGTGGTTTTCAGTGTTAAAAATACTAGATTATGAACATTCTTGAAACACAGAAATTCCTGGATCAGGAAGCATGCCACACAGGCTGGAAAGAAAGGGTGTGTAAGAGAAATGTAAGTATTTTATTTCCCTAGAGTGAGTGGCCATTCATTTTCAGATGCGTGTCTTGTGTTCTTTGATCTGCACTTTCCTTTACACTTGACATACAAAAAAAGTCCAAATGCAATCTGAAATCAGTTCAGATCAAAACAGGCCATCTGTGCAAAGCTGCTTGCACTTTGACAAGGTTCCCTGTCTCAGCTATCTGGGAGCAGTTCCCAGCCTCTCATGCAAGTTGGGGCAATTCTTCCCTATGAGAAACCAATACTGCATGAAGTACAATTTGATGAGAGCTTCAAGGATGTTTCAAACAAAACAGCAAACCATCTACTTTCAGTACACCAGGTTAAGAAAAATCATTACCTGCTTGCATTCACGGTGGCAGTGAATGGAAGTTGAGGACATGGTACCGTGTGAGCCTTGAGTTGCAGGACTGCAAGCATACAGGAAGGAGAAATTAATAGAAAGGATTTCCTTTACATATACTGGGCACCAAAAAAAAAAGGTCTTCAGATACTAATATGATTTTGGACTACAATTAAAGAAAAAGGTTACACAAGGGATAGGGAATTAGCACATTTCCTAGCTTCAGATCAGTCCAAACATTCATTTTGGGTGCCCTGTCTATGTCGTAACAGAGGGTGAAGTCTGCAGTTCAGGTAACCAAACATCTTTATGTCTTGCAGGAAAGTCTATTTCTATTAGATGTGGAGCACAAAGAAGTTCCTCATAGCACATATGCTCCCTGAAGCAGGGTCAATTCATACTAATGACTATTACAGAATGACTATAATAAAAATTAAAAAAAATACTATAATTAATTAACGATTATCTTAACTGTCTTATTTTGCATGGATACCAACCTTGTGCCAGGTACTGTACAACACACAGCAATCAGGGAAATAGCTGCTACCGTGCTGAAACCTGCTTACAATATATCAATCTTTATCATGCCTGAGGAAGTGGCCAACATGAATGCTCTACTACAGCAGCTAATACCATGAGCTATTCCTTTGTTTCAAGTGAAAGGTGCTCATCTTTTAGCCCTGAAGTTATTGATTTAAAATCCCACTAATCCTGGGTGAGAAATACTGTGTCATGCACCAATACTGTCCACATAGATTTTGTTAGAATGTCCAGTTAAAATACATAGAAAAGGCCACCTGATTTCCAAATGCTCTTAAAAGTTAAGCAAATTATTTTAAAATAAGTGTTCTCAAGTACACCAAAACCTCACCTTCCTCTCTTTTTAGTTTTCAATTGCAGCCAATTATAGACAACAATAACAGTGGAGAGAGGTGCCAAAAAAGATTCCTTTTGTATCTACACACAAATAAAGTAGCACTGCATAACGCACTGCATAAAGTTTCCAAGGAGCATTTGCAGAATATTGCAGATTTCCTGATCCCCTCCTGCCTGCACTACTCATCTCCACCTTCAGTGCTTGCAAGCCACCCTTCCTCAGGTTCAGAAGGTAGCTGCTGAGATAATTGTGCTGATGTCCTTCACCACTGTGTGCTCTTGGCTCACTTTCTTCTTCCACGTCCAACTTACTCCATTCACTTTGTTAAGACTTTGCTGTCCAGCTCTGGTTCTGATACACAGGCAGGAGCCCAGCAGCAGGGTCCGTTCCCACCTCCTCTCCCACTTCTGTTCCTGATCCGAGTGCTTCTGCGTTTTCCTCTGCTGATCCTGGCATATAAGGAAAGCAAAGCTGCCAAAGTAAACCCATTAGCTGTTCCTCCTCCTCATGCACCCTGCCATGGTGGTTACCACCTGAGAGTGGACTGTGCTATGTTTCTTCCCCTGTTCATACTCTGCTTGGTTTCACCCACCTGTTTCCAACTCCGAGCATTGCTCCATATGGGTTACAGTACATTGTGCCTAAACACACTGGCAGACACACTGTCAATGAAATGGATGGCTAAATTAGGAAGCTAATAGCTCAGAAGTGGACACTCAGAAGAGCAGCAGCAAAAGCTACATTAAAAATATATCAGCCTGGATACCTCCGCTTTCTTACTTCAATTTGTGTCTTTCCTGGCATACTTCACTGCAAAAGGGAAATGAGGAAGGAGCCATGGTCAATTTTACTTTCCATATTAACCAAAGTGGTTTGGGATACCCTTTTCTTCCTGCTTATTAATTGTGAGTGGGCTCTCAGTTTCTGTGAAGATGCAGAGACCCTGACAGAAAACGAGGGTGTCCCACACACAGGGGTGCAAACTTTCCTTCACTGCTGTCCTTGGGACTGAAGCAGCCCCTGCAGACAAGTCGGTGGCAGGAATGGGCTCGCTCTCTTTCGTTGCCGTTGAGAAGGTTTGGGTTCACACTTTCCTCTTGCTTCTTTTTTAGCATCTGGTGCTACTGCACAGAAAGCCTCAACAGCACAGAAATCAGAGAGTTTCTCACAAATTAGTATGTCTCATGAAGATTTATTCCAACAGGAACCCTTTGTTTATGCAGAAGAGGATACTCCTGTAGCTAGGGCTGCAGCCTAGGCCTTCAGAGATGCGCATGTACTTCTGTTTTGCCCCAGGCTTCTCATGTGGCTGGGAGAGTGCAGTATCACCATGTCTTATTGCAATGTATGCAAAGGGAATGTAAGAACCTTTTTGCACTTGACCCTGGTTCTGTGCATATAAAATATCTGGGAAATGCTCTGCTGCCACACCAAGTGCTGTGGAGAGACAGGAGTGCAAGTGTATCACAGGAACTCACTGGAAATGTTTCCATGATACAAAATTCTTGCTAGGTCCAGCTAACTTAGAGGTTTCCAAGCATTGCACATGGACATTTGGGCATGACAAGCTTGACCTGGAGAGCATGGGTTTGTCAAAAATGTGTCCTCTGAATAGTTCTGCAGTGTGAACTATCAGGCTTTACATCCCCACACTACTTCTCTTCTGTGGGTGTCAGCCCAGATCCCATGGTCCTGGGTCTCCAGCACTAAGGCAGCATGAATATAATAAATCTTCCAAACTTCACATCTGTGGTAATGAAAACAGAGTCTAAACCACTTCTAGATGTGAAGGAAAGCTTGCATTCCTCTAATACATATATATGTGTGTGTATACATACATACTTATGTATGTACCTATATATATGCAATCATCTTTATCAACTGAGCTATGAAAATATACTGCAGTGTCCTAAAAACATTGACATTCAGTGGCTCCCTGGGTGCAAGAATCTTTTTTTTTTTTTAAGTTTCAGAAGGATAAAACAGTTCAAATGCATCTTTTCTGGGGGAAAATAACAGTAATTTTGATTCCAAGCTTCAACATAGGAAAAAGCCTTGACAAAGCAGAAATCTTGAGTCTCCCAAATGTCAAATATGAGACTCCAAATGCAAGTGAGTCTTTCAAAAGTTTACTGAAGGAATGCTTGACCACTGGTTTACCTCTCAGGCTCCTGTTTTCTACCCCTTTTAGATAACAGACTGACTTTCCTATTTAGGGCTGAAAGTATAAAGCTGGTCTTTCAACATCACCAGTCTGCATGATGAATCCTAAGCTTGTATTTACTGACCTGGAAAAAAAAAATCCCCAATACCTTCTGAATCAGCAGTCATTTCAATGCTGTGCAGAACTCACAGAAGTAGATATACAAAATTTAACACCAGTGCAAAGCACACGAATAACAATCAGAGCAATGAAGAGCTGGAACAAACAGTTTGATGAACCTGAAAGCTTCATTGGAAGAATACTGACAGTCTATTTGCAAGTGGGAAAACTGCCTGAAACTTCAGAGCTGATTTTTTGCAAGGTTTGTGTAGAGGCTTTTGTTTGTTTTGGATTTCACTACAGAAAAATAACATGATTGCTTCTGTATCTTACAGTCATTTGTGCAAAAATAAGAATTTGCAAAGCAGTACACAAAAAGCAGTTAAATGCAGTAAGAGCTTAAATGCAGCTAATTGCAGCAGCTTGCAGTAAGAGCTTTGAGACAGTAAATATATGAAGAACATTGACAAAACCTAAACAACTCATCTTTTGAATCAGGGGACTACGCAGTGCCCATTATGTTGTCAAGAAGCACCTCAGCAGAGAAAGAAGTGCATTCTTATACCGAAATTTTATGCTCGGAAGCTAGAAGGAAATAGATGACCTCTGGGGTATGTGTACAGAGGCCATCCATAGCAAGATCCAAACTTACAACACAGGCTCCAGGACACCAAAGGGTTACAAATAAATAACGTGAAAAATGAATGCAGACTTACTAACATGCAAAACCTGAATATTGTAAACCTTGTAAACCCTGATTAGACCATTCAGTCTCTGAAGTTCTTCTGAGGTTGTGTGTGAGTATGAATTTTCTCTAACTTTCTATTTTGTGGACATCCTCAGAAGAAAAGGGTAAACAGCTGAGGACTTTGGAAGTCAGTGAGGTATCGCATTAAAAACACAGCTAAAAAAAAAGATGTAATTTTGTGCTAGGCTGCTACAGAGTCTAATCATCCTTGAAATGTCTCATTTCTGTCATGAACAATTCTCCTGTATGAGTGAGTAAAAGAAGTAGGAAGGAACAAATCACTCTAAAAATGCAATGTGGTTGATGAGGTACCATAAAGTATTCCTCATGTTTAGTATAAGCAAAGAGACATGACATTATGCCAACAGAAGGATGATGATATCCTCCATAAGTAGGCAAGGGCATGGAAAGTCCACCTGAGAGAAATAGACAAAAAACTAGAATTACCAAAAACCTGGTTCTCTGGAGAACAGAGACAGATGGACCCAAAGGCCCCTTCAGTGGGCTTGTATGGGACAGATGTGGTTTGATACTGACAATCTTGCCAGCCAGATAAAATCTACAAGTCTTGACTGAATTAGAACAGGGAGGGATTGATTTAAATTTTGCATCCAATGAAAAATGGACCCCCAATTTGCAGATGAAACAAAAGCAATGTGGAGCCAAGCCTATCTTGTCTACCTTTCTTTTTTGCCTCTTTCTTGTACTTTTCTTGTAGCCCTTTTACATGAAACATTTGAGATAACTTTTGGGTTACCCTTGAGATATTCTGCAACAAGCAAATTTAAAAATGGGGGGAAAAAAATAACATGCTCTTGAAAGCACAACTCAGGTATGCTGCAAAAGTCAGGTTTTTGTTCCAAAATAAAAGCCTAGGCTGACCCTACCCATGCCTGTGAGGAGCCCACAGGATGCCCAAGCACCCTGCTGGTGTGGCCAAGCCTGGGTTGATGGGTTCCCACGGGGTAGCTGTTCCTCTGTGGTGCCCCTGGTGTGACTGGAACTGGGTGGTGGGTGCACCCTCGGGTGCCCCTCGTCCCAGCGCTCCCACCCCAACTTGTTACATTGGCCATATTTATACGCTGGGCCAGCATCACAACATTCCCTTCTGTGCCACTGTTGCAGGGGTGCGATCAAACCAGGCCGATGAGTTAGCTGAGGTGTCTGGGAGCACTCCACCTCCTGCCAGCCCCATTCTTCCTCCCATCCGCATCCACACAGACACTCAATAAAGAAGGTCATTCTAGGCCTCCCTGCTTCATGAGGTGGCTGCTCGGCTTCTGGAGAATGACTGCCTCCTCTGTACTTTAATTCTCCAACTGCTAGAAGCATCAATCCTTTGCTAGGTCTTGATGCTGAGAGCTCATTTTTTAGGAAGAATGTATTCCTCCCTCTCCCCCCTCCACAGCTCCCCGCTTCTCTCTTCCTCCCACCTCCCCAAAGTGCAATACTTGTACCTCCTGTCTCTGAAAGAAATAAAAAAAATAAAAATAAAAAAAAAAAAAAAAGAAATGGTTTCCATGGCAAATTTGCAGGATTTAATCTCAGCACAAAAAGAATTTTAACATTCTTTCCCTGTTTTAGAACATGCTGGATAGCAAATGAAATTGTCTGCTGTGTGTTGGCTTCAAGGGTATTGCACTGATTTATGTCCACAGAGACTTTGTCCCATTATTGTCTTATTTTGTTCTTGTAATCAGAAAGTTACTTATCACTGCCCTGTGAAGAAGATTAACATAATTTAAATCAAGAGCTGTGTACAAAAGCTACTCAGAAGCCTGCAGAGTTTACTAGGAAATAACCAAGTTTCTAGAGATTTCCTCCTCTGAAACTCCCTATTTAAGCTCTGATGGCAATGATATTGTTTGCTATTTGGTTCTTCCAGGTGATAATGGACGTCCTTGTGGAAATCGCCCTTTCTTATAATGCTCCAAAGGTCTTTTTTATAGGGGATGCAAATATCTCATTTGTTAGTGTTGTGACCTAAGACACATTCAGTTTATGAACATAGCAGGACAGACCACAGTTTCCACTGGAACACCAACAGTGTCACGTTGCATTTGGCTTCAAGCACTTATTTTTTCCCTTGTATTAATTCAATCAAATTGATCTGGGAGGAGAGAGCCTTTCTGCCTGGCACCAAGGTTGCACGCTCTCCAGTTTTCAAGTACAGATATAAACACATTCAAACAAAGTCTGCAAGTGATCAAAGATGATTAAATAAATGGACCTTTTGTCTTTTGTTTCTTTCAGCCTGGTAGCTGTTCTCAAATGTGCTTGATAAATAGCTCCTGTCTCAACCATTGGCTCCACCTTCTTCTGTGATTCATACAACTTCAGTGAAGATAGCAAGCAGTAAATCTTCTACATATATTTCCAAAGAAACAACATCCATACTGTTAATAAAACCAACTCTATACTTTACTATTCCTAACATAGCGCACCTTTCCTTGAGACACAACAAAAAAAGGAAACACTAGGGGAAAAAAAATCTCAGTTTGCATTTATTTAAGTGAAACGAGGTCTTTGACTTCTGGTTTTCAGTTGGATTGCTCCTGTTATCTGGAGGGATTTTTATGTCAAAGCAAAATCAGCATTTGCTTATTTGTAGAATATCTCATTGAACACAATCCTATATACTGAAAAAGGTTAAGATGTACAGGTAAAATTGAGTTGAATGGGACCTGATGTGTTCTTGAACTGTAATCACCTCTTCCTTGTCATATAAGAATATACACGCTTCTATACTGTGCTAATTTCAAATGTTTTCCTTGAGACATGTTTAGTGATTGTTTGGCCTCAGCAAACTACATACATATGTGTGTCTAAAATACCAGCAAAAAGCATTATGGATTTTTGAAAATTCTGACCATATTTGCCCACAAAGAAAAAATGCTTACTGCAGACAAGAGAGAAAATATATTACAATATTTGTAAAAATGAATATATATGCAGATTTTATTTTGTATTTCATTACAGTTTCTACACAATATTCCAATAAGAAGTAAAGCCAACATGCAAAACTCAGATCCCAGCTCTTGCATGACTTTGCATCTATAAAAAAAAACCTGTACAAACCCCAAAGGATTTGTTTGGACTTTCATATTGTCCTAAAATACACTCGTACTCATACAAGACCTAACAGGATCTGTCAAACTTTATAGCATGACCAATGTCTGCACTCTAGGGCTATTTGTTATTCTAGTGGTGTCAGTTCTTAGAGGCTTTGACGGAGGTCTAGATATTTTCCACCTGTGGTACTAATTCTGTTTCATTATAAGCTTATAAAGGCCTAAACATAAGGATCCTTGCACCACCATGATATAAATAGTAACAGAAATGGCAGTTCTTGCTCTAAAGTTCTCACACTTAAATAGTGGTTTTGGTTTTTTTTCAAGAGGAAACAATACAATAGTTCTAGAAAACTAGGTATTATACTTCTTATAGACAAAGGTAGGATTGGCTGCTTATTATGACTAGCGAATACAAGTACAGCATAGGCACCGGTTTATTTTATTGTATATATTTTTAAAATGCTTGTGTAATTTTGCATACATATACCTTTAATCAATCTATTGTAATTTTTCAAAAGTTGTAATAAAAAGCTTAAGCAACAGAACTAAAATGTTCAAAAGTGCAAGTTAAAATATTAAATGAATGGGAAAAGTTCATGCTGAGAGGAAACTTTTCAAAGAACTTTTATGACAGAGGCACCTCAATTCTGTTGAGTTGGCTGAAAAGCCAGTCTGTTCAGTCTGTTGAATAGTTTACTCTACATCTAAAAAGTTAAGCCTAAACGGAAGAGATTCTGACAAGGATTTTGGGATAAGAAATGAGAGTGTTTCCAATCCATCTTAATCGGGATATAGTGAAACTGAAATTCATCTGAAAATCATTTGTCATCTCACTTCTACCTCTTAACTATTTTCCTCACTAGTGGCTGATGAAAGAAAAGAGAGAAAATGATCTGGCATCAAAAAAACATTTTGTTACAACGGGAATTTTTTCAATACATTCCCAATATAAACTTTTCTTTGGGTATTTTGCTTACAAGTCACAGATGGCAAAGTGGAAGATATAAAACTTCATTGGGCATTGCTTCTCTAAGGATCCCTTCACATGTTAGTCTGCACATCAACAATTTTTTTTGCAGATAAATCAAATCTGCATTTGTCCTGAGTGTAGTGCCAAGCTAAGTCCTGCCTATAGGCAGCCTGATGGTTTCATTTATTTCAGCACACCCAAATTCACACAGTGGCTCTGCAAGGCATTTTTAATTGATGATAATTACGTGTCAGCCTCCTAATGAGTCAGATGAGCTCTTGCTTTCTTTCTGCATTCCAATGAATTCATCTGGGTGTGGGAGCTGGGGAAAGCTTGTTAAATATAGAGCCCTGGCACTGAGAGACAAATGCAATGCTGCAGGACCACTGCTATTTCTTAAGAGCTGGGCTGGGCGAGGGGTGTCCTCATTATCACTTCATATTCTTTCATAACTTTTTTTTCTAAATCAAACAGCAGAACTAGAGCATGTTAAACATAGATTAACATGATTTACTTGCTGCTTTCATTTTCACCTTCAGAAATACAAACACTGTATTTGTGTATCTCTCTTTCAGACAGATGCCACTACCCGATTTATGGGAACTTGCATTTAAAGATTTTATTCTCATTAAAAAGTCTATAAAGCATAAATCTTACTGGAAAAAAGGCCTACACATTATTTACTGAACTGGCTTTGCTGAAATTTTTGCAATGAAGTTCTGTGGTACAATTGCAACTCTTTTTCTCCGTGCATTAAATTCAGCTAATATTAACTGAATAAACAAAAATCAGATCTTGAAAACATTGTCATGGAATATCATCATCTGCCATCTTTGCTAAAAGTACAACCGCACAGTATGTATGTATCTTTACTTTATAAATACTGCTCATCTACAAACACTGCACAGTGCATAAATTTCTGGAGGTGTGATATACATTGATTTGAATCATGATTCTACAGATCTCCTGGACGATCTCTCCCCTCCTTCCTTCCAGAGTACACACCACATCTCAGTGTAGCCTTGCTTAATTCGTCATAAAGATGCAGGTAGGGATGATCCAAAAAGCAGAATATTTTCATCTTGATTTGAAAGCTCTGTAGGAGCTCTCTGGGCAACCTGGGGCCACTGACCAAGCTTCTGGACTTCCAGTCTGGCATTCACTCAGCTGAAAAATTGCTTTTGCAAGTGCCATTTGGTGACAGTACCGTCTATTATATAGTAAAGAATTTAGTTGGGAGATTGGTTTTTTGTAAGGAGAAGTTTCAGAGAGCAGAGAACACTGCAATAACAGAACAGCCACTTAGGCGTGATGTCCATGTACATCAGAAGTGTCTTTATGATAGGAAACCAATAAATTTTATGTGGAAAATATGTCAAAGTCGTGTTGTGGTCTTCAGCAGTAAAGCCTGGCCTCGGCCTACTCACAGTCAATGACATGAAGAACATTTCTAGTTCATTTTAAACAACATGCTCTGACTAAATTGTCAGAATATAAATAAGATTTACCTAATGATTAATATATGCCATACCAGCTCAGCACAGCTTTTCAGTTGTTGCGTTTGGTAACACTTCAGACTGATCTGTTCTAAGGACCAAATCCTATAGAATTCCTTGCAACTATTAAAAAGGGGGCACAGAAATTTAGGTATGGCCAACTTCAGATTATTACTGGTTAAACAGGCTACATTCCTTAGGCTTAATTTTGTTACTTGCTTGGAAAACCTTGCAGAAACTAGTAGGGGATGTAAATGAAGGAAGGAAAGGACAAAAAGCTCAGGGTGTTCTTTCCCTGAGTGTTTAATTGCAACTCCTTTTCCATGAAGTGGCTACAGCTGCTGGTGCTTTCTAGTGTCTCTATCAATATTTGCTGGCAGCAGAATTGTAGGATTGTAGGACAATGTGAGTGTCTTAAGATCAGGTTCAGGCTGTGGTGAGGAGCACCTTCTTCCCCTTCTACTCAAGCTTTGGTTTCTCTGTACTGAGTTGTCCTCATCTCTTTTCCTCATTCATGGCACTTTCTTCCCAGACTCATTGCTTTTGCCTATTTGATCAAGTCCTAGTCTACAACTTCGGATTTCCAGCCCCAGTCTCCTCATCCAGTCCATCCTTTCTCTCTTCTTTATAATTCTTCTATCCCCTCTCACACACAGAACCCATTCAAACACACACTTTGCACCCATGGTCTTAGTTGCCTCACTCTGGTTCCTTGTCTGACCTGCCTCTTTCTTTCCCCCATCGTATCTTGGCTTCTTCCCCTCTTCACCTGTTGAGGCAAGATGTGATCTGTACATCTCCGCTGGGCTCTCTCCTCTGGTAGAAAATGGAATTTGAGATCTATACTTTATAAAATAGTTGTATAAACTATTGCATCTACAACCTGCTAACAAGGGAACGGGAGGTGATGCCGCCAAAATGACTCTGGTGATGCCTTCAGTGTCCTGGTTTGAGGTAAAACGAACCAATTTTCTGTTTTACAGTTTTACTTTCTTTGCTAGGCCTCCTCTAACTAGCTAAACTCTGAAATTAACAGCACACTGTTCAGAGCTGTTCCGTCTCACAGTGATAAGACCTGATTATACCAAGGGATGGTATGCAGAGAGGCCCTTGTTTAGACTTATTGCTGGAAGAACCAAGGTCAGATAATTTTCAGCATTTGCCCGTTGGAGGGTCCCACCTTCAAGGAGGAGCGGACAGGACAGGTGACCCAGAACGGACCAACAGGGGTATTCCATCCCATCCGCATCATGCCCTGTATAAAAGCTGAAGGATCAACAGGTCAACTCCCTTTTTCCCCTTTCGGCCCCTTCACCTTTCCTCGATGGCTGACATCCAAGGAGGACTCTGCCTGTTCGTCTGCCTTTAATCCTGATCCGAGCGTTCCTGACTCCAGATCTGGAATCCGGCTCCTGTCGATCACCGAGCCCAGTTTGGGACTTTTCCTGAAGCCTGCTGGTGACGTGGTCGTCATCCTGGGAGCTTGATACGGTTTTGTATATACTGTATACTCCCTTTTTCCTAATTTTCCTTTTTATTATATTACTTATATTTTCATTAAAGTAGTTTAGTTTGTTCTAAACTCTTGAATCTCTTTAACTCCTTCCTCTCCTCTCTGACCAAAAGGGGGGGAGGGGGGGACATCTGTCACTTGGGTTTTGGTGGATTTGGCTGAAACCACGACACTTCAGAAAGAAAACTCATTGTTATTTCCCAAAGAAAAATAACTAAAAATGCATGAGTTAGACCATCATCCTTCCTGCTTATGCGTAAACGGCATGTCCACGTTCTCTACTTCTTTGCTTAATCAGTTCCCATGTCAGGCCAATTGCTGCCACCCCAAACAGCTCCTGCCTTGCCCAAACGGTGCAGGGCACCTTGGCTGAAAGCCCTGTCCATATAAACAGGACTGGAGCAAACACAGTATACACGCAGTACACATACAGCACTTCTTGGGATCAGGCCTCATAATAGTAGAAGTCCTTGAACCTTGCTCTTGATTACCCACTTTTCTCCTTCCATCACTAGAAATAACATGCCTTTCAAATCCGTGTAGCTTTACATTCCCCTGCATGCTTATTATTCAATTGTATTTTAAGTGCTCTTCCAGTTTTCCCTCTGCATGTGACCACCCACTTCTCCACCTACAGTCTCTATAATGCGATTTCTATCTGCTGTAGCTTATAAAGGTTTAAATTATGCTAATTGTATTCAGAGATTAAAGTAAAAATCAGTAAGACTATTATTCTGCCCATATACTGTACCAGTGCTAGTAGTTATTCACTTCAGAAATGAACATGGCTAATAAGATAAGAAAATTACACTTGCATACAGTTAGTTTCATATTTAATTAGTGAGAAAAAATTATTTCCATGTCTTCTTATTGAAGCAAAATTAACTCTTTTGCCTCTGACTATGCTTGCTGTCGAAACTCCAGTTCATATCACACAAAGTGTTCTCCCCAACAGCTTGAGATCTGGTTTCCTAAATACTTGGACTGTTTCAGTAGGCATTTTTTTCTTGAAATGCCACGGGCAAACACATTTGTGTGGCATCGCTGTGGACCACTGAGGCCATGCCTTAACAGCACATGCAGTGGGTAGTACATTCCCAACAACCTCGCTCATTATAAAAGCACGGGAGTTCGTTCCACACACATTTCCTGGGATAATTTTATTCATGTGTCATGAACAGACTGGCCTCCAAATCACTCTCAAATTTAAGATTAAACTTCTTAAACATTTACTGTAGCAACAAAAAAAGTGCTTTCAGAATTTAAGATGGCCATGATATGCTGTCAGAAGAGGCCAACACACTCCCACACTTGCTATAAATAACGAAACAGAACACAAGTACAGGCTAGATTTAACTGAATTTGTTCAATCACTGCAAAGTACACTTTGCTACATGTTGAAGAGATAATGTGTCACAACACATTTTGCATAAAGTGAGGATCCTATCTATGAGAAATACTTCTGGCTTGGATTTCCCCCCACCCAGCATCATGGCAGGGACCCTCTCCCTAAATCACTCTAAATCTCAGTCTGAAGTTAGTGGGCACCATTTCACCCAGGCAGAGTGCCTCAACCATCCATGTATGGGTGGGGTTTGCAGTGCAGAGCTTAATTCTGGTTGCAGGTGGCTGGACAGAGTGCTCTGAGAGGTCTCATACTCATCTCGTTTCTCTGACAGAAGTTCACAACTTTTTTTTTTTTCTTCTTTTTTTTTAAACCCTCTGGTTAGTTTTTGATAAAACCCTGGGTGAGAGCAGAGAACCAAGTCTGCTGGAAAGGGTTCGATTTCATTTACAAGTCACATTTCAGAAGACTTCTGAAGTTTTCAAAAAGCAGTGATGAAATCCCTGCTACAATATCAGTGTTGTGTCCCTGTGAAAGACAGTTCAGGCGCAGACAATTTAATGTCACAGTACTTCTGAACTTCATGTGTCCTAGGGCTGGAATACTTTTGGAACATTGGCTTATAAAAGTCAGTTTGCTTGCCTTGATTCACTAAAATCTGAAGGCTCTTGGTTGCACATTGCAAATTTATACAACTCCAGAACTTAATTGACCATGAGCAACTCAAATCTGAAGCAAGTTCAGTCGTGTCAGAAGAAACTGGCTATTCCATTTAGTCTTTTAACAACATTTTATAGCCATCTCCACATGACCTCTGATGTAATTCTTAGCAACAATGTAGGGCAATGGAAAATCAATTATAACTATTAGAGATGCCCCGCCTTTCCTGTTATTGGACTTCCATTCTTTATTTTATTTGTGTTATGCCTCTTTTTTCTGATCCTGCAAAATTTATTTCTCTATTTGATACTGAGTATATTGATATGCTCACTATACTTTGATGTGCTACAGACTACATGTCTCTGGTCCACATTAAACACTACAATTTTAAGACAATTTTTAGGTATATTTAAGAAAATATACCTAAAAATTAGGTATATTTTAATACGATTCAGTATATTTATTGGGACAAAAGTATCTGGAGATGTCACACTGTTCTACAATCCCTTCCCCAACAGTTTCAAAACAGTATTTTTAAACACGCACACACATATGTGTATTTTGTTATCAACAAGAAGACTTACGGGTGAAATTTGCATTTTATCACCATTGTAAAACCTACAGTGCACTTCCCTAGAACATCAGGAATATCTAATCCATTAACACATGCAGAAGAACTCTTTTTTTTTTGGTAATAACAGATTCTGGCTCTCTGCCTGGGATGTTGAATATCTTTCAAGCTAACATGGTCGTGGGGATTTGAACACCTGATTTATAGTTTTTATCATCCTCTTTAGTGTGTGGAAAGAATTTCTGAGCATGTGACTGATCAAACCAGCAAGGATTTGGAATGGCCTGAACTTTAGAGATACAGATGTGTTACAGAATAATATTATTTTTTAAATAGTTGCAATTAATTATCTTGGACCATTGCAATCGTTGCACTGGACAGATCTTTTGGGAAAAATGCGTAGTTATGTTTACGTAGCACACCCTAAAATGCATAGCTGTGGTAGTGCCTTGGCATGAAATTACTCAAGTAAAGGGCGATTTTCTTAAGCACCTTCATCTGCTTAAAATGATTATTGTCTCTCCCTTTTCTTCCTGCAGCTTCCCCTTTCTGTGTCTTCCTGGACCTCCAGGACTGCTCAGCACCACCTTGCCTGTTGCACTCTGCTACATCTGTCTTCCCACAGCATGGTCTTTTTCTGACTCCACTTGCTGGGCCATGCCAAGTCCTTGTACATTTTCAGGGCCATACCCTCTGTACTGCCTCCAAGCCCTATGTTAGTCTGTGCTGTTTGGTTTCAGTAGAGGTAGACTCACCCTGCCAGGTGCCGTAGAGCAGGGCAACACATGATCTCGAATAAGACACAAAGCCAAAGGGCTTCTGCTGGTGAGGCAGAGCGTGTGAGCATAAGCAGCAAGAGGGCTTAGCAGAGCAACGTACAGCATGCCAGCAACAGAGCAACATCCTAACCCAATCATGAGTCAAGCATGTGCAAACATTCAGCTCATTAGCAGTCCAATGTAAACTCCTGTCCAATTATAGTCAGCAGCAGAACTCTCCAAACTGCAGTGGGGAATTCTAATTTAATGGAACAATAATAATAATAATTAATAGCACAAGTTACCTACCCCAGGAATGGTAGCAAGGCAATCAAACTTAAAAATAATTATCTCACAACTGTGACCTTATTTCTCCTTTCTGACATGATTTGTTTGATGTTGCTCTTCAGGAGAGAAGTTCTGTGCTCTCCTAGCTCATCAATAGGTAGCTTTGTATAATTAATTTGCAGTAATGATTATATCTTCCTGATTTGGAAACTTCAACATGAAGTGTATGACAATTGTTCAGTTAACAGAGTAACAGTTTTTCTAGCAGTAACATCAACTATAGCCTAAATGCATGTCAGCTCAGTCATTATTGGGTAAAAAGGTGGATGGGAATAGCTACAAGTTGTGGTTACCCAATCAAGTTTCTTCCCACTGTCACTGTGGCAGTGCCCATGTTCTGACTTGGCTTTACCGACTAGGAGTCAGCCAGTCTCTTTAAGTCCTGGACTTCATTTTAAATGTTATCAGTTTAAGCTCCCTTGGATCTCTGACACTGGGTCAACTCAATAAACCATCTGTGTTGCCTTTAAGGAAAAGCATTGAGTTTAAACCCATTCCTCTGGAGGGGAAGTTGAATTCTGTATCAGAATTAGCAGTGATAGGCTGTGGTCCAGATCTGAATAACCCTCAGTTTTACAAGAGATCAAGACTGGGGCTCTGATTAAAAAAAAAAAAAAAAAAAAAAAGATTTGTTGCTCTGCAAAACTGAACACCTCAGTAGATCTCAAAATCTTCAATAAAATGGGTTGTCCCTGGGCTCCTCTCCATCGCAATAACCTCAGCTGGGCACTAGGGATCTCTTTGCACTCCTCCCACCTTCATTCTGCTTTCTTACACAATGCCGCTTCAGACCCTCCGTGTGCCTCCTGGGGACCCTCCATATGCACAAAAAGGAAAAGAAGGCTCAGGCTTGGCAGAAGATTGAGCTGAGCATTTTTTTTTTTCTGCTGATGAAGCAACAAAACGTCACGGAGCAATTTGTTTTTGCCTGAAGTAATGATTGCAGTGTCGCAGGAAAGCAACTGGTGCCAGAAGGTTAATCATCAGACCCTTTGCACACTTGCTTCCCACACTCTGAAAATTCAGTTCTGTATGTTAGTGCGAACTACTCATATCTCCATTGCAACCATGGACCCAAATGCCCTGAAGTGACCACTCTAGATTTTACCATCATTTTTCCTCCAATTTGTTTTAACTGTAGCTGAGCTATTGCCAAGTAAATTAAACCCACTCTGGTGGCTCACTGAACTGCTCAAATTAAAATGCACATCAATATTTTATTTTGTTATCGCACCAAACTATTAATTACCAAACTCATCTAGAGGTGCTCAAATGGAAAGCAACACAGCCACTTATCACTTAGACATGAAGCGATTACTTGTAAGTATTACATAGTTAAATGATACAGAAATCCTGACTACAACTTAGTAAAGGTCTTTTTGGAACGGACTGGAAATACAGGGAAACCTACAAATCTTTTGCGTTGAAAGCACAGATCCTAATTGTTCTTACTTAATGATATCTCGTAGCATGACTCCATGCAGAGGAGGAAATAAATCCCTTACCTCCTTATGAATCCAAGAATAGCTTTTTCTGCACACAGCAATTGACAAGAGCCTTGCCCAGTTTAACGGGAGTGCTTTCTAGAGCACTCTGCTTGCAGGATCTCATCTTTCCAGTATTTGTTATGCTTATCTGAACTTTTGTTTAACTCCTTTGCTCCTCTGTGTTTGTCTCTGAAATATTGATTTTGATCAGAGGCCAGAAAGTGGGTGGAGTTTTCCAACACTCAAGCCACAGCAGCTGGGACTGCAAGGATTAAAGACATCAAGGAAGAGGGCGGCCACTTCTCCAGATTCAGTACTTCACCACCACTGTTGGGAGGTTTCATGAACATTCACAGCCATTAGCTAATTACAGACATTTATTACAGACATAATTACAGCTCCCATTTCACTTCTCTTCCATGAGGTCTTTCTTCTCTCATTTGCCTTGTCCCAGTTTGGATTTCTGTTTAGAAAACTTCAATAGTCAGGAAGTTAAGGAAGAAGTTACAGCCCCCATCAATCCATATTGCTGTGCCTTGGAGTTAACTACACCATGTTGCCCTCAGAGACAATATGGGGAGCCCAGGGTATGCTCGTTGGGCTATGCAGCCAGAGCCCAAGCAGCTGGGAAGCACACTTGTGGGGTTTAGATTCACGCAGTTGCCACCTCCCCTACCCCTCCCAGGTTTCAGCTTTATTTGAGAGCCTGCCTACCCCAAATAATACAAATCTGGAAGAAGCCTCCAGCTACATTCCTCCTATGCAGTTTTAGATGACATCCACAGCAAGGCAAATATACAAATTAACAATAAAAGCACATCTTATATCCCCTGAGACCAGAGGCTTGGTTTTCCTTAGCAAAACTTCAGTTTTCTTTTTTGGATTCAGCTGCAAGTAGCTATTTAGCAGTTGGAGTGCAGTGGTGGATGCTGCAATCATATTTAATGCTGGTCCCACAAACTCACAGTCCTTCCTTCCATGGAACTTCTCATTGGCAGTGTTGTCATGCAGTGGGACCAGTGGCTCTCCCTTATGTGCCTTGGACAACATCCGTGTACTTATCATATTTTCTTCTCAGAGAAAGTCAAAAGCTTGGGTTACTTGTTGCAGAGGTCATCTTTCTTCAGAGCCTCTGCTGGACATACAGCAGAGAAGGGGAACGTGAGGTGTTCGACTCAGCTCTGTGCCAGAGTTGACCCAGAACATAACTTGTCTTTGAACAGGTCTGAAAGAAGGACTACTCACACATCTGAGATGGGCTCAGGACATTTGAATAGGAACAACATGTACCTCCCTTGGTAGGTAAAAGTAGGTCAACAAGTATTGCCAGAAAAATAAACATTTGTGTCTAGCAATCTTCTTCAGAGGTATGGTATCACTTTCAGTGACATGACTGGGCAAAAACTGGAGACTTAGCAGTTCTTCCAGTCTAGGAAACATGTGGCTTCAGTCATGGTTAATCTTATTAACTATGCTGTACAAACTTCTCCCTTGCCTGAGGCTAAGACAGGTCTGGAAATCAAGAAATACAATTCTCTTTCTGATAAGATTTGCCCTTCTATTGTGTTTTCTTCACCTGAGACACACAAAGCACTCATTTAACATGAAATAGGTGATCTTTGCAAGGTCTTTTTGAAATAGATTAATACCGCTCGTATTTTTATGCTGGAAGGTTGGACATGAGGAAGCTGTATGGACTGACTACTGTCATATACTAGTAGAATCAGGACATCTGTGCTTTTCATTATCATTTTCTAATGGCAAGTTGTTCTTTCATATTTCATCCATAGGCTTATCCGGTTTCAGTGAGCAGCTTGTGTGGCTCTCATTGAGCTAGCTTTAAATTATATAGCTTAGAACCAAGGTAGCTGTGTTGGTTTGGAAGCTGGGTTTTTGTCCTTTCTCAAATATCCAACATTGAGATGATGGGTTTTCCAATGGCTGCTGATTTTGCAGCCTTCTGGTTATCTTATCTAAAGTCTCATTGTGAGTAGTAGACTACATATCTCAGAGCCATTTACCTACAGCATCTCCAGTGGAGATACAGCAGTCCTTTTTCAGGAATTAATCATACTTTGTATTCATCCCAATAGATTCAGAAGGAAACTCAAAACATCGAGAAATTTTACCACTATAAGAGCATTTCAGCTCAGAGTTGAAACCCCACAGCTGGCTAGCTGGCAGTTCTTCACAGAATCTAAATTTCACGGCTGTGATTCTCTATTTCCAGCAGCAACAATGAGGATTCAGGTGAGACTGGCATGCCTTTAGCACTTCATCCTCTCAAGTTATAATTTTACTTAAGATTTCCATACCTGGATCCCAAATACAGTAGAAATCAAAAAATGCCAAGTCTATGTGAGCTTACTATACTGCTTCTTTTTGTCCACAAATTTTGTTGAATTAATTTCCCCCCTACAGGCATCAAAGTGGCTTTCTTGGGCCTCCCACAGACCTTTCTGGGTCACTTCTTGCCTCCTTCCCTTCTGTGAGCATGGGGTCACCAAACCCAGTAAAACAACAGTGCAAGCAGTGCATATTGTCAGCAGAGGACAAGCCACCAGGCTGACAGCAGCCAGCAGGTGGCTGTGGTGCCCATGTTTTAGAGAGTCCACATCCTGCTCCCCATCTGCACCCTCTTTAGAGATCCCTTCCATTTCACTGCTGTTGAATTCTTGCACTTCTGGTTTCTTTGGGTCCTTTGATTTTCAGCACAGTGTGTGGAGCAGGTATGAGAAGGCCTGCATAGCCCATGGGATTTATGTACAGAGTAGAGCTTCCTGAAAGCTGCAAAGTATGGAGTTGTGCCAGCACATGGAGGCATAGGAGGAAAACAGTGTCTGCTTTCCACTCTTGTCCGTGCCTACAAGTGGGATCTCTGGTAGCATCTACATATGGGCTGCTAGGTCTCCGTCACAGGCTTTCAGCTTTTGTGGGCAATTAGGATGCTGCAGCAGGAGCAGAGGTGCAACTGCAGCCACAAGGTGATCCCAGTCTCTCACTATTGCTGTCTTGGTCCTCTTGGTCTCACAAGCATAGGGCCCCGCAGGCAAATGAGGCTCTGTGGAGAAAGCTTAGCTCGGGGCTGAGCCTGTTTGCATAAGACTGTCTACGTAGTAAGTTGCCAAAGCCCTAAGGAAAGGGTCCTTGGTGAATGGCGTTGCTCAAAAGGGCAACCAGCCAGGGCTTTAGGGTTTTAAGAGAGCAAAAGAAGCACAATACTGACCAGAGGCAAATGGATCTGACAGTGGAGCAAAAGGCAGGCTCAAGATGTATCATGCATAGGTAACCTGCACCTTGCCAGAGCACCTGAGACTTGGCACAGGGCAGCGTCCATCCCATGGCAGAACACTGTGACCTGGACCTGCCAGCCCTCCCCTTCAGTGTGCCACTCTGTGGGGGAATAATGTACCAGGATAGGTATGTCACTGTCAGCATCCACGGGGAATCCCAAGCATAAAACCCCCACAAAAGTATTTTATATCCCCACCTACAGCAATATTGTAGGCTATAAATTTTGTATGTGGTCACTGTGTTATTCCAGAGCATGTAGGTGGCTGTCAGCTTCCTTATCCTGGATTTATTGGCAGCAACAAGAGGAGAGAGGAGGCTCTTGTCAGGGACCAAGAGGACAAGCCTATTCTTGGCACTTTGGAAGGCTGTTTTGATGATGGTTAGATGCACTGGAGTCCCCACAGGCTCTCATGAATGTCACCCTTCCCAAACCTGAAGATGATCCACCTCTACAAGTAACCTTCTCATGTTTCCAGTAGAATCCAGCCCTCAGTTTCTCTCCCTTTCTCATACCCACACCCTGAATGGTAATTCAGCAGCACCACCCTCATGGCCGCTGGTGAGGAGCTCAGGCAGAGCAATCACCCAAGCTCTATTTCCGTGCAGGGAGAAGGTTTTCCAGGGCAGAATCTGACCTCTGAAGCAGAAAAGGAAGACTTTAGGAGAGATGGCAATGATGGACTATGGCTGCTTTCTGCCTGGGCCTGAGACACATCAGCAGCCAGCAAGTCCCACCTGTCAAAGGTGGGAATCCCAAATAAGGGCCTACAAAAACCCCAACTTCATTTCTAGGACTCCTCTGGTCCCCATAAACCCTCGTTTTCCAATACAAAGTAGTAGTAGAGACTGCAAAACCATGAACTGGAGTTAACAGCATTTTCTTTTGTAGACAGTCGAAATGTACGAGGGGATTCTGCTGGAGCAGCAGACCCGGGGTGAGTCTCTCTAGACTTCATAGACACACTTCCACACCTCCATCCTCTCCCCTCCCATAGCACAGAAAGAAATCTTAGCATTCCTCCATAACACCTTCTTTCTGCTGTGGCAGCAGTCTAAAGCACTATGGAAAACCAACAGGTAATAATGGTGTTCACAGGCTGGTTCCAGCTCCTGACTCCAAATCATAGCTACTGGTGCCAGGCTATGATCTGTTATTAAATAAATGAGTTTCCCTACTGTCCTCCATGGATTTTAACATTTCTTTCAGAAATGAGAGGATTGTTTGTCTGTTTGTACCTATGAAAAGAAAAAGTACCTTGATCTGGAGTGCCCTTCTATGAAAACCAGGCCAGAAAACATTTCAGAAGAAAAGGAAAAATAAGGAAACCCAGAACTGTTTCTGTACATTATCCACGTGCACTCCGCTACCTAAAGACAACCGAGCTCAATTCAAGTGTCTCACATTGTGCTAGCATATGAGCATCTGGCAGAAACGAATAACTTATATGTTGCTGGTATGAGCGAGTGGAACTCTTGCATCCAGCAACAAGTATTTTGCTCTATAAATAAGTGCCAGCTTTGGAAATGAATCCATTTTAAAAGAGCCTGTCGACTTGAAACCTAGCCACTTTGCAAAAAAGCATTTCAAAACATTTTCAGGTTGATATCTTCCCTGAATTTTCCCCATTGCTCTCAGCATTTCTTTTCTGTATCATTTAAACTTGCTCCCTCTTGTTCTGTTCTAAAAAGTCCACACACACAAAGAAAAAGCTACAGAGGAAAACCAATCATCTGTGCAGATTTGCATGATGAGACAAAACAAGGAATGTGTCATGATTGAGGAAAAATCTATCAAGAAAAACCAACATGAATACAGCTGGTCAAATAATTGTTTCAAGAACTGCAGAGGGAAGGTAGGTGAGGATGTTAGATGACTGTCCTTGTAAAACAACTTCCTAACAAACCTGCAATAAAATTGAGCCTCATCTGTTTACCAGGACAAGCAACTTCAATCCTGAAAGCTCTGCACAGACCCTGGAACTGATGCAAAGTTCTACTATTTCAATTTAATTTTGTTTTGTTTCATTTTGTTACTAAGAGAACAATTTAGAGCCATCTTTGACATGCTATGCCTTGGTGCAGGGAACTGGGTTTTCATAGCACCGTCTGCAGCAGCACTGATTCCAGGCAAGAGGGTCTCAAAAGGCTTTTTTGCATTTCCCACTTTGGCTTCATCCAGTGCTAAAAAATGAATCTGTTTAAGCATAACTCACAGTTGCCTCTTTCAGATCGTCTGTAAAATGTTAATGTTAATGTGTTCCCATTTAAAGATTCCTTTGCACAGCAAGAGCCACGTGAAGCCATCTCTATAGACAGGAGCGTGCCCAAATTAATCTAACGTGGAAGAAGGAGGAATAACGAAGCTTTGCAAAAGGCGCAGTGAAATCCGCCCAATGCAAGAGAGCCCATTCGCCGTGTGGGCAGGCGGCATGATTAGTGATGGGCGACACTGTCCACCCTGGTGCCAGAGAGCTTCTCGGTTCGATTCTACGAACCAGGCAAGATGTGACTCACACAGTTTGCTTGCAAAGAAGGAGGACCATCTGCTAGTCATGAGCAGATGACAAATTCACTGCATTGCGTCTTGTCCCTACTTCCAAATTTGTAAGTAAACACATTTTGT
>VZRU01009164.1:423351-456109 GCA_013398155.1 Pedionomus torquatus
CGTAACAGCATCCAGACCCCACGGAGGGTGCACCCAAGGCTGGTAGCCCCGGGCTCCACACGCTTCTGCTAGAAATGGGAAATATCTGATTTCACCCTCCCTCCCTCTCTGCCCCAGGCTGAGTCCCTGCAGTAGCCCCGTGGGTTTACTGGGCGTTGGTGGCCCCTCTATCCAAGCTGTGCTGGTCCTTCACAGCCAAGCCCGTTATGTCAGCAGGTCCTAACGCAGTTTAAGGCACGAGTTACGACATCCTGCAAGGTCAGGGGCGAGGGAGCTACGCAGCATGGAGGCAAGGGTTTCAGCACCAGCAACGTCTGCGGGAAAGCTCCCTAGAAGAGAAGGACCTGGGGGTATTGGTGGACAGCCGGCTTAACATGAGCCAGCAGTGTGCCCAGGTGGCCAAGAAAGCCAACAGCATCCTGGCCTGTATCAGAAATAGTGTGGCCAGCGGGAGAGGGGAAGTGATGGTGGCTCTGTACTCGGCACTGGTGAGGCCTCACCTCAAGTCCTGTGTTCAATACTGAGCCCCTCACTACAAGAAGGACATTGAAGTGCTGGAGCATGTCCAGAGGAGAGCCACCAAGCTGGAAAGGGATCTGGAGATCAAGTCATATGAGGAGAGGCTGAGGGAACTGGGCATGTTTAGTTTGGAGAAGAGGAGGCTGAGGGGAGACCTCATTGTCCTCTACAGCTACCTGAAAGGAGGTTGGAGAGAGGTGGGTGTTGGCCTCTTCTCGCAGGTGAATAACAATAGGACCAGAGGAAATGAGGAAATGGTCTGAAGTGGCAGCAGGGGAGGTTTAGATTAGATATTAGGAAAAATTGCTTCACTGAGAAAGGGGTCAGGCACTGGAACAACCTGCCCAGAGAGATGGTAGAGACACCAACCCTGGAGGTATTTAAGAAATGTATAGATGTGGCACTTGAGGGGAGACTCTAGTAGCCGAGATTGTTGGGTTGAGTGATTTGGTTTTGGGGTTTTTGTTTGTTTTTTTTCTTTTTCTTTTTCTTTTTCTTTTTCTTTTTCTTTTTCTTTTTCTTTTTCTTTTTCTTTTTCTTTTTCTTTTTCTTTTTCTTTCTCTTTCTCTTTCTCTTTTTCTTTTTCTTTTGGTGTGTGTATGGTTGCACTGGATGATCTCAGAGGTCCCTTCCAACCATGAAGATTCTCTGAAATAGGTCTAACCAAAACTCAGGTTAGTTCCCATGCATTGAATGTAGGCTTGCATACCCAGGGGAGTATAAGGAATTTAAGCATCTGTACCTTGCTGTCTCTCAGTCTACAGACTGAGAGAAGTAATGCAAAGTAACCAGGAAACACCTATATTTGGCTTAGTGAGGGCATTGTCCAGAAAAGGTATCCCCATGCTTTTTGAAGGACAAGAGCCTATGGCAAATAAAAAATTACATTAATTTCACCTACAGACACTGTACACTAAATGCAGATATAAGGAGGCCCATAATCATATGAACAACTTAGATGAGTCCAGCCCTTACTGCTCTTAGACATGTTACACTTCCCATTGAATGTAACTTTCTTGTTTTTAGAGAGGGACTGTCCTTTACCAATAGATCTTCTGGTGAATAACTGTTTTGTTCTGAATCTCTGCCATCTGGACCAGACGGACAGGATGATGAAGGACTAACCATGCTGTCGCTGAAAATTGAAATTGGGGGAGTAGGGTGATGATAAGCCCTGTGGCTGTGCAAATCACATGTTAGCTAGCCCAAGGAAACTTCCTGTTGCTGTTCTGCCTCTTCTGTCCTGGCTCTTTGTACTCTGCAGTGCATCTGCCTGGATGATTTCCTGACACTGGCAGCTTTCAGCACCTCTGCTTCTTCTGGGTTTCATGAATGCTTATCTTCCAAACTCTGGAAGATGATGCAAGACATGCCAGCCTGTCCTCAGCCTCCTTGGTGTTTCTTCCCACCTGAAGGAGGAGAACAGCCAAGACAGAGGAACAATGTCAGAGACCAGCAAGAGACCTCTGCAGACCAGCTTGTGTAATCGCAAGAAGCAGTGAGCAGCCCTAGGGAAAGTATCTGAGACTTTCATTGACCAGGCACCCATGAGGCCAGCACCCTCTGATTTCTTCTCCTTGCTGGAGTCTTCTTCTGTAGACGCTCTCCAGCAACCACCCCACTTTCCAAGGACTTCTGCAGTTGCTTATCTCTCCAGCTTCTATTCTGTCTTTTCATACTATCTCAGCTACAACCACGAATTCAAATTCCCTGTCCCTGCTGAATTACAGAACTGTTTCTCTACTCCATCTGTCCCAGTGGAGGCTTGTCCCACTGACACCATCCAAAAGACACTCTGGAGTGTCTGCTGAAGCCCACCATGGTGTGAATGGAGCTGCTCAGTGGACAGTCCTGGGACATTCTACATGGCCTCAGGAACATGCTGTCTGTTTCACAGGTATCCCTAGGAGGTATCTTTGGTTCAAACTTCTTCTCATATCCTCAGATGTCTTTATTCTTTTTTTCTGGATACCATCTTTACACTGTGGCCTTTCATCTCCTAAAACTAAAATTCCTGTGCAGGCTTCTGGCATTTCAAATCTCAGCTACTCCCACCTCCTTTTCTTTCTGGCCCCAAAAAACACTGTCTCATCCAATTTGTACCCAGCTCAAACACTGCTATGAGCACCCTTTCCTCATGGGTAGCTTTGATCCTGCTGCTACTGCCTCTGTTCCCCTTCCCCTGCTCTGACATGCCCAGCAGAAGCCCCTTCCCTCTGCTCTCAAGGCCTCCCAGCGCATCACACACTAACCAGTTATGATTTCTGCTTTCAGCTAGCCCTTAATACAAACCTTATTTGATAGATTTTCACACAAGCACCTTTGCCCATTCACTCCCACCACTCCTCGGGCACGAGGTGGACACACCACAAACACCAGCACAGCCGCTCCCTTGTCTTCTGTCAAAACTATCATTAAAAGCCTCAGGGATGCTCTCAGAAAATCTTTCCAGAGGACTGCTCCTGTGGTGAGCTCCTTTCTGATCTGCTGAATGGTGCTGTTCCATCATTTCATTCTGCTTTCCCTTCTCTTTGCCTACTTTGTCACTTCCCTTTTCCTCTGCTTTGGCGCTAGGGTCTCTAGCACAGGGCCCATCTTTTTTCCTTAACCATTCAATTCTCAGTCTGGAGATGTCATGGTCCTTGATTAAGATTCCTATGAAATATGGTGATATGAATAGCAAATCATTAGGATCAATTCCTTGGTGCTACGTGGTCACTCTAACCATAGCTTCTGGTAGCAATTTGTATTTAACTCTTCTTCAGCACTTCAGTCTGAAGGTAGAAAATATGTGATGCTAGTTACCTCTACTCATCACTGACTCTAAAAGTAGTTGTAGATAACCCATAGAAATAAGTGCTGTGATTCCTTTTCTCAGAATGAAGATACCAGTTTCTCTAGCATTACTCTTTTTAACCCATTTTACTCATATTTAATGTAGCTATTTAACTTTCATTTTCTTTCAGCTACTAACCCCTGACTTAGTTCAAATGATTCATCCCTACTGCATTCACTGCCCAAGAATGTTGGCTTTCAACAAACTACAGCAAATAATGTAAAATAAACACGAGTGTGCTTTCATCTCACAACAATCTGGGTTAAGTACATATTTCACACACTGCACCACAGGATATGTTAAATTAAAATCAGAACCACCAGATCTGAAAACCTGATGCCAATTCAAACCATTGCCGAGTTATTTCTGTATTCACTTATATGCAATAGCGGGCATGAGTAACAAACAGCCATTGCTTTGTTAACCCTAAAATGTGCGATTTGACAACTTTTCTCTTCATTAGTTGAGGAAAACGAAACATTGCCATTTGAAACTACTCTTAGTAGAAATGTCTCTTAGATACTGTTGAGTATCCTGGTATCTTTGAACAAATTGGAGAGTTTACACATAGTTTTCTCTCCATCTTCCTCTTATTTTAGTGTTCCACATTTTCAAAATTACTTTCAATCACACTCTGAAAAAGCAACCTGGAATCGCTTTTGTGAAACGATAAATGAATTTTTAAATGTCTGCTGCTTCTTGCTGCCAGAATCAAGCAGTCTGGATCTTGCATGTATTCATTTTCTAGTCAAAAAATGTATGGGAGCTACATTTGAACAAAATACTGTAAAAAAGAGATTGCAGAGACTGGGATCTGACCGGAAAATATCCATGTACTGGGCAAGACTCAGATATAATGCGCTCTTACTCTAGATTTCCATAGTGTAATGTTCTATGAATCTAGCTTCTCATTCCAACAACAGTAGGATAGGAATCATGCTTGGTTGTTAGTTTATTTTGAAGATATGCAGAATAGGCATTATATTCCCTTTAGACTATGAATTCAAGGCTAGAGATTCCCTAAAATTTAGAAAGGCCCTCTTGCAATGTCATGTTGCTATGTTTAGACTTCAGCGGCATCTAAAAACCAGAAATTAAATTCTGGAGCTAGCAAGAGGAAAAGAGAATTACTGTAGTTCATCTCTTTTCTTTCTCCATATTATGGCTTGATTAGGCTTTTGCTTTCTCTCTGCAGTGCTTTCTAGAAGAGATGAACAGGGATCTTTCAGGGAGCTTTGTTAATGTACTCCTTTGACAGCAAGACTAAGCTTTCTCCGAGTTGCTTGGAAAGATCTGTGCTTATGGGAATGACTGAAATGTCCTGGGGACAGAAAAAGAAGCTATTTCATTTTAATAGGCTAATGGTTCCTGGATCCTGAAGGATCCACCACTTGCCAAAACTTCTGCTTGCTTTTCTTCTTTCAGCTTTCATGCTGCTATAATGCTAGACAACGTCTTTCACTGACCAAGGAAAATCATTGACCTTTACTGGTGTTGACAAATACAGCAGAAGACAAATCCAGATACAAAAATTTTCATGCATTGCCACAGAAACTCTTTAAGAGCCGTATGGTCCTGTCTGGTCAGCTGAAATGTGAATGCAGTCCCTTGGCTGAGAATGGATGGAAAACCTTTCTCTAACAAAGCAGCACTATGTGCTCTTCCACCCAGCACAGGAGGAGAAGTGTCTCTCTGACCGCACACCCGCTTTGTTCCTCTTTTAGGTCAGGTTTTGTATTAAGAAGGAAAGCAATGAAGCTTACTCTTAGGACTAGAGGTTGGAGGCGGTGGTAATAAGAAGAGCAGGGGAGTTGGTTTTAAAAGATGTGAGGGTCAGGCATTTTATGCTAGCTGAGACTTTGAGAGACAACTGAATATTTGTATTCCCAGAATTAGAACAGCCTTTTTTACAGCTCTACTGCTGTAATTTAGGTTTAGAGCTCAGTTCAAAACCCCGCACTACCACAACTGGCTTTGGTAAAGAAAAGAGGATAAATATGGTGGTAGTTTTTTCTCCTTTGAAATTGAAAAAAAAAAAAAAAAAGCTAAATGTCAGGATTTTCAAAATTATAGGAAAATTCAGTCTAAGGGATTTTCTCAGTTGGCTTCAACAGTCCTTGGATCCAGTCCTTGGAGACAATACTACTTCTACAGCAAAATGTAATAACAAGGGAGAAGAACACTGAATCTAATAGCCACTATAAAGCTGAATTGGATTTTACTCTGTTCCTGTAGAAGTCTACATATTAGATTAGAAAAGCCTTTCAACTTCTTTCAATGGCTGAAGTCCTTATTCTCTACTCTCCAGTTGTGCCTGTATTATAGGTTAGGGGAGCAGTAGGGCTGGCTTGTGTTAGGAGATGGGTAGCAGAAGCAGGTGCATTATTGGGAGAAGAGAGGGCCAAGGGAAGAATTTTTCTAACTGATTGCTTTCCCTCTAGACCTGAACAATCCATCTCTCACCCATCCCTAGAACTCCTGAGCCTGCATTTTACCAATGGAGGGTCTGGAGTTATGCTGTGGGTGCTTGGTGGGAGCACAGCCGAAAGAAAAAAAGCACCGTGCTGTCAAGGGTATAGAAACTTCAGCTAGTGGGTAGGAGTGGGTGAGCCTGAGAATTACCCATGCTTGTCTGAAAACTGGCAGCCTGGCTGGAAAGCATCCAGGATCTCCAAGTGCCCAGAGCTTACAGGCCAGCCCAGGAAACAGCCTGCTTTAAACAGCTCTGGGACACCCGGGAGGCCTTTTTTGGTTCAGTGCAAACCTTTACTCACACGCACATGCCCCACCTTAAGCAGCAATCCAGTCATTCTCAAAGAATGTCTTAAAAATAATTAAATGACTTCACATCATGTTCCAGGAGATTAAATTTTTCTGCCTTGCATTTCTTAAAGCTACCAGCTTATATGGTAACATGTCAAAGTAACAAAAGGTCATACGTGGCACTACTTGCTGCCTCCAACAAGGAGGAGTAGCCTAGTACCTTATTACCCCTTCTGTTCACTAAGAAGAGGAAAGAAGAAAACTGAAACAGTTTTGGATAGGCTAAGTAGTGTTCCTTAGTCACTTTAATACAAGTGAAGGGTAGTGCATGTGGGATCACATTGCGTCCTGTTAAGTCATAGATGTCTTCCCAAACAGGGGTTGAAAATCAAAAGTAAGTGCTCCTCAGGTGGAGTTTGGAGTTTCCCTTCATTTTTCCAGTATTAGGAAAAACTAACTTACTAACTAACAAAACCAGATTAAAAATGAGGAAACATTCCACCTAATGCCAATGTGGTACCACCTGCTGGGCTTGGGGGGTTGTTTTGTTTTTCTTTTCAATTTTTATACTTTCATGGGACTTAAATATCTGTATTTTAAGAGTATATGTGCTGGAGAAAAAAAATCATCACAGGCAATAGGCAGAAACAGCTGCTAGAAACAGTTCTTGTAATAATATATTGCCAATAAATAAATGACTCGGCTTCACAGTGAGACAGAAAGTGGTGAGGCAGGTCATCTGGTGCCTAGAGCAAGGTGCCCTCAGGTCAGGCTTGGCTTGTGCAGCATGGCCACCCCCTCCCAGCCTGCCCTCCTGTCCTTGGGCTCACTGGTGGCTCAAACAGCCCTGCACCAGTGATGGCCAGGGCACTGAGTCCTGGGTCACAGCCTGGCTTCACTGACAGCGGTGCAGGAGTTTGATGCAGCACTTCAATTTCTCTACCTTTCATGTCAGTGTTATAAGGTTCTTTTTAGGGTAGCACTTTTCAAACCAGTTTAACTGTGATTCTTAGGAGAATCTCAACTTTCCTTCCATATTAGAATAATGAAAAATGTAGGTGTCATTGCCGGCCACCACTCTACATCTCACCTCCCGTATCTCATTCCAGTTCCTGGCACCCTAGACCACAGTACAGATGCAGCGCTAATA
The DNA here is from genome assembly GCA_013398155.1 of Pedionomus torquatus. Classification (NCBI taxonomy): domain Eukaryota; kingdom Metazoa; phylum Chordata; class Aves; order Charadriiformes; family Pedionomidae; genus Pedionomus; species Pedionomus torquatus. The sequence goes on from VZRU01009164.1 coordinate 430,620, forward strand.
AGCTTTCCTGCGCAAGCTACTAGTCTCCTTGGGTGGAGAAAGGACACAAAGAAGAATAAATCCCTCAGGATAAATGAAAAACTTTTCCAAATTTTTCTCTCTCTTCTCAAGTGCTTAATGAAATCACTATTGAGGAGGAAATAGGGACTAAATGAGAAAATGACAGTCTAAGGGCTTTGTGTCAGACACAGAATATGAAAGATGAGAAGGGAAAGAAAGAGACAAAAGAAAGGAAAGAAATAATATGAAAATGAATGAAAGAGAGGAAATGTCCAAGATATGAAAAGAAAGTGAGAGACAAAATGGCTGAGAAAAGAGGGAGAAAAAATTTTGAAGGAAATGTGAGGCTGCAAAATAGTAGCTGTACATGTCTCTAGTGGAAAATAGTCATTACAGGGCACATATAAGCAAATATGACATTAAAAATTACACAATAGCAGATAAGTAAAGGCTGTGGGTAGGTCTGGATAGTTCTCCTCCAAATAAGGCAGCTGAAAGTCAGTGTTCCCTTATTGCAGCTATTGTGAAGCTAAAGTTCACTTGTACTGAAATGTTTCCTTACTTTGTATCATAGCCTGATAAGTGATTTGTTCCACTGGGAGAAAACCTTTTATCACCATGGCCCATGTGTGTTTTGTTGGCACAGTATCTGAAGTCCAATTATTCAATATACTTTTTCAGCTGGTTGGTATTTGTTTGAATTTTTAACAAAGGTGGAGTAAAACAGTGTTTTTGAAAAATTCTCCTTTGCAGTTTCTCAGCTTTTCTTTTGCTAGTCTTTCACTCTGTCTACAGCCAAATCCACTCCCTAAAGCACTGAGGAACTACAGCCCTTAAATTAAAAATCATTGTGTGTTTGTAATACCCATCTCGCCCACAGACATACCACTTTTTCCAGTGGCTGCTTCCGCTGCCTCTCTGGACAGGCCAAGTACAGTTGGTCACATCTGCTTTCATCAAGGGACCACCACAGGGAGAATGTGCATAGCAAAACCAAGTGCTGTAGCTGCAGCAGTGCAACTGTCTCTCCTAACACTCATGGGACCACTACATGGTGATAGCTTTGACAATACTCTCGCACTTGTTAAATTCCTCCTCTCCTTGATTTCGTGCACTGAACAGTAGCCAAAGTCATAATCTGTGGTCTTTCTACCTTGCAAGCATCTTCCAGCCATACAGTTTAACAACCAGGTGGCCTAAAACTACCTGGAAATGGCACAGAACTTTTCCAAAATGTGCCATGTAAACATCATGCGTTTTTCAAGATGGCTTGTTTCCTCCTCTTTCCACCTCTATTTACACAGTAACTTTTCTTTTGTCAGACTTTTTTTTCCTCTTCAGTTCTTGAGGAATACATGCTTTACATTTAAAAAAATAGTTAGCCCTTTCCTTTGCCTTCTTCAGACATGTGTGCCTCTAAACTGAAGAGCATCACAACTTTCTAGTATAAAGTACCTGATGTTTTATGGTAATAGTACATTTGACCGTTTTGACTGGTGGGTTTTGTAACTGAAAAGTAAATATAAGTAAATGTAATAAATATAAGTAAATAAGTAAATATAAATTCATCAAGAGAAGCTAGTATAACAGCTATAAATCACACACATGGTAAAAGCTGATGGTGTACTAAGCACCCTACACCTAATAAAGAAACAATTTTTTTTCTTTGCATAATCCTTCCCATTTAATGATGACTGAAACAATCAAACCATCCCCAAGTCACTGAGCACATATTTTGAGACGTGCCCCTAAGGATTTCCTTGGAGACAGGTTGCAGATCACAACATTGGACATCTATTAAAAGTTAGTCAGAGAGTGAAAGTAAGTAGAAAGCAATTATACGGGGGGANCTGAGTTGAAACCAGGACCCAAACCTTCTTTTAGGCAAAGAACTTACTGAAAAGTTCAACCATCATTTCCCAACAAGGAAATGAATTTGTTGTTTGTTCCCACTGGTCCAGGAAGAAAAACAATACAGGATAAATAAACAGGGTCACCCCAAATAAATATTTCTCTCTGAGTGTCAGTGTCAAACTAGCACCATCCTGGAAACAAACTGGCAAGATCCTGAATGTTTTCTCTTCTGCTGAAATGAGGGAAATATTGCTTGCAGCCACTGACAGCATGCAGACTTGTGAATGCAGAACTGGGGAATTGGAACATTACAGTGAAGACCTGTCTCTCCTTCACTTGCAAAAATCCTGAGGTCTAGATAAGAAAATGCCATTGAGAGAGAGTACCATAAGGTCAAGTCTCTCTTCTCAAGGTGACATGGCCTTCCCCTTTCTCTGTGCTGTTGCCCTGTTGAGCTAGCTGAAAACTGAAGGGAATTTTATTATTTGAAACTGTTTACATTTAAAAAAAAAAAAAAAGAAATCCAGATTTCCTACAAAATAGAAATTTCATAATTCTGGCAGTTATGGAAAATACTTAGGGCAGTATTCTAAGACATCATTTACTCTTGTTATATTGCAATGCATGGCATTTTATTTGATTAAAGGCCTGGCAGCAGTAGTACTAGTCAGTGACGTGACCATGGATCACTAGCTATCCCTCTGAAACAGCTCACTTATAGGCAAGTATGTAACAGTGATCTCAGGAAAGCGAGAAGAATCAATATAACGTTCAGAGGTAGCCAGCAGGCACAATGGGGTGATGACATAGCACCACCGAGCTCCATTCAACTAGGGGGCACTGTGAAATCACAGTGCTGCTCAGCATACAAACTGTAACCCAAATTTGCACAGATGCGAAGACATAGGAACACAGATTAGCTACAACTCCTCCTGTGCAAGCTTGGATTTTGGCACATCTTTGCATCTACTTGCTGCTCCTTTGAATAGTAACCCTCCTTTTTATCCAATGATTACATTTTAGAGGTATGGAATAGGAAAAGGTCTCTTGAATCACCTATTACCCTCTTACCACGATTGACAACATCCTATAAAGATCTTCAAAAACATGCTCAAACTCTACCTTAAAAATGGTTTTCGAACAACATTGCTTAGCACAAATATTGAAACCCAAGGCTCTGATAACATTCTGACCACAAGCTTTGAAGTAACCTTTGAAAGTAGTACAAGAGGGTTATTTTCTGCCATCAGATGACACATCATTCTACAGTGACATTTGCCTTCTCTCTGAGTGTGGCACATTGTGATTAAGAAGTGTGTTGCTTATCTTCTGTTCACAACTGCTTTAAAGGTCTTAAATACTCATGCCACATCACCAGCCACCCCTCCTATTCTCTGCCATGTTGTCATTTAACTTCAAGCTCAGTTTAATGTTCTTGAGCCAAATCTGAATGCATGGGACAGCATGGCACTTGTTCCAGACACGTTCAGTGAATGCTGAGGTAGGATTTTATGCTCATCTCTGAAATCCTGTGCTACATTCTATGATCCTTCCACCCAGAAGTTTTATAACAGTCAAATTTCAAGCCCAGGAGTTACCATTGTGATCATCTACTCTAATCTCCTGCATAGCATCTGCAGTATTTCAACCACCCAATCCCTTAATACCCCTAGGGGAATTACTGTTCTCTCTTATGTGAATGAACTCTCCTGAGCCAAGTAATTTCTGTTTAAAGTAAAAATATTCCTCAAGGAAACAAACAAACAAAAAAATCCAGTCTTGCTTACATCACCTTTCAATATCAAATACCTTCTCTTTACATAAGAGCTAATAAACTATCAGGAAGCCATCTGCTGACTTCATCAGTAAGCTTAACAAATGGAGTTTCAACTCTCTTTATGAAGCAAATTTTTCCACATATCTAAGTTTTTTGCACACCCTCCTTGAACTCTCTCCACTTGGTCACATTTGTTTTGAAGACGATGCCAGAGCAGACACAGCACTCCAGAAAAGGTCTCGCAGTCTGGCTCAGTCCAGATGTACAAAACACAGATGTCCATTGCCAAGGTTATCCCAGGGGCCAATTCCCTGGAATTCTGTAACTCAGCTTCTTTGTGCTGCCCATGAAGAGCTGCTTTAGGGACTGGGAAATGCGAACCTTCTCTTTGAATCTTCATGAGGAGTCCAGGTAAAAGGCAAAGGCTGCAGACCAAAGCTCTGGGGCTGGGAACAAGGGAAAGAGCCTGCTTTTGAGGACATTTCTTTCACATCAGTCCTGACACCGTTACCTGTTTAGGAGATAGGTTTTTGGATGTACATTGTAACAGCATTAAGGAGGTGCAGTTCGGGGTCAGCGCCCCACTGCGCTGGACATTACAGATCCAAAGTCTAAAGTGGCTTCCTGCCCTGTGCCCTGTCTACTTTTTTTGCTGCAGATGCAGAGTGCTCATAGGGCTTTTGTTTACTGTTTCTCTCACTGTGATTCAAAGTAACGATCAACCTAGTGTTTCTGTAATATTTTAATCAGTTTCTTATTTGCTTTCTTTCAATCCTCCAGGAGTGTTTCCAGTGGTTCAAAGAGGTCATAAACTAGAATATCAGAAAGCAGGTTGCCAAGTCCAGTAGATTTGTGTATAGTAAGAAATAACAGCAAAGTCTTCTTTTTTTTTTTTTCCCTAAATCTTTCCATTCCTGATTATATTAAAAGGTTAAATACAAATATTGATGTTATAAGCAAAACAAGGAGGATCAGGAGCTTCCTACAGGTATTAAAAATAATGATTTTTAGAGTTTACTTCATTAGAGTTTACTTTCCTGCCTAATTCTCAGTCACAATTCTGCTCACCATGCCTGACTAGTAAAGGCATTCAGAAAAACAACTGGGGTTAAACTCAATGGGGAACAGTTGAGTACTTTTATGACAGAGCAGCTTTGTGAAAGTAGAGATTACATTCACCATATTCACTGTGGAAAAACAGTGCTGGGATGGGGATGAGGAAAGATCAGTTGCTACATGATGTTTCTCTTCACTTGATTTTCTGAATAATAACTGAGATTAATTCAATCCAGGTCATTCAACTCTGAATTTGTTTAGGAAGAGGTCAAGAAGTGAAGGAGATGTCATGCCATCTGAGGTTTTACTTGGATTTCATAGAGATGGGGACTATGTAACTGAACTTAATTCCTGCTGGACATGATGGATTTTCTTTCAGTTCCTCTCTGGAAATAAAAATGTTCTATCCTTACTTAGAAATAGGGTATTTCTTTGGAAAATAAAAAAGGTCTATCCTTATTTTGAAAAGAAAGGCTGTGATAAAAATGATGAAACAAGAAGTAGAGGCCACAGTGGGAAGACTCTGGATCCTGACAACCTCTCTTGGGTATCTGCTCTCAAAGCTCTCATTTTCACTCTGTGGGGACTCAGCTGGCCTTGGATGTGACTGCTTTTTGTGATTTAGCAGAAGGATGGTGCTGTGGCTAAAGAAGCAGTGCTGCATTCAGGAGGAATCGGTTCAGTTTCAGGCTCTGACACAGATTTTCTCTGGGATGTTGAGGAAATCACCTACATAAAGAGAAAGCAGAAAGACAAAAAGACAAATCCATTCAGGTCAGCGCTCAGTGGAAATCATAGAATTTCCACTTCAGAAACTCTATCATTTTTAAAAACAATATATTTTTTTTAAAGAAACAAAACAAAAGAGAATATCTGCAGGAGAGCTGGAGAGGGACTCCTTGTCAGGCAGTATAGTAATAGAACAAGGGGTAATGGTTTTAAATTGGAAGAGGGGAGATTTAGATTAGATATTAGGAAGAGATCCTTTACTGTGAGATTGGTGAGGGACTGGAACAGGTTGCCCAGAGAAGTTGTGGATGCCCCATCCCTGGAGGTGTTTAAGGCCAGGCTGGATGGGGCTTTGAGCAACCTGGTCTAGTGGGAGGTGTCCCTGCCCATGGCAGGGGGGTTGGACTCAATGATCTTGAAGGTCCCTTCCAACTCTAACCATTCTATGACTCTATGATTCTATAAGATCAACATTTCCCCTGCAAAAAATTTTGCAATGATTTTTCTACAAATGGCAGTTCAGATTAATTTGTTCTTAGTAAAAATAAAATTAAATCCTTTCAGAGCAAAAATAGTTACTTAGGGAAAAAAACAATAATTTGTGTATGTCATTATACTTCAGAAATTAAGTCCATCTGCAACCCAGTCTCTGAATCCACTGGGCTACTGTGGGCACACGAACCCTCAGTGAAGGGAGGAGAAGAAGGGTTGGCAGAGCGGAAATAGATAAAAGTATCAGTAGATAAAACCCAAGAACAACACTTAATAAAACGAGTGGAAAACAACAAGTGTAAATGTCAAGCGTGAGCTAAGGAAAGCCGCTCAGTTCATTTTCCTCAGCCTGGAGGGAATGGGTGGCTACCAATTCAAAGTGAAGTGTTAGTCCCCAGGAAGTGTGGTCTCCCCAGAAATCAATCCCTGCACCAGAAACTGGAAGGCAACCTTTGCCAAGTCAAATCTTAGGACCATTTTGTCACATTGTAGAGATGCACAGAAGTATCTGCCATCCTCCCAGGCACCATATGGACCAGAGCTTGTGGCTCTTCTCACAGAATTCAGAAATTATATTATCATTTTTCCTCTTGTTTACTAGAAGGAAAGATACTATGTGATTTTAAAGAGCGAGTGGAAAAGTAATGGAATAATAGAAAAAGGAAGAGGCTCTGAGTGCTGAAATACTGAAGGTCGGAAGAAAAATTAACTCACCTTCTAAATCTGTAGTTTCCAGTAAGAAGAAAGAGCCACTCAAATGCAAAAAGCACAGGGGAAGCAGCACTGGCTTCTGAAGTTTAAATGTTTTCCTCTGTGGTGTACAATGTATGCATTTTTGATCTGTGTATGTGTGTGTAAAACACCTACAGAGAGAAAGAGAAAGATCATCTTTGCTCTGAAAAGTTAAATTACTAGAGAGCTCTGGAAGAGCAGAAAGCAATTAATATGGGCCTTGTAATCACATAATTGGTAATGGATATTACAGGCCATTTCTCTGAAGTTTGCTCTTTTTTTTTTTTTTTTTTTTTTTTTTTTTTTGCAATAAAGTAAGTCAGGGGAGATGCAATAGCTTTTGCTTTCTTCTATAAAACAATATTGGCACCTCAAAGGGCATGATGGCCATGGACAGCTTGCTTTTCATTGTCATTAAGTACACCTGATGAATGCCAGCACTGTTCCTGGTGCCCTGTAGAATACAAAAAATACATAGCTCTCACTAAAAAGAACTTTGTTTAAAGGCCCATCCCAGAAGCCTTAGGAACCACTGGAAGGGCTGTGGAGTATACAAGAATCCCAGACTTCAGTTTTCCAAAAATGCTTTCTTTATGTGGAAATACCTGTCCACGATCAAAATTGACCTGGACTTTTAAGATTGTAAAATCCACAGAAAGTCACCTTAAAAATGCCTCTATAGCTTTTGCTTTTGAAAATCCTGTGCCCAAGAACAAATGAGGACAACCCACCCTGTGGAAAGCATACTGACTCCTAGAATGTCACTGGATTTAGAAAGCAGATCTTCTAGTCACAGTGTCCCCAACTTCCTGCTTACAAACTGCTTCATCATTGACTCAGTAGGAATAACACCATCCACTGAATCACCCACCCATCTGCAACACCTGCTTCTTCCTTAGCTATTACGCCTTCCCTGGGATGACTCAGTTTAGCTGCTCTGAGCTTGTGAGATGGGAGAAGCCCATACCTTAAGATACATGGGCTGAGAGCTATGCAAGGCCCCTACTAATTAGCAGCTTTCTGCAATGTGGGGTGCAGTAATCCCTTGTCCACTCCCTGTGACTCCACGCTGTTGGGGGTTGTTTTGTAACTTTTCCAGCCCTGCCTATCTGGAACACTTTCCTGCCGAGACACTGACTCACTTCCTCTTTAGGAAGCTCACCCAAAATCCTTTTCACTTTAGCTTATAAACTATTATTAACTCCATCTGTAAAGCAAAACTTTACTCATCAGTAGAGCTAGCTGGGAATTTTCCAGTGATACACAGAGGTTTTTTATTGGAAGATGTTGATTTGTTAAAACATAAATCTTTTTTAGAAACACACCAGTTTTGCTTAGGCTTTCATTAGAAAAACTGCTTGCATCCAAAGAAAGAGAACAGCTCAGTTTAGCCAAGACACTAGCAGTTAAGTCACTGACAGCAAAGCTGGGCTTTTTGTCAAAATAGGGACCTGAATCTGATTCTCCTATCCTGCACAATGCCATTAAAGCCATCACCTCTTAGGATGGAGCAAGTTCATAGCCCGTGATTGATGCTGTTTCATTAGGTGCCAGTCAAGTGGCACAAGGACTTTTTTCTCATAGCTTCTCCATTTCACATCAGTGCTTAATCCCCAGGCAACTGGGATTAAGTTCTGTTCAGGAAACCCTTCATTTTTTTTTCTCTCTCATTTTCCTGAGAAACGTCAGAAGTTTTCAGGTTGCTTCCACTGAGGACTAGGATTTTAAAAATCCTGATAGATTTCATAGAACAGGAGACTTAAAAAGTGTTCCAGATCAGCTGTACTTACTGTTTTTACCAACACTAGTCCCATGCAGCGGGTAACTCCATTCACTTTACAAACACACAAACACACAACATGCAGTGTCTTTCTCATGACTTGTGGGAAATTTCTTTGTGATGTACCTCGATCAGAAAGAGACCGAGTGTTTCCTCTGAAGTGCCCCATATTTATTACATTTCTGATGATTGAAGTGATAGGTTTCTGTGGCTGTTGGACACTCCAAATTTGCCATAATATGGGCACAACTGTACATTTGGATTCTGCTACAGATAAAACCCAGCTCATTACCCATGTGTCTGTGTTCTTCGTGGACTAGAGAAGCAAGACTCAAATGGCAAATGTGGCTCTTTTTTCCCTTATTTTCCACGCATGGCTCAGGATGAACATCTTACAGAAGTGGCATGAGATATTTATTTAGGATAAATTTTGATATTTAGATATGCATTCAGTAGTTCATTCTGCATCTGTATTTCTCTCTTTGAAAATGTGCCTTTCCACATAGAGGGATGTTATTATCACCTGAACCATATCCCTAATTTGAACTATTTTGTATTCCTATGGTATTACTCAGTAGGAATCATAGGGCTAATGGAACTATTCTCACTCATGTTGGGATTTTTAATCTGTTATTCATCAAATGTTGAGCTTCTGGGCATCTTACAAATTATAGGTTGCTTCCCATCTAACAGCCAGGAAGTCCCAGAACTGCTAACTACCATGATCCTACAAGCGCAATCATGTGCTGTCCAGCACAGCTGCAAGCACCCATTTGACCCAAAGAACCAAACAGAATGGTATATTTCTCTCTGGAAAGCAAAGACTTTGGTTGCTATTTAGGTTGAAATACCCTACCATATGACACTTTCTTCCTGTACTGTTCACTTAACTGTGAGACTCGATAGCTAGAAGGGGCTTTTTTTCTTCTAGGAGAACTTCATTGAAGAGATCTCATTTTTAGGGAAAAGGCTTGTCATCTGTTTCTAGAAAAGACATTCTTTCAAGGAATTTTAGTTTTGGCTGTGTTTGCTTTCCACATATGTGCTGTGGACCAACATTTACTGCTAGAACAAAAGGACAGGGAAGGGAAATGTCCATGCAAATGAAATTTTCAACCCAAGAGTGAAGAATCTGAAAGGGTTTTGACTGCAAAGGAACAGGAAAGAAAGAATTCAAGCCAATCTGCCTTTTCCACCCCCTCTATTTGTCAGTTACTCCCCCTCCTTTAGACTGTCAGATTTCACTCCTGTTCTACTGTATGGGCACATAAATCTTGCCAGAAATGCTTCACTCATTTAACACCTACCTGCTAAAGCTTAGATTCAGAGAGAGGGGGGAAAAACAACCTCAAACCCTGGCAATTCTTATAAATCACAGTGTTGCTAATCTCTTTTCAAGAGAGTCAAATGTAAAGTCATGTTCCCTCTTGTGAAAACATTACTAGCCTGTGGGTGTCAACACAGCCTTCTTTTCCAAGAAATCTGTTGCATCCCACAGTGACTCTAGAGAAATTGCACTCTGATGACAGTGAAGAGAGGCTGCTAGAAAAACATCACACGCCAGTTCCGTACAACAGCAACCTCAACAAGCACTTGTTTTTGTAAGATCATCCCTCTCTAGTTTCACAAAAAGCAGCACTGAACTTCAACATGTTACATTTTAGGGGGGTTGTTTTTACAACATCATTGTTGCAAGCTCCTTTCCCACACCAAGATCATAATTTCAGCTTCTTTACTCATTCCATGCCAAGAGACACTGCCCTGTTTCTTTACAGGTCTCATGAAGTACAAACAACAATCTCAGCCACCTGGATGCTACTTTTACATGTCCTTCTATACAGTCTGTCTTCTAACTGTAGCACTGTCTCCTCCTCTGGGAGGACACCTCAGCACCAAGAGGGTCAGCCTATGGCATCTGTCCTGTTTTGATAAAGGTCTCATCCCCTCCTGATGAAAAGACCATCCCTGATCTCTCAAACCCTTGCAGAAGCCCATCTACTCATGAGATGTCAGGGACACCCATGCTTCTTCCCAGATTAGTATCTGGAAGACCTCTTGCAGGGAAAGAGCCTTTTCCAGGAAGCAGATTTACAGCTAAATAAAGGAAATAAGAGATGCTTTATGAAGAGAGGGTGGAGCCTCAGGAAGTCATCATCATACTACTGAAACACAGCACCAAAGAAGTACTGGAGTTGCTCTTGAAGTCTCATGAAATACAGGATTCTTCTATGTTAGAAATAAGTTCTTCATTATTACAACAGGAAGATTGTTTGCATTCATGTGCATGATGAGGAGCACCATAAACTGACCTTCCAGTTCCTGCATTAATCAGTCTGAATCACTGGGTCTTACAGTTTTTGTGTGTGTTTTGGTTTTATGTATTCATTTATTTGGGTAGAGAAAAAAGTTCATATATCTAGGTTGGAGTAGCGTCTAGAGCTCAGACCACAACTTAGCCTTGGCCGTGTTTCTGTCCAAAATAATGACTCGGCTTGTGACAAGTTCATATGAAGTCATGGGGCTGTCTGAGAAAGCTTCACTCTAGACGATACTTATCCTTTCCTATCCTCCTGCTTCCCTCTCAGCAGTAACCCCAGTGCCAGGGTGAAGTCAAGATACCCGCTGTCAGACTGCCTTGAATAAGCAACAGCACATACCACCAGTCTATGTCTGTCAGCCAGTGCATACACACCTTAGGCATGAACAGGCAAAGCTTCATGCCTCATAGCCCTTAAAGTGCAAGTTTCCTGACTGACATATGTTCATGTCACCATTTGATACTTCATTACAGGAGGGTCTGTTATAAAAAAAATAAAAACAAAAATAAACAAACTTCAACTTACTAAGAGAAAAAAAAAAAAAAATCCTTCAAATCAAATATTCACATGGAAATAAGTGTCTGTTCAAGAAGACAAGAGGAAGCAATGAGCTAGTTCCACATAAGACATTGTTCTTCACTTTCTTCTCTCAAAGAGTGGGAGGAAGAGGCTGCCCTCTTCTAAAGTTCATGCTCTTCATTATGCAGCAGGGAGGCCTGGGGAACTGCTGCTCAAGTGCTGACTTTGGTAAAATCTCCACCTTTTCTCTATCCTTGTTTATGGTTCCCTCTTTCCCTCCCGGGCTGCAGCCTGCACGACCAAGACTCAGAATAAATCAACACAAGAACTGGCTGTGCAAAGTGGCTTAGGACAGCAACCCCACCAGGGGCTCCACCAGAGACCAGAGTCTCCATCTCACACTGGCTTCACTCCTTGGTCTCTTCTCAGCCTGGCTTCCTCTATGGTGCATCTGTTTCACAGCCCTCTCCCAACTCTATCCTTTGGTGATCTAAAAATCTGAAAACATCTGAAAAACCTTTTCAAAACCCATCAACAAGTCAGGAAAAAGGAACAGAAGGAAAAGTCACTGGAAAACAAATGAATGCAAGAACCAAAAAAAGCACGTAAGTGTTTTAGAATGACTGGATTTTGAAGGATTTGGATGGAAAAAATATCCTTGTTCTATTAATTGTTTCCTATTAAAAATTAGTAGCAAATTGTGATTCCTGATAAGAACATTGGCAAACTGACATCTGTTTCGTTCTGGTTCATTAATCCATTCTGAGATGTGACAGCCCATATCGTGATTTCTTGGCAAAGCAGAGACAGTTCTTTGGGTAAATCGTAGCTCCCCTAACAGCACATGGTACCATGATAATTTACACCGCACAGGGGCTTATTCCACCATATGAATTCTCTTGCCCATCACATTATGGTTTTTATCCAGACCAGCTTTACTTTCATGGTTAACATCCTCATTGTTTATTATTTTCACAATCAGGACGCCGTTTGCACAGCATTAGATGCTCTGACAACTCATGCAAAGTTGGACAACTCAGTCCAAAGAGCTTTCATTCTTAAAAAAGTGCTATCTGACATATTCCTACACGAAGTCCATCCAAATAGATTTTCACCAAGTGCTTAAATGGCTGAGCTTTGGCCAAGAGGACACCATGGAATTACTCACAGTGGCAGGCTAGATGAAATGCAAGCATCACCAATTTATCCAATTATTTTTCAATAGAAGCTGGGGCCAGAAGGGACTTTGTACGTCATTACTCTTGATATTCCAGACATTCTTGTTTGGAGTTTGGTACTGTGGAAAGAAATAATAGTTTGTTTCGTTGACAGCAGAGGACAAGTAAAAATTAGCACATTTTATGGGACATAAAAAAGTCCATTAGAAAATGATGTTTAGAAAGAAATATTTTTCATCATACAACACAAATCTTCTCCAAGTTTCAAAATAAAATATTGATGAAAAGCATATGACTGTGCTTACCAAACATTATTTTTGAGTCGTCTATAAGTTTAGAGAGATTATAAGAGAACAATATTGGTATCTGATGGAGAAAAGTTGGGGGAATGTAGTGGTAGTTTAAATTATATCTTTTTTTGGCTCTGTTCACTGAAGAAGTTAATAATGGCTTACTGTAAGTTGATTTTGGTAGTAATTCACTTCAATGCCTTTGTTCACTTATTGCTCCTGTAAAACTGAACTTCAGCCCAAATCCACACCATAAATATGGGCACCTCAGGAATTCTGGATTGCTTGAGATCTGAATCCAGACCTTGGTTCTGTATTTCAGCCAGGACAAAAATCTAGATCTGAATGCCCTCAAACACTAGTGATTTACTTGTGGGTCCACATATCCTCAGCTGGGGCTTCTCTTCATTGGAAATACGACTATTACCCAGGGAACAAGAGGAGGAGAGTCTCTTTAAAAATACTTTCAAAATCACAGTTGAACAGCTTAAACTCTTCCCTGAATGCATGTAGAATCTGCCTGGAAGTGACTCTATAAACAGAACTACTCACAAATCCAAAATCTCTTTAAAATTTTGTTGTAACTTCAGTTAAATTTCTGGGTTATTTAAATTTATGTGAAATTGAGGTAAACTTCCAAGATTCAGTCACTTTTAATAGAATGGGATACAGACTTCTCAAACCTACCATGAAAGCTGAAGCCCAAGCCAGGTTTTTCATCCACATGCTAAACTTAACATCAGCCATTTTCTTCTCTCCCCTCACATCATATACGTTTAAAGAAAAAAAAAACACAAACGTACAAAACAGGAATATCCAGGACAGCTGGGAAAATTGTTTCTGAAAATCATAGTCCTTTTTTACTCTGGCACTTTCACTTCAGATGCTTTGTTTTATACATGTACCAGGCTGCATGCATACGCCAAATCTGCACAGGAGATACTCAGTCTTTTTACAAGCAGGGCTGACTTCAGAGGTGACCCAGGAACCTGCTCAGCAAAGCACTTACCTGCCACCCATCAGAGGTGAAGTACGCCTGAATTGGCACCTTAACCCATACCAAGCCACCATTGCCAACTCCACACAGGATTTTTCTAACTCCCTGTTCCAAAAAAATAAATCTCTCCAGCCAAAATCCCCTCCTGGCCTGCAAATATGTTCAGGCATACACCTCTGTGCTGTAAATGAAATAGCTGGCGTATTGAAAAACTGTACTGACGGAGCCAACTGGAACAGAGCAGAGCTAGCACTGGGAGAAGGTGTTTGAGCTGTTGAATTTAGTGACTACGCATATGTCCTATCCAAAGGAGAATTACACATTTTGCTTTAATAGTCATGTTGGTGGGTATGAATTTGTCAGCTGGTCTTTTGATACCCAATAACAGGTATTTTGAGGAGAACTTGTCTAATTGCTTTATGTGGAAGACAACTATTTGTCATCCTGCTTGTAAAGGAAAACAGAGCCTTTGCGCCATCCATTGACTTGAACTATAACAGATACTTGGGACTTGAGATGTCCTGTTTAGTTCCAATAACATAGTTATTGTGCCCAGACCCAGACCACATCTTTTCAAGTCCAGACCAAAGAAAGCAGAGCCAGCCTTTGAAATAGCTAATGAGCACTAGTCAAAAGACTGCAAATTACACATGCCTTTGGATACACAAAATGTTTCTAAAGCAGTCAGTACGAACAGTTTAAAATTCGATATTATGTTTTTTCTGCTTTCCAGATTTCAGCACTTTTTAAGGAGCCACATTAGTAAGGGTAGAGAAAAGGGAGAAAACAAAAATTAAGTAGGAGGGATTTTTCCTATTTCTTAATGAACAAAGAGAGAGATTGAACACCATGTCATACGGGGCAATGAAAAGACCAAAACATGAAATTGTAAACTCTCATCCTAAGAATTAGGTGGTACTGAGAACTGCCTGAGTCAGTGCCAAAAGTCTGACTTCTGATCTTTGGTATATATGCATCCAGTTTTATTCTAATGTAATACATGAGGTATTACTTAAAATGAAACTGAAATAATGAAATAATCCTAAATTTCCTCAGATAGCACTAGTACAGTCTCTAGAAGTCCTGAAATGCTGTGCAAGGTTTGTAAAGCCCTGTATCAAACCTTTACTGGGCAGAATTTAATATCACCATCACTTTCCTCCAGATTCTTGAGAAATCAGGAAAGAAAAGCAGAAATGAAGACTGGGTGACTCCTCAGGAATTGTTGATCTGTTGTTTTCTGTTATTTAGGGAAGGCTACAGACACGTGTCCAATCTGGTAACAAAAGACCCCAGCAATAAAGAATCTATTAAACTCTTGTGGAACTCAGCAGACAGTAATGCAAATTAAGTTCATAAATGTGAAGAGCGTTTATAAAGTCCTGCATGCCTAGGAGCACACAACTGTGTAGTGAAGGCTGCACCTGACCATCTAAGACACGAGTCCTTCCTAAGAGCAATTTATACTTGCAGCTGAGCCTTGCAGGCAGAAGATGTTCCTTCTCCTGTGTCCTGTATAGGTGACATTTCCCCTCTCACAAGCCTGAGCATGAAGCAAGGGAAAAAGCTTTCAAGAAGGGAGAAAAGGGGATACAGCATCAGCTGGGGCAACAGTCTGTTAACTTAACTTCACACATTCCATCTGTGGGTGCCCAACAGGTGAATGTAGCTTCTATAACATCATCCATGTGCATCTTCCACATGCCGATGCTCATTGGGCCCTTTACCACTCATCCATCTTCCCAGTGGCTAGCTCTCCTGGTGCTCAGAGCAAGTAGGAAGCTTGCAAGGGATCCCTATGGGTTAGAAAAAACTCTTCCATCCCAGAAGGTTTCTGGACCCCACTGAAGGGGATCTCGCTTCTAGCTGTGATGATTTCCCAGTTGGGAAAGTTGAAGTCTGCTGCTGTTTGTGTGAAGTCTCACACAGCCGTTTGTGCCCAAAACATTAGGGCTTTTCCTTCATTCACCAGCAAGGGGAGCAAAGGATACTTTTCTCCTTGGAGCTCCTGGCTGAAAGATTTATAACCTGAGATCTGTGGGGGATTTTTTCCTCATTTGGTAGCCAGGTCCTTTGACACCTTAGGTCCTGTATTGTCATCTGGATCCCCAAGGCCAAGTCCGTTGTGATGCATTTTATGTGATACCCAACATGGAGAGCCTGTGGTAGAGCAGCCTCCTCAGGAGAAAATACCAGTGCTTTTCTAAAATTCTCTAAGCAACTATTGTTAGATCCTATGGCAGACTGCAGCCCCAGCAAGCATTGCCCTGTTACTCCGTGATTTTTTGGGCTACAGTGTTAGGGGGCAGTGAGGGATGGTTGCTGCCTAGGAAAGGAGAGCCAGAAGCCCAGCTTCATAACAAAGCATACATCAACTCTGGGGCTCATTGGACTCACTGTGCAATTTCCTGGCCAGGCAGAAAAGTAACTTATCAGAAAGAAAGAAAAGCATCATTTTTTCCTGACCAAAGGAGCTGAGTTATTTAATGGCAGCAGCTGAAGGGACCATGCAGGCAAAAGTGGGGATGGAGTACCATAAGTAAAGGGTGCAAGTTGGTGTTCTTGGAGGTGGCAAACCACAATATTGTTTCACCTGCTGTAGGTGAGCATACTTTCAGTACACATTGTGCTATGTGGCAAGAGAAACTCTGGGTAGTGGCTCTACGCAAGTGGGAGCTGCATATCCTCCCCTGTTTACTACTGTGTAATAGCAAGAGATTTCTCCTCTCTGAAGCACGTTGTCCTTAGTTAGATAAAAAAGCAATCTTAAGGCTTGTTCTTTCTCTTTTTACCTATGGATGGGAGTAAAGAGCTCCTTACCTCTCCAACTCCGAATCACTGGTCTTATGATAAATATATCAAACTCCACTTCAAGAAAATGCAAGACATAGGAAGTGTTCACAACAGTCAAGAGGGATAGATTATCACATCAAACAGTCTTGGCAATATTTAAAATTTTCCATGTATTTATACATTTCATGTGGTGCAGCTGACTTGCTATACAACCCAGAAAAAACAAGTTGGCCCAGCTTGGAAAATTCTCATATGCTTCAAGGTATTTTTCTAGGCTCACCAAACTCATTTTTGGTTTTGCTTTAAAATTCTACAAGGACACAGAGCTAACCACACAGCAGCTATTTCAGAGGAGGCAATATGGTATTTAAAAGTTTAATATTGTAATCTTAAACCTGTAGCTTGGGCCTGCTCACCCTAATATACTTTCCTTGGAGCAATCTTTTATAATAATCTTTGAGAACTGTATGTATGCTGTACATAAATTTTGTCCTCAATCTTGTGTTTTCTATACAATTTTTAAAAATCTAGTAATTTTACCTGTTTAAGCCCAATGCTAAAACAAAACATGTATTTAAAAAGAGCTGTAACAAAATATCCAAGCAGAGGAAAAGTACCAACACATATAAGAATGAGATAACATTTTTGGTTTATTATTTTTTTAAATGAAACTGGTTTGGTATGAGAGTACAGGTAGCGGCTTAATACTCTTCCAGATAGGCTTTTTGATACATAAATGACAAAATAGTCCTTTCAAGAGAATGAAATAAAAACTACTTTTTTTTCTCCATAGCACAGTCTCTTCATTCTATCTAAAGCACATTACAATGAAAAGTAAATTATTTTGTCTGATTACTTCGCCAAGTTTACAGAGAAATCTGATCCTGTCCCTTTCAGGTGAGTTTCTGGACCCATTAGGGTCAAACCCCCAGCTGATGTAGAGAGCCAGAGACTAGTTATACTGTGGGCAGTCACTGCTTCGTGACACTTTTCCAGAACAGCGGGTGAGTACCTACAGAGCTGTGGCACACATACAGCCCTGGTTTCATCCCCGGATTAATTTCTTTGCAGCTGGCCTAAGGATCTGTCTGTCTTCTGCCCTGGCTAGTTCCCTTTCCCCTCCTCTTTTTCTTTCTCACCCAAGCCCTGATGAAGCCCAATGTTTCTGTGCAAAACACACTCCCACTGTTTCCCCTGTAGCACACTGAGTACAACATAATTCGCTTCCCTGATTTGGTTTGGGAAGAGCATAGAGCGAGAGACTTGAAGAGCTCCATATGTTTAGCCTGTCAAAGAGAAGATTGAATACTGTTTTATTATAAGTACCTTATGTACTTAAACTGAGCAGAAGCCAAACATGAATCAATATCGGGGAGTTAAATCTGGAAAAATTCAAATGAGAAATAAGGCACAATGTTTTAGATAATGATAAATTATTTGCACAAACTACCACATGAAAAGGTGAATCCTTTATCTCAAGCCCAGGTGACTTTCTGGAAGACATGTTTTAGGCAAATACAAGATGTTGAACCCAGGTTAAGTGTAGCTGGGTGAAATTTTCTGGAAGTCAGACTACCAGTTTATTTGGCCTTGAAGTGCAGATATCTACTGATCACCTGTGATTAAAATGTGTTTAAACTTAAGAGAAAGGATTCAAGAGAGAAAAATATGCAAAAAGATTAAAAAGTCAATCTGTAGTTCATACCATTCAAGGCTGGTAAGCCACAAGAAAAGATGGTAATACTCTCTTCGCCATGGAAACACGAATACACCGAAGAAATCAAAATGTTGGTCGTTGTGTGATAGAAGACAAAATGGGACATGAAGGCTATGAAGTGAGTTGTTAAAAATAGAAAAGGAAAAAAGAGTTGAGAGAATCTGGATGAATTTGTTACAGACAGAGCGTATAAAGACTCAAGGACTCAGTTTGTAAAATGCCTCCTATAATCACAATGGGAGGAAAGCAGCAAAAGACACATTTCTTGGGAAAGATACCGGTAAACCCCAAAGACCACACTCAGAAAAGCAGGCATGCAACAGCAAGTCAAGGAGGAAGGCTGTTGAGGCAGCGTGGCAAGATGGAAGATGACGAAAACTAAAAATCAAGGTGTCAAGCTACCCAAAAAGCTAGTTCAGCAGCTATTAGACAAAATTATACCATTTCACAAATCTGAGCTGATTTTAAAAACATTCACTTCTCCTGTGAATGGAAGGACAGCAGTGTGAGGTTGTTGATGAGCATTTTTCGATTTAGCAGTTTTCTGTTGCTAAGGCACAGATGTGATTTTCCTGTTTGCCTGAACCTGGCTATCAGTGAGTATTATATTAGAAGTAAATGCATAAACTGACTATTACACTGTAGATACAGAAATCAATGTCACAAACATGAGAAACTACATACAGCTATAAATTCATAGCTATTGTTCTGGTTTCTGGGAGACCAGGATCCCAGCTCCAGCTTCAACCTCTGTTCCCACGTGCTCATAAGCAGACGTTTTGGCTGGGAGAGACCTATGCGAATTCAGCCCTCTACAGTGCAACCATCTACATACAAGAAAATTATTTGTATTCCCTTAACCACCGATGAGGAGACAGACGCTGTGGCATGTCTCAGCTTATTAACATGCCTGAAAAAGTCCAACAAGTTGTGGCCAAGAAGCATCTCTGTGACTCTGCTGACACTAGAGTCTCAATGAGACATCTAAAGTCACGCAGGGTGAATCCTGCTCTTAGCCTCTGCACTTCATTTCCTTAGACAAACAGCAGTATTTCTATATCGTGCTGAAATATCACTAGGATAAGTCCACTAACAACTGTGAGAATGTTTCTCAGCTGTGGCCTGGTGAAGTGGGGTGCTGCTGACACCACAAGAGGAAGGAAACAAGTACTAGCAGTTCACAGAAAGAAATGGATCACTACCTGTTCATTACCTTATATGCCTGAAATCTTGTGGCCTAGAAATTATGAAGTTATACAGTCTCATTTCTCTCCAGCAACTCCAAACTTCCAAAGAGAGCTGATGGCAGCTTGTCTCCAGTAGTCCTCAATTTCCAGTACATTTTTGCTCTCCACCATTGAACATTTTTACTCCTTTGCACAGATTATCTTCATCCTCTTGGATACTGTTTCTTCTCTCCCTGGAATAAATTAGGAAGAAGTTGAAGTAAGGGCTGAGGCCCATTTCACTCTCAGCAGCTTCTGCGAGGGCTTCCCAAAGTTGTGGGACACTGCAGTCTGTCACTGATGGGTAATGGGGATCAGGTAGCTCCCTTCTGCTTTGTCTTTTTTTTAATTCTGAGAAAAAGCAGTTTCTTTTAATATTTTTTTTCTCAAAACAACCACAGCAGTTAGCCATTATCGGGTACCTTGAGGGTTGTTTCTATTGGGAAATGAAGGTTGTGCTGGAGCTGGGTGCTTTGTGCAAGGCTGATTATTGAAAGAGGATGTCAGGACCCCTATTTCCCTGAACTCAGTGGGTGGACAATAGGACGCAGTTTCTATTTCAAGACTCTTTTCAGCCAACACAGTCCGTAGCACGAGTTCTTTTTTTCCCTTGGTCTCTCTCTCTCCCCAGCTTTTTCTTAGCAGCAGATGACAAGTAATTTTTTGGTGTGTCCTCATTTTCCATCTCCCTCTCTGTTTCTTTTGCTGCATACAGGACATGCACGTGTGGCTAGTATTCATTCAGTCTCTAGGTCTTTTTATTTTCTATGTTCTTATTCAGGCTACTGTTTAGATGGGTTTCTCCTATCAAGAACAAAGAGGGCATTAACTTGTCCATTGTTTCACTGGCTAGAAGGTATTATACCCACCAGATTCAAAGCAGAGATGTGACTGCATATGGATCAAAGATACAGTATGCTGAGGGCCATTCACTCATCAAAATAATAGTACCTCAGCTGTAATTCCTCAGCCTCTCCACTTGACTTGCTGGCATGTGCAATGACAAACTACTGAGGACAAGTTTGTTTTCTAATACAGATGAGTTCCCAGCCAAAGCCATTGTTTCCTGATAGCTGTCATAGCAGTTAACATCCACTTGAGATGCAACTCTCCATGGGGTGCAAAGTCAAGAAGGTAAATAGTTCTCCCAAACATGAAAGGGTATTGGTACAAAAATGTTGAAGCACTTATGCAGCCCTCATTCTATACTAAGAAGATGAGTTTATTTTGTTTTTAAATTGCTTATTCTTGTGTGATATGACTTATACTTGATTTCAAGCTAAACCACTTCCTAGCTCACTATTCTGGAAGGCCATGCATAGTGAACAGGCAGACAGTGAATGTATCTTCAGCAACTCATAAGATAATACAAGATACAGTAACAAGAAGGCATACCCAAATGCTTCAGTTCAGTTCCTATCCAGAGCAGAAATCACTGCTCTGTTTATTATTTATTTTCCAGGTTGGCTTGCAAGTAGGTTGTTTCCTGTTAAACTGAGCATCTATATTTTGAAGAGCCTCATAATCAGACCTGTGATAGAGAAGCATATAAAACTAAACTGTCCAAATATATATATATATTTTTTTAAATCAGGTCAGAAAAATCTCATCTACTAAGAAGGTCAAACAGTAGAAAGGAGAGAACAGAAAAGGAAAAAAAAAAAAAAAAAAAAAAAGTATGGATGTCTTTCCTGTTCTCATTTAGCCTGAATAAGAAATTAGGGAGGGGAGGAGGGAGGGAAGAAGAGGACAGAACTAGAACAAAACTATTTCAGGCTCCTTTATGACTGACAATCTTTATTATTTACATATAAAACCAGACTGGACAAAGCACTAAAAATACACCATATCTCATTGGGAACAATCCTATATCAGCAGGGAAATGTAGCAGTTGACATAAGTGGCCTTTTTCTATCATTAGCCTCTGTGATTCCATACCCATTTTATCCACAGCATGTATGCTTCTTACAAGTCTCTGTAATAATAGTACCAGAAATACAATCCACTGCAGCACTCATTCTCTACACTACTGAGGAATCGGAGCTTTTTAATGCTTGTCATATTGGTTCGGACATTGATGACAGACATCCTGATGCTCCTCTCTATTCCACCAGTTTTATACCAGCATAATTCAAGCAGAAAAAAATGTACAAGCAGAATATCTCATGCAGTTTCTGGGATGACTTCTATGGACAAGAACAGATGACACATTATGCTACAAAACTTCTGGAGAAGATGACCACTCTTATCCGCCATTGACATACACACAACTTACTTATCAGCCACTAAACAACTGCCTTGACTTTATTCCAGTTCTTCAGATCTGGAGTTATTGATCTCGATTATACTAAAGGTATCTTGTCAGTCTTGCAGCAAAATCTATTTTTACAGGGTAAATTCCCCCAACCTGATAATAATAGGCAACCTTCATTACTAGAAGTATGAGTTCTATGAAGATTTTCAGTTAACACCAGATTAGTCCCTCAAGCACCCTCTGGGAAGGCAGAAGGCCATACAGGGAATCTACTATAGGTTTTGAACCTTTCTCAGCACTCGAATATCCTGTGTTCTCTTTCCCTTTTGAGGTCATCACTTAGCAGAAGACTCCAGCTTGTATAAGCATGTCATATTGGTATGGATTCTAACTGAAGCCGAAGCACTCAGGAACTTTATTGAATCAGATCCTTTGTTTTAGGCTCTTCTCACTGAGATTATCTGAAGATCACCTGTGATGTGACTTTCTGTTTTCTCCATATTATTAAAGAACTGACCTGGCATGACATGCAGGCCTATGCTAGGTAAATATTATGAAGGTTAATATTCCTCTCCACACATTTGGCTTCTCATTGCAGGCTTGTGGCTTTATTGTTTGGTGTGGCCAGTACTTAGGGAGAGGGGGACTTCTGGGCTTGGCTGGCCCGCATTTCTTATGGTAGATAAGCACATTGAGCTCTTGAGCACACTGTGAAGTCCAAAGGTCTCTCCAAATGCCAGTTATGGTCTTAGAGACATTTATAATTCTAAGCCAGCACCATTTCAACTCAAAGAAGAGTTATGTTCCATGCACAGAAATCCCAAGATTTCATTTAGCCCCTTTCTTCAGCTGGAAAATGGTAACTGTTATGTCAGAATTAGAGTAGGTTGCGCTTAACACATTAATCGTGAACTCACTTTTGTTGTTTCTGATCCAGTTCTATTAATTTAACGAGAGAATAAAGAGTACTTCTCATGAAATCATAGACTTCCTACTCAAGCTGTCTAGTCTACGATGTTTAACATTCAATTTGACTGATGACTATTGCAGCACTACGTGCATGGACGGGTGTAACAAATGCCTGCTGCTTTCCTCCATTTGCATTTTGGATTCTGGGCACTTGTCATGCCATGGCTTAACAGAAGGAGCAGCAGCCAAGACAGTTTGTGCAAAAGTCCTGAAATGCCATGTTTTACAAGCTGAAATACGAAGTGATAACTTCAGGAAGTTTGTTCATACTTTGGATTGGTGAATGAGGGAGGAAGTAAGTGCATGGGTATGGAACGAGTGAGTTATTTAAACCAACAGTCCAGAAATGTGAAGGAGGGATGTCAGGTCCCTGGAAGAAGCTGAACCACACTGTACTCCTTCATCATCAACAGCAACAGCGTGGGTGTTCTGAATGCTAGCAAGTTCTGGATTTTGAGACAGAATCTTAGGCCACCACGAAAAAACATCTGTTCAAATTCAACTTTACCAACACTTCCGTAATTTAGCAACTTGCCAGTTGTATAATAAAATGAAACTGGGCATGTTGCCCTACGTTTGGCACTTCGGTCTATTTACATTTTGCATAGGTGCCCAAAGATCACTGCGCAATGACTGATGAGAAAGTCACACTATTATTGCAGGATCTTAGATTATATAGCATTCTTGGACAACTGAGATAATGTCACATGAAAGCTGAGAGCCAGAGGGCTTTTTTAAACCTGTTTCTCTAAGCTAATGAGGTTTGTGTACTTCCACTGTGTGTGTTTTTAATTATGTGCAAATATGAATACCTGGCAATATCTTTCAAACCTATTCACCAACTTAAAAGAAAAAATTTCTAAAAGGAAGAAGGGAAGAGATGTCAAAGATACAAATTTCAGCCAAATTCATTAAAACAGGCAGAGAAAGAACTAATTAAAACCTATGAGGGAGAAAAGAAAGGGCAAAAGGGAGAGAGAGAATGAAAGAAAATACAAATGCCTAAATATGAGAGAATCTTCAGTTACAGATTATGTTTTTTATAAAAATTAAGTTGATTAAACTCAAAACAAAACCTAGAGTAAACTAGACTTTCTTCATTCCAGTGCTTGGGGAGTTATTTGGGGGTTTGTTTTCTTTATGCAATGATATTTCCTGCATAGTTTTCCTTACACATGCTGCTCGGCTACATATAAAGGGGCTTTAAACAAAGGCAGGCCGGAATATTTAATGGATAAATTTGGAAGTGAGGGAGGGATTCTGCTGTACCAATTGGACTTCACTGTCTCCCTTTCCTTGGCATCTAGAGAAAACTCTATTAGAAAAGCAAGAACACACAACAAAGTAAACCACCATTTTTTCCCTAGGGAGAGATTCAGACATACAAATGAGCTCTTGCCAGATAGCAAGTGAGATTGTGTCATTTCTAAACAACTGACTCAAAGAACAATTACAAATTGCAGGCACCTTGAGAGTCCTCTCAGATTCAAAACTGCAGAGATCATTTTGCAAAAGTAAGCTTTGCTCATGGTTTACAAATTTTTATGCCAAATTTGAGTCAAATGCTTTTGCCTGTGTGTGAGTATCTGTGAAATTATTAATGCTTGAAAGCAGGGATTCATAATAATGGAGTTATTGATATTTTCTTGGCTCAAACATTACAGATGTGAAAATAAGAACAAGAAACATTCCCACTGTTTGGTGAAAGGGGTTCCCATGAAACCCTAACAGTAATCATTCCTTCAAGCAGAAGATGTTTTCTGTCATCTGGTTCTTGACAACTATAAATAAAGGACTCAATCTGATTTTTATACACTATTTCTACACTATAAGAGACATAATGATATATCACACAGTTTGCAATGAAATCCATATATACAGCGATGAGATTATAAACAAAGTATGTAAATGCCACAACTGTTTGTGTTTTAGGAAGTGTTGTGAAGCAAAGGTTCACAACAACTGCACTTGTGGGTCTTGGTTAATGCAGAAACTCCATTTCTTATGCTATAGCTAAAGTGTTTCAGGGACAAATGCTGATACACAGGCAGAGGATGAAACCAATATTTGTTTCCTAGCATAAAAGAATTGTTATTAAATGCTGCCACAGTAAAATACTACCATTTCTTTATTTTTTCCTCAGCTATGTCAGACTAAGCTATTTGAAACCAGGATTGGTTTCAGAATATTTGAACTAGACAGTAACGTGTGGTACTCATCCACAAGCCTGGGAGATCTCTAAATGATGACCCAGCATTCCCTCAGAGAGCAGGGGAGTTGAAGAGCCCTGACAGGGTACAGTCCTCCTCCTCAAGCTCACAGTCAAACTCTGCCCTGCTGTTCCTCTGCAATAGCAACAAGTCGAGAGCCCACTGGGAAAGGTTCTGAAAAGCTAACCAGTGAAACTTACGTTGTTAGAGGAAACATAAACCTTGGAAATGTCTTGACTTTTGCAATGCAGTGTGATTCAGTGGGTCCTGAGCTAGTACTGATGCAAGTCAGACATGTCAGCACCCTCCTCAGTGGGGATAACAGCTTAGACCCACATGGGCAAGGCATCAAACTTAAGCTATTAGATTTTCACCAGCAGGACTGCAATGATGCAGCTATGCTGCTTCCCATTCAGAGACAGCAGGACTGCCAGCACCTCTGCAGTGAGCTCCAAGCAGTGATTGCTTCTGGTGTTTTCATGATCTCTGGGCAGCAAGGGAACATGGGTCAACAACATGCACTGACACGGGGAGCAAAGATCCCCCTTCCCTTCCCTTCCCTTCCCTTCCCTTCCCTTCCCTTCCCTTCCCTTCCCTTC
>VZRU01009164.1:456144-483333 GCA_013398155.1 Pedionomus torquatus
TTCCCTTCCCTTCCCTTCCCTTCCCTTCCCTTCCCTTCCCTTCTTTCGGTCTGGCCATTTCATAACCGCTTCGGAAGAAAATGATAGACATAAGTCACACGAACCCTGGAGCTGCTGGGCAAAAGGGTCAAGAAGGTACTAATCCAACACTGCATTTGAACATTTCTTTTGCTGTTTTCTTCTTATTCAAGCTCTTTTTATAACCTGTGGCCTGAAAAAAATGGGCTCCTTTGTTATCATCTCTGAGTTGCCAGGAAAGTCCTCTCTCCTTCCTTCTTGCTGCAGCATTGCAGCCGTTCAGCCACATGGAATCCATCACATGCCCAGTTGAAGCACGAGACAGGGCAACACCAGACAGAGGGTGAAAACTAAAAAACTGACAAAGTTATAGCTGCTAATGTTTGTATTAACAGATCTGTAATGAAAATTAAGCTTTGTAGCCATACCCCAGCATACTAAGATATGCAGCTTTGAAAAGTAGATTTGGCACTGGCCATTTTCCTTTGACAATCTGCACTGCAGATTTGCAGTGATTTTTGCATGAACAAAGACCTTCACTCCATCATAGCAGTATCTGTTTGCAAGCAAATGACCACACCAGGAAGTGTGTGAGTTGTCAGGCTATCTAATAACTGTATCAGCATGGATGTGTCATTGCTGTTCTCACAAGGCATCATAGAGCCTTGCACAAAGTCATGTGAGAGTGAGTGAGAAATCAGCTGAATCTAATCAGAAGGAATGGGATAATTAATATGAACTCTGTGCGTAACTCTTTGTAAAGTGATATGCAGGGTTTTCTGTTTAGTGGCTCATTATTCAACCAAGCCCTAGTAAAGCTTCACTGTCTCCACGGAGCACAATGCCAATAGAAAAACAGCTTCATTTTCGCCATCCCGGCACTGTAGTCCACAATTGAAGCTTATCATACCTTCCCATTTTTCACAGAAATTTTCCACAATCTGGATAGGAGCATCTAAACTGTTATTAGAATGTGCTAGCTGAGGAGACAAAGGCAAGCTGACCAGAGAGGGCAGCCTCAGTGCTCTCTGGCTTCTCCTGAGTCTGCTTGAAGTGTGAGGAAGCAAGCAGATAATAACAGATTTCTGGTGAGATGAGGGAAGCATTGGTGAGGCAAGTTCTGCAAAGAATGTCAAGCTCACATGGGGAGGTTTTGTTGGAAAGTAATTGGATCTTTGAGAGATAACCAGATAAACCCAGCACTGGCAGGAGATGTGGAATCTCACCCACTCCATGACACTGAATTGCATGCAAAGGGAAATTTCAGTCAACAGAGGGAAGGAATTGTTGCCGAAGGAATAGATCCAACATGACTTGAGATATTGCTGCTACCACAAGCTAACCTGTATTGCTTCTGCCCCACTCCACCTTAGAGTATGGTAAATGCTCTGCCTTTACCTCCTACCAAGGACTTGTTTGCTAATGGACTGCTGACATTCTCTATGGGTGAGAATATTCGGGGGTTTTTTTCTCCTTTTCTTTACTTAAAAAAACAAACAAACAAACAAACAAACAAACAAAAACACTTGGGAAGAAACAAATGCCATCCATTCATCCATTTTTCTTTGCAGTCTGGGGAAACGTGGGCAACCCCCTGTTGATTTAAATAGCCTTTTTAAAAAGTGCTAAAAAAAAAACCCCAAAATTCCAACCCAAAACCTACTGCATCCTTTTACATAAAATGCAACAATGTGGCATCAGGCTTTCTTCCAACTTGTGCAAGAAATGCAGGCATTTAAGAGTCTTAAGCACATCAAAGCTAGGTTCCATAGCTGCTACTGACCAACAAAGATGAGACCAACATCGTTGTAGGGCAAGGACATATAACCAATGTGCCCCAGGTT
Organism: Pedionomus torquatus; assembly: GCA_013398155.1. NCBI lineage: Eukaryota > Metazoa > Chordata > Aves > Charadriiformes > Pedionomidae > Pedionomus > Pedionomus torquatus. The sequence goes on from VZRU01009164.1 coordinate 458,007, forward strand.
TTTCTGTAAAATCTAACTAGGAAACATGTCAATACATGATCAAAAACATAATTTAGCTGGAGAGCTGCACAGTGAATGCTTTTCTTTATTTCTCACTATTTTAGTGTCCACAGCCTCAATGACTTTTCTTCCTAGGATTTCCACAAGTCTGCCAGAAATGTCCTGGGCAAAAATGCATCTACCCATGCAGCATACAACATGTTCAAAGGCCTTTACCAGCCTTCAGTGTGTTGGATGCTATACTTGGGCAGAACATCTGCTTAGGATTCAGATTTCCCAGCCGTATCTTCTTTTTCTACCCAGAAACTCTGTCCAGACAGGATCTGAAAAATATGTGTCCATTTGGCCTGAATTTCTAGATGTTCAGCAGTCCAGAAAGAGTAATATTTCCAGTCAGAAAATTTGACAAGATCAACAAAACCCAGACACATGACAGCTGTATCTCTTCCAACACAGATGAACTGAATGGATTCTCCCTTGGAAGGCACTTTCATCTTTATACCTCAGTTTCAGTAACTTCTATTACAAACTGGAACCCATTGTATCAAATCACCCTTGTTTTAGCAAATCTCAGCTGAACCTTGCTTCCAGGCTCCTCTTAGTGAGCTGTGTCTGGCAGCCAAGGAAATTAGGATGTGTTGCCTAACTGCAGGGTCTTGGAAAATCAAAAGTAACCCTGGACAGTCATTGGCCTGTAAATGTGAGGCTTGTCATCCATGTAAGGATGTCTGACTGGAAGGAGAGAAATAGAGATCTATCTTAAATCCATTGCTGATGACAACTCAGAAATTAAGGAACCAGAGTGTAGATTGAGGAGATGTGGGTTCCTGAAATGTTCTCTGGAAGAGCAAACCTCCCCACTGCATTCAAGCACAACACCATGACTGAGACATCCAGTTACAACATAAGCTGCAGTTTAGCCAAGCTGTCCTAAAAGCAGCAGATAATTTTGCAGTAGAACAAGTGTGTCCTGGGAGCATGTAGCTATCACTCCGCTTGAGTTGAAAAGCAGTCATACCAATAAGGCAACAAACCCCCCTCCCAGAATAAAAGTTCAAAACAAAAATAAAGCAGCTGAATGCACTTTTCTCCCATTTTCTTCTTCCCTTTTCTCTGATTAGCCACATTAGATTTGTTAGAAAGATTATTATTTTCTCCATTTTTTTTCATGAATGCAAAAACATGTGCAAAATGTGCACATAAAGGGTATAATAGACAGACAAATGGGGGCTGCCAAAGCCAGGAGGAGAAATATTTCTAAAAGCTAATGATTTCACAGATCCTTACAGTTGCATTTTGTTTGTTTGCTTGTTGTTGTCTGATACATAGTAGATTCTGGTAAGAATCACCAAAACTGATGGTTTTATGATCTGAAGCACTCTGTATGTTGTTTATGTCAGAATCAATGGAACAGTTTGTATTAAAAAGATCTGTTGCAGCAGACAGTTCAAACAGAACAATTTGTATGCAAGTAGAATTGATCAATGCAATAAAAATGATTGCCAAGTCTCACGAGCCTTATAGAAATACTTTCAATAAAGACCTTTTTAATAATAAAAAAGGAAATATAGAGCAGCATAGGATTCAAGTGGAAAGCAAACTTTTTCCTAACAACTGAGGAAAAGAATTTACACTTTGATTAAAGCATGTTTATATTCAGTTATTGATGCAGTATGGGTATTTTAGTAAGGAGTATTACCTATTTTTAAATCCTGATTGTTCACTCATATCCCATTTGCCCATACAGTTATTTGAAGGGAAGTGCTTAACTCCAGGATAACTTCTCTTCCTAGACTTAAGGAAATAAGGCACATCTTTAAGCTTGTATTGTGGTATCTCCACAAGAAGATACAGAAATATCAAGGCAGAGAAGGGAAATGAGGGAAAAGTGTTTCCTTTCACTCAATACTCCTTTAACTCATTGGTGCTCAGGGTCATGCTCAGGCCATACTCAGACTAAGACAGATGCAACTCTAAGAAATTTTATTTCTTATATGTCAGAAAAGGTCTGAAATGCCAGTTTAAGCAGATGACACTTTCTGTAAAAAAACCAACCCCATTTTCTAGGGTAGAGATACGTGTGCTGTTGAGAATCACCCCTCACAGGAAAGCAAAGTATTACAGTTAGCTGGTGTTCAGCTGAGTCAGCATTCGTAGCAAAGAAGCAGTGCTTCCAAGGAAGGAAAGGGAAAATGCCTCTTTAGATTTATGTCATGTAAGTCTTCCTTCTTCCTGACTGTGGCAGAGACAAATTTTTGAGAGAACTCCCCCATTCAAGTTTTTTAATCATGGCTGGTTTTGCTCCAGCTTTAGAGGTTGGGTTATGATGTGATTGGGTATATGGTGATACAGTAGGTGTGATCTGCAATGTGTCATTGCCTTTGCGTGATGCCAATGGGGACTTGCCTGACTGCATTTATGTCTGTAACTGATCAAAGGCAGTAACACTTCTGTTTGCTACGCACATGACATCCGTTATCTTGCAGCAGCATGAACGCGTGCTGTGATGACCTGCTTACACATCACCCCCTTAAGAGAGGGTTCTTATGTCACAAGATTAAATAGTCACTTTTATGCTAATTTTTTTCTTGCCCTACAGATAGGTTTGTCAGTTAGAAGGAAAGCTAACCTGCTAACACTTGCTCATAAAGAAAGTCCTCCCTCAGGTTTCTCAGACACAGACATTGGGCTTGTAAGTCATTTCCAAGCTATGACTTGACTGGAAGTACTTGGTGTCTGTGGGATTCACTTTTGAAATTACAATGTCAGTGAGCGAACTCACCTTTTGTGCTCTTACCTAAAATTTATAAGCACCTGCATGAACCCAGGGGAAGTATCATTCTGCTCGTTCACCAGAGAGATATACTCACCCAAACTCTGTCACCTGTTGGTGAGAAAGGCAGAATAGTCAGGTTACAGAGCTGGTTGTTGTAGAAGCAATTTCTCCCACCTACTGCAGTTCCTTCATCCTCTGGGCAATCATGACTATCAGATGTGCAATAACTACATCAGCAGGAATAAAATCATAGAACTGAGGCATCCCCACCATGGTCACAAGCCCAGATGATGGAGACAAAATAAGAAATGTTGCTACTAGTCACTATCAGACAGACTGAGACTTGCATATTTGTGGGGTACATGAAATGAATGACCTTCAGTGTGATACATACTTAGTCATTAATACACAAACCCCAGTCACCCAGACTACTGCTGCTCCTACATTACCAATCTGTTTTCATATTCCAGAAAATAAGTATTCCTGTGAAGTCATCTCTCCCAGGCTGCTCTCATTTCCTATATTATGTCCCTTTCCACTTGTGACCGAAACTCTGGACAGCAACATGAGAAAAGCAAGCAACAGAGACATATTTAATTAACCTCTAACATTTGGACTCACAGGTACAAGAGTAGTTATTCCTGACATCAAGGTTGCTGCTGGCATGGCAGCATAACGTAGGTCTATGTGAAACAGAAATAAAGGATGCTTAAAATGAGTAACCAAGCTCACAGTGAGAAATAGGTGAGGTAGTTTGGAAAATGAGATCAACCAGTTATCATTTGACATTGTAGCTACCTTTTTGTGAGTTATTTCTTTATCGAGAAGAGACAGAACAAACTTAAAAGCCTGACAGTGACCGTCACCAAAGAGGAATATGTCTTTACTAGAAGTATTTATTTCCTCCTCGGATGCTTAGTGATGTGCTCTGTCATATCTAAGTCCACTGGAGGTTCAAGGAGGCTGAATCATACATCAGCTTCACAGAAACGCCCTCTGATTTTATCTTCCAAAAGACAGAATTATTATTATAAGCCCTCAAAAATTCACTCACATGTCCAGTAACTCATTTTAAAGTATTGCCAGTATACACTTGCTTGATTTCTTATTTTGACCATCCTCACTATCCCCAATTTGTCCTGATAATAATGTTAGTCACACATGTTTCCACAGAATTTATCCATTAGAAAATTCTGTCTTTAAAAAATTCAAATGTCTGGTTTGTGCCATTTTAAAACAGGGAGAAAACCCCAAAAGTTTCATTTCTATAATTTTAATTTCTTAATTTTGACCTGCAGGTATATTGCGGTTTACTGTTCTCAAGGTAGCAATAAATTTAAACATCAGAACTAAATGCTGCAACTTTATTGAAATGGAGAGCTGGTGTTTCTGACATAACCTAAAAAGGCATTGCACCAGCGATTTAAAATTGTAAAGTTTTACTGTGCTTTGGAACAAGAATAATCATTGGCATGGTACCACAACATTCCTGAAGGCAATTATGCACATTAACCACAAATGCAGATAAAAGTTTCTCAAGAGCAATCTCTATATATTTTCCTGACCACAGAACACATGGAGGTAAAATATCATGCATTAACCCTTTAAATAGTTTCAAAATATTTAAAATACTGAAAAGGAAATTTCAGGTTCAAAATCCTGGATTTTGGGGATGGAGAGTTGGGACCCAGCAGCTACTTTATGTTCAACAGACAGTGCTGACATTACAAGGCAGTCATTTGGTGTGACAGGGATCATATGTATTCCCAAAAGCAGCTCCTCAGGCTTACAGTCCTTGAGCAGTCATAAAAATAAGATGTCTCTTGAGACATTTCAAAGATAAGGCTGGAGAGAGAAGGGCCATGTGGTTTACAACAGTCCTGGACAAATCCAAAATAACTCTCTCCTCCCATGAGGCAGAAAGACCATTCATAAAATATCCGGTTCTCTTCACAACAGTGGACAGAAGTGCCATGCCAGGGAAGAAAAAAGGGAAGGAAGTATTTGGAACTTTGCTGCTTTTCCAGAAAAATGAGGTTTTTATGAAAATGTACTCTCAAGGCCATCTTTGTCATAAAATTTTATTTTAGTATTGGCTTTTTTAACATGCAGCCTCAAAACCTCCACCCCTACCTCATCAGCTTCTGCCCCCCAGAAGGATGGCTGCTCTGGGAGCTGCCCTTCATCATCCTCTCTGTCAGAAGGATCACAGACACTTTATTGAAGATTTACACAGCCTTGTCAGTTTGTGCCTTTAGGGCATCTGGTGTTTAGTCACACAATCGTATGAGGGAGGCCTATTAGGCTTCATTTCTGCCAAGCTTGCCACAATTAGGAGAGATGCTCCTGTTTTTTTAACATCTGTGCAAAGCACAGCAAGAGCTGGCATTGCTGGGCTGTCCCCCCAGAGCCAGGACCGATGGGGTGACCGTGCCATCTGGTTGCCCCTAGTATCACCCTCCCAGTAGGAGCAGGGCGTGGTGAGCAGGGATGAAGCTTTTGATCTAAGATCAGAGGTGGGGAAGGAGGCTTTACTTCAGTTCCCTTGCCAGCTGGGGTGGTTAATCTCTACCCATACCTGCAGCAATAAAAATCAACATTTACATAACACCTGTGGTTCACCTTGGAAGCACTATGCCAGTGTGAGTGAAGCCCATCCCAGCCTCAGGTCAGAGGACACTTCCAATCCTTGCAAGAGGAGCTCCTCTCTGTCAGAATGCAATGAGAAAGGCCCCCTGCCCACTTTGGGAAGATGGAACACCTCCCAATGGGGGGCTGGGTGGGTCTGCATCAAGGACAACAGAGTGGTGGGGGTCAGCACCCACCTGCCTGGGTAGTCACCATGAGCAAAGACTGGTCTAGCCACACAGGACTAAAGAAGTTGATTTAAAGTGGTCCCAAACATAATCCATTTCCCCCCTCCTGTGTTGTATATAAAACAAAAACCTCGAAGTGTTGTTTCATCTGTTTGGTTTGTTTTGGTTTGCTTTGTTTTAAATCCAAATATTGAGTCCTGGCTTCCTTAGTCCTGCTGTAGGGTTCCTCGGAGGGCTGGGAGACGCAGGGAGCTGAAGCTTTGCAAGCATCGAACAGCAGAACTCTGAGCAATGGGAATACATTTAATGTAAAATGCTGCTCATGTTAACATCTCTTCAGCACAAATGCCTGTAAGAACACTCAAGGGACAAACTCTTTGTGGAAATTTCAATATCAGTGCCTCTTTCTCTGCAAGCAAGAAAGTATTCCTTTTGAAAGTGGGAAGAAAAAGTGTGTGACATTCTGGATATTTCTAAAGGAGAAAATTACAAAGATAGCATTTTGAATGAAGTATTTAAAATATTTACATTGTTTGAGAAGTGGTATGTATGACAAATTAGTAAATACTTAGAGAATTATCCATAGAGAGAACCCTGTCTATGTGTTAAATATAGATGTGTCTATATAGACAGAGGGAGATAGGCAGCAATATAGAAAGAAATGCATTCCACAAGTGTTAGGGGGCAGCATGACACATGATGGGATGCTGGACTAGAAATCGCAAAACCTGAGATTAACGTCTGGCTCTGCCACCGAGGTTTGGTATCATCTTGGGGAAAGTACTTCATTTCTCTGTGTCTTTCGTTCTCCTCTCTTTGTCTCTAAGGGCTTACAGTTACCAGGTGTTGGTACAGAGCTTTTCACCACGTGGATCTCTAGGTGCTGCTACCATAATCCTCAGTGGTTCAATCCAGTTCTCTTTTCGAGGCCTGTCTGTACCCCTGGGAATGCAGGCAAGAGAAGTACACTCCCTGTAGATCTAACAGATTCCAGATTACAAGTCTAACAGTTTCATTTCCCTCAAGTTTACAAAAGACTGTGCTTTGAAATGTCAAATTTCAGATATAGTGAGCAAAAAACTTAGGCCTAGGTAAGATTTAGAAATGAGCAGCGAGTGTTTGTACCCTTGCAGATCACAGGCCTGCCCATTCTGCACCTCCAAACAGAGTAAAAAAAAAAAAAAATTAATGAGATCAAAATGAAGAGGTTCCCGTGTCAAAACAGAACTGTAAAGATGAGTGGGTTTTGCAGTAGAGGAATACACAGTGCTGGCCAGCAGGCTGATTTAATTGAGGCTGGTTTAAAGAACGGAGCTTTTCATCATGACAGAAGTCTTTTCATTTGTGTGTCTTGGGAAAATGATTCAATAGGATTCAACATCAACTATTAGCTAGTTAGTATACTTACTTAATTTTCACTATAGGGAGAGAGGGTAGGAGTGTAACTGTGTAGCCAGCTCTTGCTAAGGAAGCAGCGGGAACCCACCAGGGTCCCCCATCTTCTCTGGACAGACAGATGAGCTCCAGTCTAACTTTTTGGTGGAAGCAATGATTTCCACCAACCTTGACTGAGTGTGAATGGAGACAGTGCTCTCCTAATTCTTCCATAGCTATCCTTACAAGAATGAGCATCAGAGAAGTAGTCCCCCACCAACTGTGCCAGATCTGTTTTCTAAGCAGAAGCAAAGAAACAGCATGGGGAGAAAGGAAAAGATTGATATGCATACATGAAAATTTAATCCCCGGTAATGATGTGTGCATTGAAAGAATTTGTAAGCATGCTTTACAGGTGGGGATATAGCAGATGAGGGGACATCTTTTTATGAATTCTTCCTGAATGCAAGGAAAGCAAAAATAATGGAGCATTTGTGCAACTGCATGCTGTCTGGAAGTTTTCCATTTCTTAAAGGCTTAGATATTTGAATTCTAGTGGTCTGGCTATGGATTTTGTATTACAACCACTGTATAAATTACTTCAGGCACTTAAATTTTATGCTGTCAAAGACATTGAAAGTAGATTAAAATGTGTTTGTTTGTGTGTGTATATGTGTTTTTGATAAGGGATCAAATGTTCATTATGATTCAACCAAGATGCTTGTTAGAGCACCACAGAGTGAAAAAATGTAGTGTTTGCAGACATGCGTTTCAGATCTAACAACAGACAATTCATTCTGTCTATTGATTGCTCCTCTGAAAAGTTTCTGTGAGGAATACATCTTCTCTGTAGAACAAAGAAAAAAAAAACCCTAACAATATGTAACTTTCAAAATAATGATATTGCATCCCTGAGCGAAGAACAGCATAGATCATTTTTTCCAAGATACATGCAGGGGCACAAATCATCGCTTATACTGGACAACTCTACTCTGCTTAACTGTCATTTGCATTCTCTTTTTTAGTTTGATTGAAACATCTTCATTTCTCTTGGAACATTTCTTAAACAATTTTCATTCAGAATAACTATAATATCACCAAATGACAAAAGCAAAAAAGGAGACAACATATGACCATATCTATGGACATATATGTATGCATATATATGTTCTAAAATAGCTAAACTCAAAGCCAGAATGAGATAGTGAATCAGAGATCAAGAAAACATACACTAAAGGGAAGAATACTACCTAATTTGCTAATACAAAATACATTAATTTTCCCTAGGCTCGATACAGTCCTCTATAAAGAAAGAAAGTGTAGGGTGTAACTTACCCTACCTTCTGGTAGCTCCTTCTGTAAAGAAAAAAAAATAATCACCCAGAACTCCACCTAAATCTCAGGCTAATTCAGAATGGGCTATATCTATTCCTTAGGTCAAGTGCATTTTAAACATGCAAAGGAGTTCCTTTCTCTTTGCAGAGCTCAAACTGGTTCCCTCTTCTGCCAGACTCCTGCCTCCAAGGGCTGAGCAGCTCTTTCACCCTGAGCACACCTATCGACCTTCTGAGCATTGTTGCTGTCCCTGAGCAGCTCCCATGTTTCTTGACCACATGCTGCTGAGAGCAGCTGATCAACCTGGAGAAGAGAAGACTCCAGGGAGACCTTATGTAGCAGCCTTCCAGAATGAAAAGGGGGCCTATATGAAAGGTGGAGAGGGCCTCTTTATCAGAGAATGTAGTGATAGGATGAGGGTTAATGGTTTTAAATTGAAAGAGGGGAGATTTAGATTAGATGTTAGGATGAAATTCTTTACCATGAGGCTGGTGAAATACTGGAACAGGTTGCCCAGAGAAGTTGTGGATGTCTCATCCCTGCAGGTGTTCAAACCCAGATTGGATGGGGCTTTGAGCAACCTGGTCTAGTGGGAGGTGTCCCTGCTCATGGAAGAGGAGCTGGAACTAGATAGTCTTTAAGGTCCCTTCCAACTCTAACTATTCTATGATTCAATCATTCTATGAGATGACAGCCCTCTCCAGCACAACATCTAGTGCATGAAATGAATTTAAATACCCAAGGAGGTGTCCATGGGAGCCGAGGAGCCCTGCAACAGGGAATGTGGCAGCAGGGGTGAAAAGTCCAACACACCCTGGACACCTGAGCAGCTTTCTTTTCATCTCAGGAGGGTGTCAAGCTTCAGGCTAAGACCTCATCTCCTCTGCCAAAGTCAGGGGGAGCTTCTCAGCAGCTGAGGAAAGAATACAGGAGCCAAATACCAGTATGGGAGAGAAAGAGAGCAGACTGATGCTTTGTAAGGTGGTAACAAGCTTTGGTAAAGAATTCAAATTTTTTGCCAGAAGCAGAATCTCTCCCATTCACTGCAGGATTGCTCCTCATTCCCACGCCTGCAGGCAAACGTACACTCTCATCCTCCCCCCTGCTGGAGATCTGCTCAAAGGCAGCTGTGAGGGTGAGACCTTGGCGGTGGCTTTGAGCACACCAACACATTGTGGCCAGTCTGTAGTGCACAGAAGGCTGGGCAGTAGGGGTTGGTCACTTGGCCACTAAAACAAAATAAGACATTTTCACTGTCATCATCCAAATCAGATATTGGGCTCTGTTTGTTCAGATGATCTCTCTGCTACTCTCTTGATTAGCCACACAGCAGAGCTTGAGCTGAAAGAAAACAGGACAGCGTGAGAGAGAGAAGAAAGTTCTCTCCTTGCTTTTCATCTGCCATTTCAACAACACTTGCTTCTCTGCCATCAGCAGCATCATGCTCAACACAGACACAGGTCCCCTAGTCTTCTTGGAACTACATAATTGCCTAACTCCACTATAGCCTGGGGCAAGAGGATGAAGGTCCCACAGTCCTCTTACTGGGAAAGGACGGCCCAGTGCCTGGAGCCAGTGTCAGCGTTGACACACGGGTGATATGACCTAATACAAAACTTAAGCAGCATGTGAAGGAAAGAACCTACCTACAGAGAGTGGTGTACAAAAAAAAAGGACAAATAGGACAAATGTTCTTTCAGATTGACTTTTCTAGCTTGCGATGGTGTTTGTCACAAGAACATCTCAGATGGAGAGACTCCAGAATACATGCTAAGCACATCTGTCTCAGGGGCAGAAGAGGCCAATCTGCCATGAGAAAGAGCTCTGTTAGAGAAAAACTGTGAGAAGTGGTGAAACAGCAGAGAATAACTCTGTTTGGAGGGAAAGGGTGGATAGAACAAGAGTTCTCCTCCATTTTTATATTTGAATGCAAAACTTTGCAAGCAGTTTTTGATCTATTGGGCCCTCCACTCTTAGCACTGTTATCAGTCAAGCTCAGCTTGTAGAATATGGTCAGAAAAAAAAGGTCAGGGATGTCCCAGCTGTGGTAGCTGATTGCCCAAGCTGAAGCTAACAAGAACTTGGCACACCCTGGACAGACCTCTGATGGTGCATGGAATATGAAAGACCTTTTGACAACAAATCTTTAACAGTGGCCTGTCCCAGGCAAGTTTCCCTTCTAGTATTTCCTATGTCCACAGTAAGTTTTTAAGTCCAGCTTGTAACTCTTAAGCTCTCACCCTTTCTTTTAGTTTGGACAAATGGATAGTTAGGCAAGAGGTGCAGGACACAACACAATACCTACCAATAGCACTACAAGCACTGTTAGAAGACCAGTCTCCCACAGCTGAAAACCTGGTTTTGAACTAAGTCTTTCAGTTTTAGAGTCTTTATACTATACAGTGCAAAAAAGAATATGGTGATAAAGTCCTTACTCAGTGACACAGAGCTGTCATTTTCAGTATTTTCAGCTCTGTCTCTGAGTTTCCCCTGCAACTTTTCCACTGACCTCTAACATGACCTTCTGGGAATGACTTCACTGCTTTGTGCTTCTGCTTCACTCCCCATGCCCTGTGTTTGGACTGCAGAATCCATGAGGTAGCGAGGTCCTGAATGTATGTACCTATTAGCATCCCTGTGTGCTGGGGAGATGCTAGAGACAACCCATGGGACTGGATTCATGGGTATGGTCTAGTCTAATTTCTGTTCTTAGTGAACACAGTTAAAGCACTAACATTTTAGACTTTTATAGACCTAAAAATGGATGAAGTTGAGTATCTACAAATCTGAACAACTATTTGCCTGTGCAAGTAGGAGGACACAGAGTACTACAGGTCAGTCAGCCTCACCTCCATCCTTGGAACAATAACAGAGTAGCTAATTCTGTACACCATTTCTGAGCACATGAAGGACAGGAAAGACATCAGGAGTAGTCAGCATGGCTTGACCAAGGGGAAGGTATGGTTGACTAGCTTGAGAGACGTGTGTGATTAAATGGCTGGCTTGGTAAGCAAGGGAAGAGCCGCGGGCATTGTCTGCCTAGACTTCAGTAAAGCATTTGACACTCTCCCACATAAGATACTCATAGACAAGCTTATAAAGTCTTGAAAACTGACTGAACAGCCTGGCCTGGAGGATGGTGATCAGCCTAGTTGGAGGCCAGTAATTAGTGGTGGACCTTCGGGATAAATATTGGGTCCAGTCCTCTCCAGAATCTTCATTAAGGATCTGGATGATGGGACAGAGTGTACCCTCAATAAGTTTGCTGATGACACAAAACTGGGAGACATGACTGATAAACCAGAGGATTGTGTTGCCATCCAGAGGGACCTTGAAAGGCTGGATTCTGTCAGGAACTGGACAGGAACCTTGTGAAGTTCAACAAGGAGAAGTGCAAAGTCCTGCACCTGGGAAGGAGCAACCACATGCACCAGTACACACTGAGGGCTCACCAGCTGGGAAGAACCTTGGCAGAAAAGGCATGGGGTCCTATTGAACCTCCTAAGTTGAACATGTGCCTGCAATGTGCCCTTGCAGCAAAGGCAGCTAATGGTATCCTGGGATTCATTGGACAAGGTATTGTCAGCAGGTGCAGAGAGGCAGTCCTTCCCCTCTCCTCAGCACTGGACATATTGGAGAGAGTTCAGCAAAGGGCTGCAACAAAGATGTTTAAGGAACTAGAGCATTTATTCTGTCAGGAAAGACTGAAAGAGCTGGGACTGTTCAGCCTGAAGATGAGAAGGCTCAGGGGGAATCTCATCAATGTCTGAAGATACCCAAAGGGAGGGCACAAAGAGGATGGAGCCAGGCTTTTCTCAGTGATGCCCAGTAACAGCACCAGAGGACACAAACTGAGGTTCTGCCTGAATATCAGGAAACACTTTTTTTGCTGTGGACGTGACTGAGCACTGGTAAACATTGCTCAGGGAAGATATAGAGCTTCCATTCTTTGAGATATTCAAAAGCCACCTGGACATGGTCCTAAGGAACCAGCTCTAGGTGGCTCTGCTTGATCATGAGGATTTGGACCAGATGATCTCCAGAGGTCCTTTCCAACCTCAACCATTTTGTGATTCTGTGGTTTGAGCTGCTGGTCAGGGGTTTCTCAAGACCATCTCAGGATTTCAAAGGCTTCAGTATTCCATGTGTCTGAACACTGCACGTCATTCCTACCACTGGCTTCCAGCTGGGGGTGCCAGTGTGACATATCATTTGCAATAGGCTGTTCATCTGATAAAAACATTCTCATGCCAGGTTTCAAGATGCTCAGATCTCCCTTTTGTGGTTTGATATTATAGCTAAGCTGAACTATTGATTAGCTGATCTGAGAGGGGTAGTTCTGCCTGGAGAGGTGGAGACAGAGGGGTTGGAAGACTCAACCATATTTAACTGGATCATCCTATGAACAACCCAGCTCTGACAAATATATCTGCTCTTCTGGAATGTCAAGGCACACACTGGGCTCAGTCTCTTCCTGACATTGAAAGAGGCAGAGCAGGATAATATATCATGGCTATTCTTAAATGTTACTGACTCATGACACCAAAAAAGATGTGCCCAGTATTGAAATTGGGATATCTGGCATTATCCTCTTCCTCTCTTACAGGAACATCACAATGACTAGCACTGAGTCTTCAGTATCAGCCCCAGGAACACTCTGAATTAATATTTAAATGAGTTGAATAGGTCATTTCACGTGTCATGGAGCTATGGTCCCAAGCTGTCTACAGACTTAGTTAACGTACTTGCTTACCTTAACTTCTCAATTTTGTGGTTTTTCTTCCCAGTCACAGTACCTGGAACCCTGTGCTGTAAATGAAAACAGAGTTTCCAGCAATTAAGATAGTAGCTCAGGAGAGAGGCACAGATACAGCAACTTGGCACATATAGGCTATTTCCAAAGTTGCTTCCAGTAATTCTGCAGCTGTTAACATAGCACCTTGCTTCAATCCAGGAAGTACCAGTACTAATGCTAATCCCGAAAAAAAAAAAAGCCAAAAAAAGAAAACCAAGACAGATGAGCAATTTGCCAACTCATGTTTTCTTCATCCTAAATCACCTGTTTAAATTCATCAGAGCACTGCCTAGAAATTTTCTGCATTCAAGCCTTTCTACTGAAGGTCAGAAGAAATTGATATAGGATTTAAAATACTGGACTTTTAACTTTGCAGTCATTATTTTGACTGCCGTTTTCCATAAGCCTAACCTGTTATACTCTTTATAAGCTTCTGCATCTTGTGTAAATAAGAGATTAAACTCTGTTTTGGTGGACGAGGTTACAAAGATACATTTAGAAGGAACTTGTCCTGAGGGTCTGAATAAGATCCATTTAGGGCAGCTGGAAGAATCCACTGTTCCTCACCGTCTCCCCAGCTGCTTATAACCACATCCAGCCAAAGGTTTCAACTCCCTTGACCTGCCAGCAGAGCTGGTCATCTGAGCCCTCTCTAACCCTCCTCAGTCATAACAACCTGGGATTGCTTAAACCATTTTGTTTTACAATTCCAGATTGTTTTTCCCAAAACAGGTGATAGAAACAGTCTCCTGGCAGAGAGGATACTGAAAAGCAGCTGAAGGAGACCCATGGTGAATCACTTACAGATGCAGCCAGAGCTATTTTCTCTCCCTGTATCAGGTTTGACTCTGTCACCATGCAAGGAAAATATTGGCTTCAAGATGCATCTAGACAGAGATGAGTAAGATTGAAAAGGTGGTCCATCACAACCTCAGCAGCAACTGAGGCTCACATACGAACTTCACTTCTGGATTACTACAGGCCTTTACCCAGCAAACTAAAAATATGATCTGAATCCAAATAACCACTGATATCTGGGGCATCCTTTCCAACTGCCCTACTTCTGCTGTCATCAATAAATCATGATAATGACTCAATTTAATAATAGCAATAAATTAACAAAGCAAAAAACATATCCCAGTGAAACCTGTAGACTTGTTGGATTCAGGAAATTATGTTAAAGACAACTGCAAATTTTATAAGATTGTTCTCCTCTCCTGTCATAGAATCATAGGAGTGCTGAGGCAGAAGAAACCTTTGAAGATCATTTAGTCCAACTCCCTGCTCAAAGCAAGATCAACTACAGCAGGTTGCTCAGGGCTGTTCCAGTCAGGTCTTGAGAATCTCATGGGATGGAGACTCTACAACTTCCCTGGATAAGCTGTTCCAGTGTTCAATTATCTTTACGGTAAGTTTTTTTCTTGTTTAAATGGAATTTCCTATATTTCAGTTTGTGCCCGTTGTCTCTCATCCTGACACAGGGCACTGCTAAGAAGAGCCTGGCTCTTTTGCCTTTGCACCATCCCATCAGGTATGATTAGGCAATAATAAGATCCCCCAAGTCTTCCCTGCTCCGTGCTAAACAGTTCCAGTTCTCTCGGCCTTTGCTCATAGTAGAAATGCTCAAAATCCTTTAATCATCTTCATGTCTCTTTCCCAGATTTGTTCCAGTACGTCCATGGCTTTCTTGTTTTGGGACCCAGTACTGGACCCCAGATGTGTCACCAGTCCTGAGTAGTGGGGAAGGATAACCTCCATTGACCTTCTGGTGATGTTCTACCTAATGTAGCCCAGGAGGCTATTGGTCTTCTTACCACAAGGGCACTTTTCTGGCTCATGTCCACATTGGTGTTTAACAAGAGTTCCAGGTTCTTTTCTGCCCACCTACTTTCCAGCTGGTCATCCTCCAGCACACACTGGTGCATGGAGTTGTTTCTCCTCAGGTGTGGGATTTAGCTTTCACCAGTTTTGAACTTCATAAGATTCTTGTCAGTTCATTTCTCTAACCTGCTAAGGTCCTTCTGAATGGCCCCACAGCCGTTTGGAGTGTGCACCATTTGATGCAGTTTTGTATCATCTGCAAGCTTGCAGAAAGTGCGCGCTATCCCAGCATCCAGGTCATTAATTAAGATGATAAACAGTACCTATGCCAATATCAGCCCCTGGGTATACCACTGGTGACTGGCATCCAGCTGGACTTTGTGATGCTGACTATAATTCTGTCAGCTGAGCAGTTCAGACAGTTTTCCATCTGCCACACTGACCGTTTATTTACTGCATACTTCATTGGTTTGTCAATTAAGATATTATGGGAGACAGAGTGGAAAGCCTTGTTAAAACCAAGATGAGAAACATCCACAGCTCTCGTGTCATCCACCAAGACAGGCACTTCATCACAGGTGGTTATCACGTTGGTCAAATGTGACTTCATAAATCCACACCAGCTACTTCTAGTCACCTTATCTTTTGCGTATCTGGAAGTGTTTTCCAAGATTATTCCCCCACTTCCCCAGAGATGGAGGTGAAGTGGACTGGCCTGTAGTTCCCTGGGCCCTCTTTCTTGTCCTTCTTAAAGATGAGTGACATCTTCTTTTTTCCAGGCATCCACCTTTCAAGGATAATTGAGAATGGCCTTGCAAGGACATGGGGCAATTCACTCATCATTCATGGAAGAATCCAATCAATTCCTATAGATTTGTATATGTCTGATCTGCCTAAATGTTCCCTAGCTTGATCCCCCTCCATCAAAGCTTAATCTCAATTGCTCCAGATTTTCCCACTGATTTCACAGACCTGGGTTCACTGAAAGAAAGTCTCACTAGCAAGGACTGATAAGAAGGCGGCATTGAGTACCCAATCTTTTCCTCAGCCTTTCTTTCCTCCATTCCTCTCCATGTGCTATCTGGATAAGGGCTGAAAATCAGCAGAAACAGCAAAATGGTCTCAAAAATGACAGGATACTTCCCGAAAAACAAATCACCAGGAACTAGCAATTATGGAGATATTTCTCCTTCCCTGTTCATCTCAGGAGGGAAATGGGCCTGAAATTGTCAAAGACTTTTCTTGGGACACAGCACCATGTGTCCACAGTTCCTGAAGCTTATTCTTTGCCCCTTTAGTGATGGGGTTACTGGGCTACAAGGATCTGTACAGACAGCTTTCTGTAGGCTTGGATAAATGTAAGTTTGATGCTGAGGCAGAGTGTGCCATTGCCTCCTCTGCTTCTTCGGTGTCACTCATTGTCTTCTCCCTGCTAATCTGCCTGATGGAGAGAAAATCTGTACTACTCGAGTACCTACTAATGTCTACACCACAGTCTTAAAATGGGACTGCAGCAGTTGTTCGTATACTTTAACCAGCACTATCTAGATAACTTTCATACAGACAACACTACAGCTATCACAGGGCAAAGCTTGGTGAGGTTTGCCAAACCTACCTCAACAACTCTCTAACTGTTTTAATTAGGTGCAAAGCTGCATTGTTTTTTACTAATTGTGATTAATCTTGCGGAACAAAGAGGCTATTGCGATAAACAATAGAAAGAGACAGTCATCACCACTGAGCAGTTACAGTGTAAGTATTAATGATGGAAAGGAAAAATGAAATTTTATCTTTGTGTTTTCTCAGACTGAAAACTGATTCTCAAACAGATTACCTGGCTTGTATGAGACTACACCATAGGTCTGTGGCAGAGCTAGGACTAAATCCAAATTCCTTATATCTCATTCAAGTGCTGTGCTCACAGCGCAGTGATGAAGTGTCCTCAGTTTTCAAACGTATTAATGATTTCCAGCACTGGATTCCTGGGAATCCAACATGAGGCAGGTTGAAGAAACCTGTTTTTTTGAAAACAAATTGCTTAGAGGGCTCAGTTTGGACACAGGAAAACTGAGTCATATGAAATTAATAGTTACATTTAAAAATCTTGGACAACGTCATCTTTCTTCTAGAGTTGCAGAATATTTCCACTGTTTTGAGTGATTTTTTTCTTCCTTGTTTATCTTCTTGGGCCAGCTTAAGAAAGATAAATGAGAAGAGCTCTTTGGTTTCACATATTCAGAGTGTTCTTACCATTAGTCTGTTATCCATACTCGAACGCTAAAACAATTGACTCTGTTTATTACTAAGTAGAACTTGAAGGCCACAATAAAACCAAGGAACCACAGTATTCCTGGCTATAATTTTTAGTTGCCACGGTGATGCATTAGGACAGCAAATATAGTAGTTAGTCTCTCTCCCTAGTAGCATGGCAAAGAGAGAACACCCAGTCTTTATTTGGGGCATCATTCAGTGACTCTGGTGACTTTTTTCCTCAAGAAGGTTGAGAGGGCTGGACCACACATGGTACATGAGAAAGTGCCTATAAAATGGCTTGCTTAGGTTGCATTCAGAAAGCTGAGACTGACTCAGTTCCAGACCCTCCCCATGCCCAGTTCCTGTACATCAGTTGGATGAGTTACACCTCTCTGTGTTCCTGTTTGCTGCTCTCCCTCACTGGTGTTGCCTGTTCACTGGGGAGTGCACTGTATCCTACTTTCTGCTGACCTGGGAACATTCATTCTGGTTTTGGTTCTAGTATCCATGCTGTAAGGTAAAGGGTATTTTATTGTAACAGAATTATTATTATTACCATAAAGCAATACTATAAGAGCAATAGGAGATATTTCCCTGTAAGAATCTTCAAAATACTTGAAGAAAAATGAAAAATCTTCATTTTCATTGACCTGTGTGACTGAGACTAGAAACATACGCTGGTAGCTTTTCATATGTGCACTCAGAGGAACCTGAACCAGAATGTCAATGTGGCTGGTATGACTATGGGCATAAAACGGGCAGGCAGGGATTCAGCTATTTATTTCCTAATGGTTCTTCTGTAGCTCATATTTGAGCTAAGACTCTCACAGGAGTCTTCAGTCTGTTGCCAGTGGGGCAGATTTCCAATTCTTTGCAGCCACCACATAAGAAAAGAAAATCTTAGGGTAGAAAAACAGAATCAGAACTAATTCTGGGTCTGTGAGAGGTATAGATGGCAGCTGATCTGAGGGGTACAGCAAGGACTCTCTGCATGGGCTTCTTCTACAAAGGCTCACAGATGGCCTTACCCTGAGCCACCGTCTTCACCTATGGACATGCATACACTCCAGGAAGCTGTGCTGGCTCAGAAAATTTAAATCCATCAGGTCTTTATGATGATGAGTTTCTCTCCCCAGCAGGAAGGACCATGCATGCTCTTTCACCCACCTGCTCCATGTGCAGTGCGGGGGCAAGATTTGGCTATCAGCAGATGTTCCCATGGCAATCCAGCAGCCTCAGGGGAGGTGGCTGCAGTGGCATCAGTCATTCATCTGGCACTTGTACATCTTCTTCAGGCCTCCCACCTGAAAACACCTTCAGTCTTGCCTAATTTGCATAAAAACTCTTCCAGAAAATGGATACAGGGAGTGCAGTTGAGAAGTGCAGCAGTAGATCTGAGAGCAAGGGTGGGCACAGGGCAGCAATGGCAGAGTGCAAGCTCTAATTTCACCAGTTGTCCCAGCTGCCTACAGAGCATGTTGTTGCAGCCCAAAGCACTCCGGGAAGGTGTTTTGTCCAGCAGTGTCTTCCACCAGCACAGCCATTTGCTCAGCAGAAATCTCTGCCTGCTGCCTCCAAACAGCCTAATTACAACCTATTGCCCTGCCTGCCACTTAGCACTACTCACTTTGAGTAAAATCAGGCAGTGATTTAGTGAAACTAGGTGCAGGCTGGGGCAGATCCTCCTGTCCTTATTCACTATGAATTGTGCTGTAGGCAGTTACAGTCCCACGAAATCAATGGTATAATGAATACTAATTAGTGGCAAGTCACAGTGGGAGAATCTGGGGAAACGTCTGTCCTTGCCCCAGGAGAGGGAGTTCCTCATTTCCTTGCCATTGTCACACAGTTTGAGGGCCCTCATGATCCTGCAGAAAGCAAGATTTTGAATATTTACAAGCAGCATAAAAATTGGCCCCCAAAATCACTTTCTCATCAGTTTCACTAAGCCCTAATTATAATGTAAATTGCAAAATTGGAAGGAATTCAGAGACGAGCAACAAATACGATTAAGGGGATTGGAGGATTGATTTATGAGAAAAGATTAAAAGACCTAAGAATTATGCAGTTTGACTAAACAATGACTGTGGGCCTGATCTCGCAAACTTTTCCCAGAGATGGTTCTCCACATTAAAGGGAAGCATGATTTTAAAATACTTACTATGTCCTTTGGTGAGAAATTCTGCAAAACAGTATTTCAACCTAAGGCGTTAGTTTTTAACTTGCAACTAGTTGCTCTAGTGTCAAACCCCAAGAACTGTTAGCAATTTTGGGGAGTGTTATACATGGGGAAAAATACAGAATTTATTCCCGTCAGATAGAAAAGCAGGGGTATGTTGATACTTGAGATCTGGAGATGACCAGTGTGGCAGGAGTGGTAGACTTCCTTTCACTTGGAAGATGGTCAAAGGCCTTTATTGGTAACTTTCTAAAAGCAAAGAAGAAATCTTCAGCCTCCTTCAAAAGTCAACAACCTGAACTGATGAATGGCACCTTTGCATGGGTACTCCACAGCTTTTTAATGCTTCTGAGGATCTACTAAAGATGTTGAAAATGTTACAGAGATACAGAGATGTCACAGGACCAAGCATATCGCCATATCTAGCAACTAAATGCTAGAAGAAAGCAACAGGAAAGTGGAAGATGCAACGTCACAAAAGGAAAAGAAGAGATGCAACACCAAGTTTGAAACTCTCCTCTTGCTCCACAGGATGGTGGCCTCCTGGGGTAGAAGGCTCTGCTGCACATGAACCAGCCAGCTGATCAGGACAGTCCTTCTCATGGTTGTTTTCCCTTAATGGTATCGGTACCTGGCAGGAGTCCCATGAAAAGTATATTTTGGGGATTAAACTGGCAGAAAGTTAGTCTTTATTTCTGGTAGAACTATTTATCTTTTTTTGCTAGTTTCTCTCTCCGGGCTTGACCAAATGTTGGTGCTGACCCAGGGGAGATGATGGTGGGGCTATAGAGTTGACCTGCTGGCAGCGCAGGTATTTCTGGAAGCAGCTAGCTGTTAGATTGCCAGGAACATCATGACACCGCCCAAGTTACCTAGTAAGTACTCTAATGGTGCAGCATAGACTTCTGGGACTGAAAATATCTTTGTGCTTAAAAAGTTTTCTCAGCACCATTGAGATAACCAGCCTGCGAAGAGCCAAAAGTATCCATGTCTCTGCTCTTACTCAGCTCTGTAGCATGCTAAAAACAAGGTGTAGTGTATCACTTACCAAAGCATGCTTTCATTACTGTTATAATAATTGTCAAAAAATGAAAGAAATAAGATTTGTCATAAATAGTTTTTCCTGAAGAAAAAAAAATAAATGAGGTGGCATTTTTCTTAAAATCAGATTTAAATACTTTACTTCTAAAAAAGCAACCTTCTTTTTGTGAAATTTTGGAAACGTCAGAACTTGCAAGTATTAGTTTTTACCCAATTAGAAATTAACCTACTATTTTGTAATTTTAAAGGGTTTAGAAGTGTCACATGAATCCGAATCAAAAAGTAATCAAATCAGAATTAAAACCAAGGTTTGGATTGATCAAAATGTAGCGTAATGGTTTATTCAGTAGTCAAAAAAAAAAAAAAAAAAAAAAAAAGAAGTGTTTTGGCTCAATCTAAGCAAAATCCCACTCATTTTTTCCTGTCTCCAAAATTCATCACTCATCAGGCTCTTGCCTTGGTTAGCTAATCTCCCTGTTATGCCAGAGCCTAGCTTGGACAAAGATTTTATGCAGGACGCAGCAGCTCTGCAAAATATGGTGAAAGTAAATAAGGTCTCAGATCAGGCATAGTAACTAAAATACCTCACAGTACTGATACCAAAATCAAACTTGGCCAGAGAGATTTGCCTGTGTGAGCCCATGTTGCAATGGGAGCTGATGATAGGAAAGGATACTGACATGATGCGAGATCCTCAGATGCATCAATCGGTTGCCCCAAGAGGCCACACCACTGTGCTCACACAACATATCAGAAAGAAACAACATGTGACAGACAGACACTATTAAAAAAAAACAGAGCTGCCCACCTTGGGACCCACCTGTACCAGCTCTGGAGAAGGCTGTTCCCAGCATTTCCAGAAATGATGTTGATGAGTCAACAGATTCAGATTTATGCCAGCAAGCAGAGCAGAAACAAGTGCTCAGCCTTTTTTAATGGCCCTAGAGCAAAAAAGCCCCACTATCTTTTCCAGAAGCCTCACAGCTGCTTATCTGAAGCAGGTCATGACAGTGAAAGAAGTGGATAAATACGTCATGTAATGCTGCAATGTGATTTTTAAAGGCAGGCATGATTTCTCTTACGCAAGCAAGGGAAGGGTGAGTCAGCAAATGATTTTGTAAGAGTGTTCAGCAGTGGCTCCGATGCGGTGGTTGTGAGGGCGGCAAGCAAGGCAGGTTAGCTGGTGGGCTGGGTGGGTGCCAGCTGTAACCCTAACCTCATGTAAGACACAGCCAAGACTGTGAGTCTCCAAAGTCAACACAGATAGAAGCAACAGCTGAGGAAAACTGCTGAGGGAAGGAAGGCTCTTGTGAAAGGAGAAAGACTCCAAAAACTCTTTGCAGGAGAGGGTAGATACCCATGGTCTGCCTCCTCCCTCCCATAGATCCTCCTTACTACATCTTTCTGACTTCTGCAAAACTTCCTCATGATGAGGAGGAGGAGGAAGAGGAAGAGTGGGAGAAAGGCCCTGGGAGGCCTGAAAGTTGCTGCCCCCAGTTCCCAGGTTTCACACAAGCTTGAGTTGGGGAGATTGCCCCCTTCCCCACGGGGATGGCTGCCTGCTGGTTGCCAGGGTTTCCTCACCCACCACTGTGCCTGGGTTGGACCCACCTGCTCCGTAGCTGCACAGGAGCAACAGCACAGCAGCCATGTCCAATCCCCCAATGGTGTTAACCCCTCTATAGCCACGTGAAGGATTTCCACTCAGGATCCTGCTGGAGATACAGGGAATGATGTTTCAATGTGAAAAATTAAAAGAAAAAAGCAAGGTGCTCCTGTGGGGCTGGAGAGGAGCAGGTTAGCTCTACAGCATCCAAATGTGGGGAGGGTTGGTGTTCTTCCCCTCCTTTTGTTCTCCAGGACATTGGGGCTTTCTCCCTCTTCCCCTATGCTGCATGAGGAGAAAGCAGGAAAAGCCAGGGCAAAGCCATCAGGGACTTCTGTACCAGCCCAGTGCCCTCCATGATGAGGGAGGGAGGGCAGGGAGATGATGAGTGGAAGGAGGAACTGAGAGGTCCAGCCTTTATAGATCATTGCCATCCACATAAATATTGAACATTCTACCTCACGTCTGAACCAAACCAAAGCTATACTTGGGAAAACCTCAAGATACTCATGAGGAAACATAAAAACATCCTGTGTCAAAAAAGGAAGCAGTGAATAAGGGATGGTTACAACAACAAAAAAAAAAAAATGCAGGAAGCATCAAGAAAACATGAATTTGATCACAAAATTTGGTTTTTATCAACAATAGCCTTTTTATTGCAATCAATATTTTCAAGTAGATTTTGCCATGCAAACTCCAGAAGGCTCTGATGTCCTAGTCTGATGTTGCTGTTCTACTTGATATTTGTTTTGGTTATTCCTGCGCAGGTTCACAATCACCATTATGTGTCGTCATCCCCACCACCACCTTTTTTTTTTTTTTTTTTAAATTCCCTGCAAGAAATTCATAATCATTTTCCCTTAAAAACTCTGTAGTTCAAGAGTGCCATCTTGAGGTTTTCTATGTTTAAGGACTAGTGTGATGACTGAACTGCTAGTATTCAGGGAATTATGAGTGAGCTCAAGCACCTAGTATCTGAAGTATCATTTTAAAAAGGCACGAACATACGTACATAGGGATGGTTTGTCTCAGGAGTTAAGGGATCTAGCTAACAGAAATGTCACTACCAGTCAAGATTTTCAAAAGCAAATAATAATAATAGTGAACGCTCTGCTTTGGGATTTTCTACTCAAAATCCTTTAGGAGATACTTGATGTTCAGACTGTGCTCAGTTCCAGCCATCTAAAAATCAATGAACTTTCAAAGTATTTTAAGCCAGGCACTCAAAATGACTAATTATGATTTTGAGGGGTTTTGTGGGTCTCTAAGATGCAGGTTTCTTATATTCTTAATTTAAGTTAAAAACAATGTCAGAGGCAGAATAAAAGTCTTTCATAAATATCCAAAATCTATATGGTGAGTATATTGTTTTAGATATTCTTATGTTTTAAAATACAAGAGAGACTGTCATGCTATGGGGTATAAGTGTAGGACATGTTATGAAATCATTTTCTTTCTACAACATTGTCAAGGCACTAGTAATTTGTCTCTGGAGGAGTGTAAATGAGTAGATTGTTATGGGAAATCATATATAGGGTGAGAATTTACCATTGAAAGAGTGGGATGTTGCTTTTCATTCTTCCTGCTGCAACTGCCAGGTGGCTTTTGGCTTGGGAAAAGGATGTGTGCCAACATGTTCACAATGAAGCACATTAAGGATGAGGTGCCACAGGAAACCCGAGACCCTCAGAAAGACGCATTGTTAACACCACAAAACCTGTGTTTCCTTGTGATATTTTTCTTTTTGAAGCCCAGAAAAGAGTAAACTTTTCTCAAGCCATTCCTCATGATGTATATTCCCCAGTTAGCTCCTCTACCCAAATTGCACAAGTATGTTTCGTTCGTTTTACGAGACTTTTAGATTGCATTAGATGAGAGGTCCTAAAACTATACATTTGCCTCAAGTCTAGATGAAAAGCAATCTACCTTCAGCTAAGTAACAGTCAATTTAAAGGAAGGAGTCCTGTTTCTTTTCCAGTGAAGCAGCAGACTGCAGCAGAGGATATTTTTATCCTAAGAATTTAGTACAGCAACAACATATCTCACAAAAGAAATCCAGTATCGGCTCTCATCATCTTTAAACTGTCAGGGACTGAGTCATATCCCGGACTGGAGGGAGGAGTGGGTAAAAAACTAATTTCCCTTTCACAACAAAGAAAACCATGAATTTGAATTCTTTTTCTTGCTTTGAAGTTCAACATTCCTTGCCAATAAATCATGGCAGTGTGTCAGATCTTCCAAAGGGAAAGGCAGCAGCCCATGACAGCCTACAGACTGCATTTCTCGCATAAACCTGCCTCCTGCCTGATGACCAGGGCAGTGCCAGGATGGCTCAGGCTGAAATAAAGGTATTTGGAGTGGTCCAGCAAAAGCTGAATAGGACAGCAACAGTGGAGGGGCTTGGCGCAAATGAGGTCCATCTCCACAAAGAAAGGCCATTTCAAAGATGTAGATTGTGTTAAGCCTATTCACTGGGAATAATGCTTGCTTCAGGAAGCAGATTATGTTATTTCTTGAGGAGTAATGTGAGCATAAACAAGGTGGCAGAGTCTGATTCTGCATGAGTAAGAGGTCACTGAGACAGAGATGTGATCCAGTTCACTTGGAAACTATTGCTTGGGTATGAGCCAGGTGTCTATTCTGGGTCCCTCCATAGGCAGGAGTTGCCTGAAGTCAAGCCAGACTCCTTTCCAGGACAGGCTGAAATGTTGCACTGTCTTCTGCAAGGGCAAAGAGCAGGAATAGCACAATAACTAAAAATAAATTAAAATTTGGTTGCCTCTTAGCTCTAGGAACATTCAAATAATTTTAAGCTTGCTACTGTAATTTTTGTGATAAATTCCCAGTGACAACTGGGAAGTCAATCAAGAAGATTTGTGCAAAAATTAATTCCACAGTCTGATACACTACTGAAAGGTTTTGAATGTGGAAGTTTCAGAACGCACTTAGCCAAATGTTGCATTTACAACTGCCAAAGAGGCATGAAATTTGTGTACATCTTTGAAAAAATTGCATTCTATACTTTGGCTTAATCTACTAATGACCTTTTGAATATTTCATAAAATTTACATTAATCATTGTATTACTAAGTTGTCTTTGAAGTTTTTTATTTTACAGTTACTGTGGTGTATTATAATATATCTTACATGCGTGTCGCGGTTTCAGCCAAACCCACCAAACCCTGAGCGACAGATGCCCCCCACCCCCCTCCCTTTACCCCCCCCTTTGGGTAAAGAGAGGAGAGGAAGGAGTTAAAGCGATTCAAGAGTTTAGAACAAGCTAAACTACTTTAATGAAAATATAAGCAGCACAATAAACAGGAAATACAGGG